>OX419628.1:16436946-16829446 GCA_948473465.1 Lithophane ornitopus
TTATTTTTTGTTATCTAAATGACCCAAAACAAGGTTTATAAAATCTTATTAATTTTTGTCACATAAACACACAGAAGACCTGAACAACCTGATGAGCGAAGACCACGGGTATCCACTAGATGCAGGAGTACACACCCGGTAGATATGGAAACATTTCAGAAAGCGTTATGTCCAGCAATAGACGTCATTTGGCTAAATGATGATGCAGTAGCACCCAGTGACACAAGCTCCTAATCCTCGTACTGTACGAAGAAGCCGACGGTATACTGACAGCTGCCGGGCGGCGCGCGCACGCGCGGCGGCCTGCGCACGCGCCGCTCGCTCGCGCGGCGCCGCTCGATGAGCGCGCGCAGACGCTCGATCTCCGCCTGGTACTCGCGCAGCTTGGCGTCCTTCGGGTCCTCGTTGCGGACCGGCTTGTTTTTTATCGCTGGAACATTCACACCAAAATCATGAGTAACATCATTATTCAGAACATGAAACTACCACCCAAGATCTCGCATGACTTCAAATGCTTGCTGCACCGTCTATGAAGCAGCAGCAATAGCATCCTAAATGCTATTGCTGCCCGTTTTGACAGTCCTTTCCAAAACCAGTGGATGGGGACAGCCATAGGCATCTGTTAGGTATAGGTAGGTATACTTTACTAATAATAAGTACTAACATAATTTATGTTTCAATAGCTACCATTAATTACTAACACACAAACTGTTTGTGATGCCAATTACCTTTAGCTCTGTGTGCGTACCGCAGCGTGGTGATGGTCTCGTCATAGTTGTACGAGGCGGGCCCGATGTTAGCGATCATGATGGTCTTGCTATTGCCGCCCAGCGAGTCCTGCAGGATGCGCGTCAGCTTCGAGTCTCTGCAACATTACACATACCTCTTTAAACTAACCACAACAAAATAGACCACTTCCCGCTCAACACGGGTTTCTCATGACTATGGGAAAAAGGTAACGTATCTCATTCAGAGGCCCGATTTATCAAATCTCGAAGTAGGTTAAATTTTCGCTATGAGTAGAAGATTTCTCTCGTCGCAGATGAAGTGCGAGAACACTTCTTGCCTAAGCTCACCTGTAGGGCACGTGCGGGCTGTTCTCCGCGAGCGCCGAGATGACGTTGCCGAGCGAGGAGAGCGCCTGGTTGATGCGCGACGCCTCTCGCAGCCGCTCGGCCGACGCGCCTGTCTTGCGCTGTCGCTCGCTGCCCGCCAGGTCCACTAGGTTCAACTTGCCGACGCTGTAACAAACAATCACTTATGTAACATACCAATCGTGCTGTAAACACCAAAGCTGAGGAGCAGCATCGACTTTCGATGATTCAAAAAAGATCCGGGATTTTGAAAACGGACAACCGGGTGTTGCGCCAAAACTGCAGAATTCATTATCTAGCAGTTTGCTACGATAACCTGAGTCACGATTCACGTTGGGAATTTCAAGCAGATAAATCCAACTTCACTTTCTCTGAGCGATCGAACTGATCACGATCAGGCTCTATGTGTACGAAATATCGATGGTATGAATCCTAGTTCAATTATTTACGTTCGTCTTTTAATCGTAAATCAGTGTAGGTAGATATATATCTAGGTAAAGCATTAAATAGTTGTATGCTATGATATCAGTCGCGCTCGAAATTATCGCTTAATTGAATCGAATCAGTCGGCGATACGGTCACACCAGTAACAACAAAGCTTTTATTTTTATTTAACAAAGCAAAGGTCACGGGGGCCTAGTTCGTAAAATAATTATAACAAACCTGCGGTCGGTCGGGGAGGCAGCTCATATTGAAAAACATGACGGTGTTTATTTTCTCTCTACATTCGCCCGGGGAACAAGCAGAGTTGCTATTTTTCTTACAAGTTTTTAATTTTATTCGAGTAAAGCTAATCATCCCATTTGAACAAGATACCAAGTACCTACTAGAGGTGTGCGATCGGCGTGGCGCACGCCGCCGGTGATTTTCGCCACGTCGCCGCCGCCGATGTTTTTGGCGGCGTCATCGGCGCCAAAGTCAAAATATGTTATATTTGTTTTTTAGGTACAATGTAGATATACTAGTAAACTAAACACTAAATATATCATAATGGTTTGTTTCGACTTATTTATTTCATCATTTCAGCCGAAAGACGTCCACTCCTGGACATAGGCCTCCCCCAAGCACCGCCACTTCGACCGGTTCTGTGTTTCTCGCATCCAGCGGATTCCCGGCCTGCGCCAGGTCATTTGTCCACCTTGTGGGGGGCCTTCCAACGCTACGTCTTCCGGTACGCGGTCGCTACTGCAGAACCTTTCAGCCCCATCGGCCATTCGTTCTGCGAGCACTGTGCCCTGCCCACTGCCACTTAAGTTTGGCAATACTTCAGGCTATGTCGGTTACCTTGGTTCTCCTGCGTATCTCTTCATTTCTGATTCGATCATGCAGGGAAACTTTGAGCTTAGCCCTCTCCATTGCTCTTTGGGTGACTTTCAGCCTTCTAATGAGGCTCATTGTGAGCGACCGTTTCAGTGCCATAGGTCATCACTGGCAACACACACTATAGCCATTGATGTTGTTGCCAACCCCTTTCCAGTCCAGAACCTTGAAGACATCCTCCAGTGCAGCGATAAACAGTTTCGGAGTGATACAGTCTGGGATGTCTCACCCCTCGCTGCAGAAGGATGGGTTTCGATGTCTGGTCCTGGAGTCGGACTGACATAGTAGCGTTTTCATATAAACACTTCAACACCTCGATGTCTCAAAGGGTCATGGCCATTCGGCTGGCCCGGGGATACCGCACGGTCTCCCGTGAGGCGGCGAGCCTCCTTGCCGGATTACCGCCATGGGATCTGGAGGCGAAAGTCCTCGCTCACATCTGGGAGTGGCGCAAAGAGGTGAAGCGCCGGGGCGTAAATCTGCTGCCGCAAGAAATCGCGGCACAGCGGACAGAGCTCCGGCAGGATCTCATGGCGGCATGGAGAGTGCGATTGTCGCAACCCAGTGTTGGGCACGCCACAATTGCGGAGATAAGTCCCCTCTTTGAGGAGTGGATAGAGAGGCGCCTCGGCGTCCTCACCTTCCGCCTGACGCAGGTCCTCACCGGACATAGCAGGTTCGGGAGGTTCCTGTGTAGTAGTAGGATTAGGCGGGAGGAAACGCCCGGATATCACCACTGCGTGGATCGCCCTGCTTGGGCGGTGCACCGCCGTGTCCTCGATGTACCGATATTCAATCTGGCACCGCTGCAGAGACTGCAGTAGGTACCTACAGCCCAATGCAGTACTTTTATTTTTTCAACATCGACGCCGATTACGCCGATGACGCCGCCGCCGCCGGCAAAAAATACGTCAGACGCCGCCGCCGGTAAGAAAAGCATCGGCGCACACCTCTAGTACCTACCGAGAAGGTACTATAAGGCTGTAAAAAACCCTATACAATCTTAAAGAACATACGTACATAGACATAAATGCAGTCTGACCATAAACTCCTAATCATAAAAAAGGGCAGAGGTACATTGACCCCAATGATGTGTCAGTTGTGAGCTGGCATATCATATGATACGTAGAGGAAATTAAAGTGAATAGCGCAGATATTAGGGTCGGAAGCCCCTGGCGGCCGCCCAGCGCCGGATGTGACGCGGGGACATTCACCGCGGGTCTATTGCCCGCTTCCGAACCACATTATATTCGCACGCCTATTTGTCAGCACGCACTATCTATAGCCACCCATCGAAAAGTGACAGAAGATATATGTATTCTTAGGCAAGTACGATAGGAGATTGTTTTTCGGGAGGTTCTTCAGAATGCAGATAGCGATGTATAGCGTTTTTCTGGGATAAAAAAATAGTCGCATACAGGATGTTAGGGTAAACACCAGGCGCGGTCGCAGCCCAAGAGTTTGGGGGGGTCACCAGTGCAGTGGTGCCGATTAATAATAAAATATGCAGCGCCGGTGCATATTTTTAGGGAAATGGTTACCTAATTGATAAGTACCCAATTTTTTTTTGTTTATGCCCCTCGGTGTCGCTGTGGCTCAAGTACCTACAGTTTTTAGTTAGTAAAGAACGTAAATTCAATTTCAATCGACAGCTTGAATGATTTAGAGAGGGGGGGGGGGGGTTATATTTATGTCAACTACCCATGGTTTGAGTGACAACGGTGTTACCGTTACACCCTGTATAGTGCACACGGGCTGGGACAGGGCTTTTTGGAACGAAGTTCTTCAACGCGGCTTGCAGTAGGAGTTGACTGGTAGAACACGTAAGGAAAAGCGCTATGCCAAGAGAGGCATAACGCTATCAAGGCTTCCAGTGTCAAAAGTTTTTGTTTTAACTCATAAGAGACAAGGAACATCGTTCCTGGCGAGGCCGCGGGGGCACTCCGTGCATGGAGGCAAGGGCTACACGAAGACTGCTCGTTATACTTATACCTCATTATGCTCGTCCCATTATTTTGTGGCATTCAACAAATAAGTTTCAAACAATAAATTATTGACCTTCTGTCTCTAGCTAAGTTGTGCTACAACTATTATTTTGCAAGACTTTGTTGCTTTGTTTATTTTGTTGTTGGTATTAATGTTGTGAAAACTGACCTTGAAGGAAAATCTATTATTAGTTGTCTACGGTTCAGCTGATAATCTACTGTAATGATTCCATTCGTGTTGGCAGGCATTCAGACTTTCTGTTTAATTCGTATTTGTTTCACAGTGTGACTATACCTATTCCATTGATTTAGGGAATAAAATAAAGGTAAACAAATCGTAATAAAAAGGTTTTTTTATAGATGGCACTTTAATATTTAAAAATATTTTAGATTTTTACGATTAAACTTATCATTTATTCTTAGACGTAGCTGCTTGCTTTTTAGTTGTAACCAGTTTCTGACTAACCAGTTAAGCTAAAGAAACCGGTTAATACGGTCGTACGATAAAAGAAACGTCACACGCTGTTCAGTTTTTATTCAGTAGTAAGAATGCCGACCTGCCGCTCGTCGAATAAACCGGTTAATTTAGGCTAAAATAAAGTTCTTAAAACGTTCACGTTCCTAAGAAAAGTATACATTTTCGTGAACATGCCAACTACAATACGGCCGATAAAAACCGTTATGATGTACTTGACGCAAAAACTTTACATTCGGTTTCGTTCGCATAAACCGTTTTTTTTTCAAGAGTTTTATAAAAAAGGTTTTCTGACTAACCAGTTAAGCTATAGAAACCGGTTAATACGGTCATACGATAAAAGAAACGTCGCGCGCTGTTCAGTTTTTATTCATTAGTAAGAATGCCAACATGCCGCTCGCGAATAAACCGGTTAATTTAGGCTAAAATAAAGTTCTTAAAACGTTCACGTTCTTAAGAAAACTTCGTAGGAAAACCGAAATAAACCATATAGTATTTTTAAAAACGGTTCCGAGCCTTGCGCTGCGCAGTAAAATTTTTTAGGAACCCAATGGTGACGTGATGAGGCGAGTGTGAGTGAGAAAACATGTGCGCCTATGTTCAGACCTGCCAAGTTACATCGGCCGTATTGTATCTACATACCCACGTAAAGTTGGCGCATATTCATGAACTCAACACCGTTCTACCGTTATTCCAATCAGATTCACCTAACACCCAAGTGCACTTGTACTTAGTGTTTAGAAGTTAGAACCACCATGATCAGCCCAGAATTTGCCAGGATATTTGTCTCTACAATAAAAATATGAAAGAATATGGGCAGTCCCCGTCATGTCAGTTGAACTTTACTGAACTGAAATTTACGGAATGCAGTCTGACTGAGCTTCAAGGGGTCTCTGTTGGCCAATCTATCTGAATCAGGTCAAACACTACCACAATAGCATTCAATATTTAATTAGTAAATGTGCAACATTATTTCTAATAATATCAGTAACGCTATAGTTTAGATTAGCTCGCATGCTGACAAGAGATACACCGCGGTCACTGTCGGATTGCATGGGAAAGAAAGAGAAGCGCGACGACATAACGCTTGTAATTTATTGCAAAATATGAAGCAATTATCAACTTATTTAAATATTAGTTGAATAATCCAAAACTAAGAAATCTGTAGAATTTTGGTATTACAGGCGGGGAACAAACCAATAACCTGAAATATGGTGTAGGTAACTTTTGTTTGTTCCCCGCCTGTAATACCAAAATTCTACAGATTATAATGCTTGCTTTTCTCTTTTAAGTAATGCGTTTTTGCAGGCGGGTGTTTTGTTTTTTAAATAATCCTTTTAGTTTTATCCTATATTATATCCTACTTAATATTATAAATTAGCTGTGCCCCGCGGTTTCACCCGCGTAGGTCTCGATACCGTCGGAATATAGGGATAAACGTATCCTATGTCCTATTCCAGGTCATAGTCTAACCGTGTGCCCATTAGGGTGGAGCGTCAATGTAGGGAGGAAAAAAAAGACATGAATCGATTTTGAATACCTGCACAAAGTTGCATTTGGCAAAATTATAAGTAAATGTATTTTTGTTTATTTTTTTGGACATATATTTTAGCCCTCTACTTTAGCTCAAAGTTGCCATCATTTTATTAAATTAGGCATATCTTAAAACACATACAGAATGTTATAAAATTAAAAATCCTATTAAGGCTCGTGCAAACAGACGCGAAATCGCGGGCGCGACAGGCAGCGGTACCTTTGTCGACAAAGGTACCGCTGCCTGTCGCGCCCGCGATTTCGCGTCTGTTTGCACGAGCCTTTATATGTCAGCGTACATGGTGGTCAACAGCTGGTCCTGCTCCACAACCACAACTAACTAATTAACATTCGAAAATACTGTTGGAGCTGCTGAAGATTGTAAGATCATCTTTGCATTGTATAAACTCAATCTCCTTGCTCCAATAATTGCACAGGTGTGAGCTACCATTTACCGGGTAATTTGTCTTTCATTGACTTGTATGTGCCCTGGCGGCTGGGAATGTCATGCTCACTCAAATGTCTCGTTGATGGTGGCGTGTGTGTTGGATCATTTAGCTCCGTTCGTGATCGGGCGCCGTCAGTAGGGACTGGTCATCTTAGCTGCCACGGCTTATTTTAATTAATGTTAATTTTTGAATTGTTTTGTTACTTTTTTATCGTTTAATTACGGAATCTTTTAACGTGCACATTTCTCTACATTGTACCTACTCACATGTATAATTTGAACATAATGATGTAACCAATATATTGTAACAATATTCTGATTTAAAAGAGTGTCCGTGGAGTTTCTTGCCCGTGCTTCTCCATAGGAACCTACTACGCTTTGGAATGGGCAACTAGCTTCATCTTTCTGACTGACCAGCCCTTGACAATTCAAAAGTACCTGTAATTGGTTTATTTGAAATAAATGTTTTGAGTTTGAGTTTTTGAGTTCGAATTCAACTTAGAACCAGAGCTATAATTTATTTAATATTTTATTCTGGTTATCCATAGAAATCAAAAGAATTGTAATAATTTATTATCTATGCAACATTTTTGTTTTTTAATTATAGTATGCGATAAAGCCAAATGTCTGCTATTTTTAGAAACGCAAAAATAATTTTTAGGTAAAATACAAAAGACGTAGATATATTTAGTAACCTATTCCGCTTGACTATTCTTCAAGAGTCCTAAAAAACCCTGTAAGAAATCGACACGTGTTTCACCTCTCAACGAGGCATCCTCAGGATGACGATTGACCAATTGCAAACCAGAACGCGACGTGTAACCACACCGAGCGATGGACGCAAAGTGAATCAAATCGCCCGTCACCCCCACTTATATAGGATTGCTGCTCGGCGCTAATTGGCTAGAATCGTTATCAGTGCGATAAGCGAGATAAGGGGCGAACAATCGCAACAAAGGCGACCTTGGCATACTGGTATTTAATTCGTTCAACAGTGTAACGTTCGCTGTATTATTTTTAATAATTTCTAAATTCTCTAATACTGACATTTTAAATCCTTTATCACAAGTATGTAAAATTTTGAAAGTGTTATTATTATTTAATGAATGACCTGCTATTAAGTACGCAAGCAAGTTACGTGTTTTTTTCTGTAATTTTGAATTTATTTTTTTGCGCAGGTTCTAGAAGGTAGTAGCATTTTATTTTCACACACATTATTGTTTAGTGTTACGTCAAACTGCCTGTAAAATATCAGATTCATAACACGAAGGAATTCGGATTTTTCGAGTTCAGTATTTTTTTTGTTAGGGTTATCAGTTATCACAAATGAAAAATCTATAACCAATTTTTTTTAAGTCTTAAATTGAAGTAGGTTTTACTCATTAATTATAAACAGTAGGTATAGAGGTACCATAGGTAATTTAATGGGATAAAACAAATTATTGGCAAAAAAATATTTTGTGAAATTAAAAAATTCCTCACAGTAACTTAGCTGTTTGTAAGTATACTTTGTAAATTTTATTTCATTTCACGCATACGTTTGTTTGTTTATTGTATTATAATTTATAAAACTGCTTAATATAATTATATTTTTTATAGTTAAATACTTTTCTGATGAAGGGGTAAATGTGGTATAGGGAAGGGGTCCGCCCTCGTCAGGTTTAATAAAACTAAAACTCTATATCGAAACATATTCTCTGGAGGAACGGGGGTGAGGCTCCATGGAACCGTCAAAGACCCATGGTTGCACTTTGCCTCAACATGACCTGACTCAGCATGCTGAGGGATGTCTGTCTGGGCTCCGACCGGCTGACTTAATGTTAGGAGGGCAAGAGGGCGCCAACCCTCTTGTTAGTCCACGAGTGGCGATTGAGGAAGCTGTAGATAGTGCCATAGCCGGTGCTCTTCAACCTCCAAGAGTATCCGCGAGTACGAAAGGAGAACTACCAAAAAAAATCACGAGTCTTCAAGTCTCGTGATTTTTTTTGGTCTACAAATTACAATATCTTAATTAATATAGCGAAACAAAAACCAAGAATGTTCGACCGTCAGATTTGCCTTTGGAGTATCGGACAGCTGCTTTATTAAAAGCTCTATCATTCAACCAGGACTACAAAAATGAAATGGACATAAAAGTATTTGTTTCGAAATTCACGAATAAATTTGATTCCTTATTAAAGCAAAGCAAGTGAAACTAGAAATACTTTACGAAAAAGCACACGAAAATTTTAAGTGCTGATTTCCAAAAGGAATTTTCAGACTTTATCAGTAAAACCATAGATAATCGCGTAGTGTCAAGTCCCATTTACTTCCCTAATCAGGCCAAACCCAGTCCCAGTTGCACTATAGTGAACATGTCGAATCAGATCCTAATTATGTATCTGACCATCCTGAACCTGGTCTGAGTTACATTCCTGATCAGCCTCAACCTGGCCCTAGTTGTATTTACGAACATGTCGAATTTAATCCTAGATATGTACCTGAACATCCTGAACCTGGTCCCAGGTACATTCCTGATAAGCCCCAACCTGGCCCTAGTTGTATTTATGAACATGTCGCATCTAATCCTAGATATGTATCTGAACATCCTGAACCAGGTCCCAGGTACATTCCTGATCAGCTCCAACCTGGCCCTAGTTGCCTTCATGAATATGTTGAACCTTCAGTCACAACCAGTCACATGCCTGATCATCCTGGACCTGGTTCCCAATACATTTCCGATCTGATCGAACCTGGTCCAAGTAACATTGATTTTGTCGAAACTGATCCCAGTTCCATACATGATAATAGCCTTAATGCAACCCTAGATTGCGAGTCTTCGCCTGACCCGGAACCTAAATTAGTCCTTAGTGATGATTCTCAATCAAGTGGTTCAATCTATAAAGATCTCAGTAAGAGACAACAACTAAGAACCCGCAAACGACTATCTTTGCTCTTAGAAAAGGAACCAGCTGAAAAAAATATCAAAGTTTTCGGAGACACAGTAGAAGTTAGAGGGCAAAAATTAGACAAAAGTTCAGTAAAAGACTTGAGAGTACGTAATCGGTTCATCCCTGTTAAGCCCAACAAGACCACAAGACAATAGCAACAAAACTCAAAACAGACCCAAAGCCTTATACTCCGGAAGAAGCTTTAGCAATCTATATAGATAGAAAATCTCTGTCGATACATACCATTTTTTACAACAAGACAAGGATAGAGGTTTCAATGCATTTCCACCATACAACCGTATTCGAAACGCAAAAAAACAATGTTACCCTATTAATCCAGTTCAAGTATCTGAAATAGAAGCCTTTGTTTTGTTATCGAGCTTACTTTCACATACTTTTATTAGAATTATTCAGTCGTGTGACGAAGCCATATCATTTTACTGTTTACAAAAGAATATTACCACACTAAACTGCATATTTGAAGGATCTTGGGGCTTTGATGGTAGTACAGGCCAATCCTTATATAAACAAAGCTTCTCTCAAGGTCACGAAGACGAAAGTTGCCTTTTTGCTACAACTTATATTCCTCTGCAAATTAAAACACAGTTTGGCCAGGTTCTGTGGTTCAATCCAGCTCCGCAATCTTACCGGTAGACCAATCCATATGCAGTATTGGAAAGAAACCAAAGATCTGATACTCTCAGAAAAAAATGGGTTGAAGACCAAATTGAGGACGTACTTCTGTGCTTTGTAGAAACGTCTAAAGTAGTAGCAAAAAGCCAACTTTATCTCACAATCATTGATGGCAAAGTACTTCATATTATTACTGATACATCATCACAACTAAGATGCCCGTTCTGTAAGGCCACTTCAAAGGAATTTAATAAGTTAGATTTAGTTTATGCCCGACCAACAAATGAACTGCTCATGAAACATGGATTGAGCCCCTTACGCGCGTGGATAATAATACAGTCAAAAAGTGGAGGGTGTCTCAGAATTCTCCGGAAGCTATAATAGTAAAGAGTACTAAAAACAAAATTCAGCAAGAAATAAGGGCTAAATTAGGCCTTTGGTGGATGTGGTTCGGCCTAATTCTGGCACCACAAATGACGGCAATACTGGTAGGACAGCTTTGTCTGACAAAAACCGCACTGTGTTTGCCGAAATATTAGGTTTACCACAGTGGTTATTAGACGATCTACATACAATATTAGTAGTTTTATCCTGTGGATTGCCAATAGACGCTGAAAAATTTGGTAATTTCGCCAATCTGTTGCGAGTAAATATGTTACGGAATATGAATGGTACCCAATGACAGTAACATTACAAAAAATATTGGTCCATGGCAAGATAATTATCACGCATTCAGCGTTACCTAAAGGCGTTCTATCGGAGCAAGCCGGTGAATCACGCAATAAATTTTGGAGACACGACCGCGAACATCACAGTAGAAAATCTGACCGCGAAAAGACCATGTTAGATTTATTTCATAGAGCTTCAGACCCATACATCTCCGATATCAGGCTTCAACAGAGATTAAAGAAGTTAAAACGCCAACCTCTGTCAACCAAAGTTTTGAATTTGTTAAAACCCATTAATGCCCAAAGTAATAGAGAAGAACCCCAAACAGAGGAATCTAGTTCTAGCCAAGTCACAAGCCTCGTAGAGCTTGAACATATTAACACACAAACTCTTGTAACAGAAAACGAAGACTTTCTGCTTTAATTAATTACTAGCTTCTGCCCCCGAGTTTGTCCACGTGAAAGTCACATACTTTTACAATAAAACATCCTATAGCAATTGGCAATAGTGTAGCTCTCTATTTGTGAAAGAATTTTTGAATTGGATGAGAAGTTTCGGAGATAATCCGTTAATAAACAAATTCACAAATTTTATCTCTTTTTATCTAGTACAAACATCAATAAGTACTGCGCCCGGGACCCGCGTTGAGATATCAAATAAAATTGTCTCAACAGAAATTATTAATTATTTTTTTTGTAATCTGAAAGTATTTTATACCCTATTGTCTTAGAAAATTTTGAAAACCATAGAATCATCATATCTTCGATGTCCTGATAGATTAGCATCTGATTTTTTTTATAGTTAATATTACAGTTCTGAAGAATATTTTAAGATAAACATTAGGAGCTGTAGGTGAGTAATGCTTCAGAGGTGGTCCCATAATTTTTTTATTAACTTTGCTTGCGTAGTTTTTGAGTTAGCTTCAGTAATTACGTATTTTTCCCACTTAGTGTATGTAGACGATATATTGGTTGACTCCGTCACTGTTATTTACATAGCAGGTAGTGGTATTCGAATTTGTGTGGGGTAGGTACCACAACTAAAAAGTGAAAAATAAAAACTTTTTCCAAAAAAAAAAAACAATCGACTTCCAAAAAAACACTAAAAACGTGAAAAATAACTTTAATTTCGGAAGTCGGTGGTAAAACACGAAAATTGAAAAGCAAAGACACCGACTTCCGAAATTAAAGTTATTTTTCACGTTTTTAGTGTTTTTTTGGAAGTAGCTTGTTATTTTTTTTGTATGTTTACATCAAAACTGTTGTTTTTATCTATTATAAAAAAATCTTTTCTGTTTCGCCTATAGAACATCTTGTATATATATTGTCAATAAACTACGAAAACAAATGTTCAAATATGTATACCACATCGTTTATTTTAGAGTTTTTCTGAAAATCTAGAAAAAACTAATAAAAATTCTAACTCTGTTTTAAAGTATATTTAAGATCTGGGAGTTCTACTCTCACATTCAAAACAGTGCATACTATCGATTAGAAGAATAAAAAAGTGATGTCCGATTTTTGAGGCATTTATCATACTGTGCGTCGGTGGTATTTCCTTTGGTGAAACCATACTGTTGGTCGTGAAGGTTTTTTTTTACCCGACTACGGCGAAGAAAGGTCAAAATCATAACCCTCCTTGGTTATGATTTTGACCGGTATGTATGTGTGTTCATCTATTCCCTCCTATCTTCTAAACCACTCATCACAATTTGACAAATGAGGTATCGTTGGAAGCGTTTTGATTGTCCCCTGGTTATAGGCTACGTGACGTCACTAATTTCATCAACTCATTTTTAAATTAAAAATGGCAACGTCTAGAGGACATAAAGTCTGGAACTAAAAAAAATTTTGTTTCATCGTACCATGTTGGGTATCAAATGAAATGGCTTAAAGAGTACATTTAAAAAATTTATATAATTATTATAACACCAAAAGAATTAAAAAAAAAAAAAAGTAATAAAAACTAAGACTCAACTACGACTAAAAAGGTATAAACAAGGCCCCACAGACAGACATATTAAGGCTAAGTAAGGCGCCATGGTCTCAATTGTGGAGGTATAGACTTTAATGGACATTCCCCAAATATATATATATTACCTATCTATAGGTTAGAACATACTGCGTTATAAGGTTATTATAACTTTAAAATGGCAATAAATATGACATTTGTCTTAACTCATGTCCATCCATAACATACAGGAGAGTATTGAGACCGACTCATCCATGAATTGAACATAAAACTAACTTAAACAACCTATTCTTTTATTGACTTAGTACAGTAACTAAAGATAAGCATAAATAAGGTGACACATAATGTGTTGAACTGCGGACATACTGCGAAAAAGACGCAACGTAAACACAGCGAGAGTCATCAAAGGTGCCAACTGTAAACATACAAATATGAATGATAGATAAAGCACGCGCCCACAATCATTCCCACGGCACCTGATTTTCTTATATTTTTCCAAGAAAGTGGCTTTACAAGAATTTGTCAGGGCGGACATTTGCATCGTCGACATCTTTGTCCTAATGAAAGGCAGAGCATTCATACAATATTGACCGCTGTGTCACGCACATGCAGTGCGTCGGTACTCTGTACGGGACTAAACTCTTAAAGGTATACCTTTTGAAGCTATTAGTGATACATAGGTCTATCGTGTGGAGTGTTACACATTGAGCGGCGCCGCCGCGCCGGGACAGGTTCCCTTCCTAGTTCCTACCGAGCAGGCTTACGGGCGCACGTGAACAAAGAAACGGCAGTGCACACTCGCTCCAATAGTCAATGTTTTGTCACAATTACATGGCTGTCCAAGCATAGAGGCGTATCTTTAATGTGACAGAAAAAAAAAAAAAACTGTGTATTCATGACTGAGTTAGTCAGACTGTTTGTATAGCGAGAGCAGACGATGGAGCAGCATGCTCACGTCAGGTCACTAAAAAGAATCTCTCCTAGCCATTGCTCATAGCAAACAAAAGCTTAGAGAACTGTGCTGTGTTAATAAATACTAAATTCTAGGCCACGCGCTATGAATGACGTTGATGAAAATAAGAAAACCTTTCCTCTTAGTAGATAATAAAACACCATGAGTTTGTAAGTACCATTCTGAACAAAAAATAACGTATGAATATCAATGGACATTTGGACATACAAAAAGTAATAATTTATTGCAACATAATGATAATGATCAGGTTCTAATGTAAAATACATTAGTTTAAAAAAAATATTGTCATTGCTGTTTGCAGTACCTACTTATGTAAAATATATCAACAAAAACTTAATCAATATTACCTCATTCACGTACGTTTTTTGTTACTTTCAAGTTTTCCATAAAATAGGTACAAGACGTAACACCTGCCAAAGTTCATGAAGTTCATTACCTGACTATTTTTCCGAGTATTTATTTATTTTTATAAGCAACTCTAATGAAATGGAGTCTGATGCGCACGCGCCGGTCAGTTTGGTTGTGTGTTCAACATAATATTAATGTAAATATTTGAGCCCTGAATACTATACCGAATCCACTCCACTGCAGTTGAGTGCTAGAAATCGGTCAAGTACGAAGTTATTGAGGAGTACGATTAATATTGTTTTCGTTATATGCCTTGTTTGTGTGGTTTGAAAAGCATAAGTTAGCAAAGCCGCATTCGGAACATTATATAAAATATTCTATTTCGATGATTTAATGAGTACTTATCTACTGGAAATAATTACATATGAATATAAGCTGTGAATTAATTTTCGCGGCTAAAATAGAAATGAACGAAATAATCATCTATACGCCTAAGTTAAAACAATGTAATCAAGGCTTTTTTTTTACGCGATGGATCCTAGCGGGCAACAAGTCACTGGAAACGATCACGACCGTATTAAACATGACCTAAGCCATAGTTTTTATTTATTTCTTCTTTTTTATTGACCTCTGTGATTGTCAAGGACGCTGCTAGCGCCGCCATGGCAACATTTTGTTATTGTTTGATAATGCTCGCGCGCTGTAAAGAAGCGCGTTAATTTGCCAGTGTCGTGGAGTAAACAATGAATAGGTAACTAAGGCGATTAGATCAGTATCGAGTGGTCTTAGTAGTGTTAACTACATTCATTTAATTGCGACGTCAAAAGTGTACGTTATCAAAAACGTTCGATAAGTACATTTGAAGTCTAAAGGTAAATGATTGACTAGCACGTGCAACTGTAGTACACGAGGCGCGGCGTACGCGCCTACGCAGCTGTTGCGCGATGTAAAGCACAGAAGGCTCTCTATCACGCGCCTATAATTAAACGGTATGGGTAATTAATTACTTAATTAAATTATAAGAAAAAGAAAAACCCGCCCTAGCATAGACTACCTACACTTGGAAAAATACACTTTTTGGTGCAGTCAACTATATGGCTTGGTTAAACTGGACCCACCATCATCTGGGGCGAGTAGAGACAGAGCAGTAAGCCCCAGGTATGCGCGAACATACCCACACAGTCCCACACGTTCACCATCCGTGATCCATTCAATGAACTTACACCAACATAATCCTGATTGCGCAAAACGCGCAAAAAACAGCATTAATAAGATTGTTATCCTTTAAATAACTAAGAACATCGTGAATCGTGATCAATGTATTAGATCACAGATGTTTATTTTGTGGACGCATTAGTTTTGTAATCATTACAGCGCACGACTTGTAAAGTGTTCTAATGAGATTGTTTCATTATTTTCACGGACCAAGGGTGGACAACTTGGACGAGTGACAAATAGAAATACGACAAAATAATCGTGTTGTTTCCTTCCGGTTAAAATGACAAAAACCACAATGTCTTTCCGTGAGCGTAGGAGGCGAACAGCGAAAGGCAAAGGTGGTTGAATATCAGCTGATCAACCGGCTGGTGTTAACTCATCAATTAATAAAGAAAAGAGACATTAGGTCCGCGAAGGTCCTTCGGTTATTCCTAGCCGATACACTTTTTCCGTAGCGAATTTCTCAAATCTGCCTCTTCGCCTCAAGAGCCTAAAGAATAAAGCTATAATAATATTATACATACATAGGTGTAAGTAAGAATGTAAACGCAGTGTAATCGCTACCTGAATCATAATAAATAGTGTATCGAGGTCATTAACTGATAAGCGAGCGAGCGCTAGTTCAAAGATTAATTATTTTATTAATATGACGACGTAAACACTGAACAATTAATATCGCTAGGAAATGTGCCCAATGAACAAAAATATGACGAGAAAATGTAAGCAAAGTAAACTAGGAGGAGGTTCCCGAAGGACCTCAAATATTAATTTACAGCAGAGTTACAAACGCTAAATCACTACAAACGAAGTGGTTACGAGTGAATAGAGTGCCTTCATGTAGAGACAGAGTCAGCTCGTCATTATGTTAGTAAACATAGAGTGCCTTCATGTAGAGACAGAGTCAGCTCGTCATTATGTTAGTAAACATAGAGTGCCTTCATGTAGAGACAGAGTCAGCTCGTCATTATGTTAGTAAACATAGAGTGCCTTCATGTAGAGACAGAGACAGCTCGTCATTATATTAGTAAACATAGAGTGCCTTCATGTAGAGACAGAGTCAGCTCGTCATTATGTTAGTAAACATAGAGTGCCTTCATGTAGAGACAGAGTCAGCTCGTCATTATGTTAGTAAACATAGAGTGCCTTCATGTAGAGACAGAGTCAGCTCGTCATTATGTTAGTAAACATAGAGTGCCTTCATGTAGAGACAGAGTCAGCTCGTCATTATGTTAGTAAACATAGAGTGCCTTCATGTAGAGACAGAGTCAGCTCGTCATTATGTTAGTAAACATAGAGTGCCTTCATGTAGAGACAGAGTCAGCTCGTCATTATGTTAGTAAACATTTGTCAGCGACCTTTCAGCTGGTGCGGCATGAAAAGCTGCAGATCAGATACAATCTTCATGTTCTAGGTCAGCGCGGAAACATACGGTCACCTTAATAGTGTTAGCGTACAAACACAAGCCTCCTGCACGACACGACACACTGATAGCAATTGCCCTATTGATCCACTCATGTAGCGACAGTGTGTCTAGGTAGGAACCCGACATCGTCTCTTGCATAACACTCGATTGTTGAGGAAACATCGAATGTTTACACTTCTATGTACACTATTACAGAACTATGTAAATGACAAGCTCAGGCCATGTTTACGTCGCCCACAAAAACATCAGCTTGTTCAATTACTAGCATCGTATGTATCGTACGTCGGTCAGGTACTCAGCTGTGAACTGAACATTATTGTAATTTGTGTTTCTTTTAGCACAATCGTGACAGGTATTCAATAAAAATATTTTTGTGAATGTGATACAAGTATGTACTACTTTATGACTACTAATAACAAACTGATATAAGTTAATCGGCACTAGGTGTGTTTAATTTTCAAATTACATCAAATCGAAATCATATAATACTTTATTATATGATTGCGATTTGATGTATGTACAAGAGCGCGCAGCGTGGTGTAAGGCCTTCCATGCAATGATTCATCACGTACACAAACGAGGCTGCTTTTTGTTCTCTGAACACTACAGAAGGTCTAGCGTCGCTGTCGGCCGTATAGGCCTACTGCGACTACTGGCGGGTGGACGACAGCTCACTGTGCCTTTGCTGGGCAAACATTAGATGGGCAAACAATATGAGGGCAACATCACCATCTCAATAGACCATAAACACGCCTTGTTTCCCTGCAGGGTTGACCACAGGTGTACTATCGAGGGAACATCTCAATAGATCACACGGTATAACAAGCTCATAGAGTTCAGTTCTATTTGCACCGCTAATATTATCGGTTCACGAACACCTACATAGTTAATGAATTCCATCGAATTATTTGTAGTAAGTTTAGAATTTAGTAAACTAACAGGGGTAGGAAAATGTATACGTTACCTAAACGTATTACCGATAACAGTAGTTACAATTGTTAGACATAGGTAGAGCTTTGCCTTAGCAAACAATTTGTAATAACGAGTAACGTATCACCTCCGCAATAAGTACAAAGATACGAAATCCATCCTTGGCTCGTAGCTCTTTAATTACTAATTACAGTTGTAGGTCATTGTAGAACATCGTGTGTCGATAGCCGGCGCACTATCTGATAGAGCTCTTGTGTACTATACCAGTGATAAGATTAAGTACTTACCATCTTTATGATAGGAGGTTCAATATTTTTGAAGGTTTTCACAGTCTTTAAATTATTGTAATTACAAACGGGCGGGATATCATGGGAGCGACAAGGGTCGCGATGCCTGTTGCGCCCGCAATATCGCGCCTGTTGGCATTAGTCTTGAAGATATTAAAAGTTGATATCGAACAGAGTATATTTAGATTGCCATCGACCCGCTAACAAGCAGATATTATTATCATATTTTGTATTACCCAAACCAAGGACCTAGAAGCTGGCCAACGAAAGATGTCCAAGAAAAAAGGCGGCAATTGAAAAAAAAGAGCTGTCAACCCACTGCTTAAACAGAGTCGATACAATTAATTATTTAAGATATATTAGGCGATAGTATTTCATATTTATGTATAATATACAATACTATGTATATATAATGATATTAATATATAATATTGATGTACTTATAGGTAATAATTAGACATGTCATATTGTCTTTAGAAGTGAAATAAAATATTCAACAGATAATAATTCGTGACCTAATAATCTCGCGAAACTCTATTAACTAAAAGTAGTGTCTCTACATTGTTATTGTACCTATATACTACTTTCAATGCATCAGGGACGCGAGAGAAATCTCAGCAAACAGAAACACTTCTTTATCATAATTAGCGAAAACATTTGATTGAACGACAAAGCACGCGGCCCAAATGTGCAGCGTATCGGACAGAACAAGGTTATAAATCGTAACGTGACGGCACTCGTCCGCCACCGCCTGAAGCGACGTGAAACACCGCCAGCCTTCACGCTACCACGCACTGTGCAGCACACGGACAGAACAACTCGCTTACAATGACTGCAGATTGACTAACATTCAGCAAAAATCAAACGAAGACACCTAGTTATGTGAGGTTATTGTACATTCGCCGCATAGTAAGGTCGCCACGGAACAAAAAATGTGTAAATTTGCCACAGATCTATTTTCATGAAGTAAATGTGCCTAGTTCTAAAGCATTTGTGCCGTCTCCAATGCAAAACATTTGGTTCAAAGATCAAGACTGGTCCGTTTGATATATCGAATAGAGTGTGTTCTGTTCTTACATACATTGTGTTGTGGTTGTCCTCCCTCTTTCCCCTACTACTCTGTTATTCATTTAGTTCATTCTCGAAAATATTCTAACATTGAAATTATTGCGACATAATCATTGCGGTTTTTACACATCTAACGTACTTTCAATGAGTAAATGATGCAATTTACAAGCAAAAGTAAACATAGTAACATGTTTAACTCATGCATAAGAAAGAACAACAAAATCTTATTTAAAACCACTCGAACGATAGAACCTATTAAAATGTAATCAACGTCTTATCGGTGCGATAACATTTGGCGAAATGGAGTGTGAATATATTGCAAGGAAAATACTTGAACAATCGGCTATAAAGATAAATCATTGGTACTCCACAGTACCTATCGATACCATACCTCCTTATTTAGTCTTGTGACCATAGTACACCATACTGCAAACACTTGAAGATTAGATTTGTAATCTTAAACAACCTAGGAAAGTTTTTTTTTTATCCAGACAATATTCAGTTGCAGCCAGCAGTATGATGAAATCGGACCAGAACAATATTTGTTCCAACAAAGGATTTATTTATTACTGAACAATAAATTTGAAATTAGATCATCTCCACAGTTGGAGCGGGTTCAGTGACTCAGTGCACTTTGTGAAAGAGTTAGTCATTTGCAGCTACGTCGACATCTCCATTCATGGAGACGCTGGCGATACCAGCACTTCATAAGTAAAGAGCACATGACGCACGGCCGCCGACGCCGACGCGCCTACCAACCAGCCACCCAGAAATATTGGCAATTATAAGCCGGTATTGATCGAATACTGTTTGTTTGTGATGTTCTGTGTTAGAGCCATTAAAGAGGGTAACTTTTAATAGATGCTCAGACAGCTGTCACGATATCGCGAAGAACACGGCCCGAAGAAACAGGGAGGATAATTAGAAAATAAATCGTTTTCAAAAGAAAAGCCCCGCTTTACAAATTTTCGTTTTAAGCCCATTTACAGGGGTGAGAGCAATTTCGACGCCAAACCATATATTGTACTTACCTACCTATTATTTGTAACCTACAATAGGTACCTTAGGTAGTAGGTATGTTTAATTATTATAAATGCATCAGTTGTTATTGTTTATTATGTAGTTTTATAAATTTTATTATAATGAACACTAACGTTTACCGTATTGCTAACACGTGCTTGAGAATATAATCCTATTGAATCAAGTATTTATCGTCAACGTAACGATAAACAACAGGTTACGTCAGGGATTAACTATAACATCGATACAAAGCGTATACTGAGAATTTGTTTATTAATTCCTACTTATGTATCATTAAACCTGTGTTATCCGTCTCAAAATAAGCAGTAAGTGCAGAGGCCAGGTTTATCATAGAAGGTATCACTTGCTTTAGAACCCTTCAAGATCTAATAATAAATATCCTTGTACTAATACCCACTTATTCGCTAGCAAGCAACCAGCCACTAAATACGAAATAACCTAACTAGGAGTTGTCAGTGTTGACCGACTACATTCATGTGGTAATAGCCGAGTCGTTCAGAACTATTCCAACTCCGCTTCACCGCTCAACGATTAAACAAGCTAGATTGATGTATTGATATGAACTAGTTATCAACGCTACCTCCGTCCGCGGCTGGTGTCCTGGTACAACGCGCACGTTTCAGCGCTAACGGGGTTAATCCGCGATAGTACGGACTAGGCTTCACCGCGTTTCAGCAACAACTCATTGCTTAGGCAGTCATTGCTTAATGCATAAAGTTTCAATTTCAATGCAAGTATCTATTACAAACGTTGCGTCTTTCAGGAATCAGTCAAAAATCCTACAATCCCAAGGTTGTTATACGTTATGCCAATAAAATTTCTCAAAACTGGGGTAGTATCATTTGGATGACCAAAATGGTGAACCGTAGAGTAGAGAGAAACTCTCAGATCAACTGGAGCTGAGAATGTGAACTATTTGTGAAAGGTCATCTCGTTTTCATTAGGTATACATTTTCCCCGTACTGAAGCTGAATGAATGCTTCAGTGAACTACTACAGTCTTGTATTGTTACATTGTTAGCATAGCGGCACTGGCAACAATGATGTTACGTTATGTAAGGCACGCGTGCGCGTACGACGCGCAACTCAGGATAACTTACAGAAGGCCTATGTGCAAACGCGTTATTCGCACGTTTTGAGCTTGACATCGGCGTGCATTCCACACTGAGCCTTCTGTACGTATCTGTTGAGCACACACTTGCAGTAGGCGCAGTGGCAGTGTTTGATTGACGATAGTATTCAGTTTTTACACGGCGCATGTGGCGTGTAATGACTTCCCCGTCGTGAATATATTTGCGTTTACAACCGAATGCAATACTTCCATATTTACGAGTCGGCTAAACATTAGGCGCTGGGTGCGTTTCGTGAGGAACGAATTTGAAGGAGCATGCAGGGAACGTTCGGGACGGTTTTGTTTTCGAATCAATTTCCGGAAAATTTGCATAATTTCTGCTTCGTGCATTCAGGGGAGCCAGCGTACTATAAGCACGGTTGATGATATTACAACGAAATGCAAAAATGAACAATGTACCTACGGATTATACTGACAAGTTAGCGATCTTACCAGAAGTCAAGATCTTCATCGTCACTCCATTTATCCATCCACGAACAATCATTCATGTTTACAACACACAAAACGTTAAAACCACTCTGTATGAAACCTATATTCTAGGACGTATTATTCGTGAGTCCTGCCAGTAGTGTTCAGTAACTGAAGGTTGAACACGTAATAGTTGGGAGTCGTCGCATCATCACTAAAGTGGTACCAACTCCCGACGGCGCCTGCCCACTCAAATGTTCAGACGAATTAATTCGGTTATGAATTCAATCTACATCATCATTATAGTTGGTATATTCAACATTGGGATTAATTTGATGAACGATTCAACCTTGACCGTTAACTTGGATCAACTCCTTTACAAATAACTCCTGAAAAGCCGGTGGATTTGTCGACCCTTGCGAAAAAGGCAACGTCCTCTCAAGTGCTCCCAGAAGCGCTTATTTCAATAAGCCGCAGCTTCATTCTCAGAATTTGGTGTTTTACGACGCAAAGCCCGGAAAAATATTATTATCAACATCCCGAATGCGAGTTCTCTGTCTATAGAAATGTCGCGCACACATTCTACGATTCCAGACCAAAATGTTTTTTGTAT
The DNA here is from genome assembly GCA_948473465.1 of Lithophane ornitopus. Lineage (NCBI taxonomy): Eukaryota > Metazoa > Arthropoda > Insecta > Lepidoptera > Noctuidae > Lithophane > Lithophane ornitopus. The sequence continues at coordinate 16,459,445 of OX419628.1, forward strand.
GCAAAACTATTTAAGTCTAGCTTTCTTTATATCAATCGATTTAGTACATTTGTTTACCCAGGAGGGTTGGCCGCGCGCCCAGAAACTTTCAAAATGGATGTTTTCATTTTGAACGTTTTTGTTTTTCGTCCATATTGCGCCCCGCTCAGGGGGTTCAATGATCCACGAACATCGGATGAGTAAACTAATTTAGGCATAAACTGTTCAGCTCATGCTTCACACTCCACACTTCATATAATTAGAGCGGCTTTAATTGCTGTTCAAATCAATATTCCAGTCTAGACAGGTTCATTGAATGTTGAGTTCATCGTTTTCAGTCATCCATCACACTTTTGAAATTGGTTGGTCTATCCATGGACCGACCATGTTTAAAGGTGGTTCGGATAGACTGGAAGAACCCAATGTCCCGCAGTGACTGCGAAATTGACTGCTTGATTGATCGAACAAATAAATGGCCGGGCCACTTCAATATGCAATCTTAGTCATTATGATGTCGATCAATTTTGCTGTTTATATTATTGACGTCAAAGATCTGGACGCCAACGTGTCAGCCGGGAGCCACACGACTTGTTTAATTAGACACACTTGCATATATCCCCACACGTCTAGGTCAGTCAGGCATAACTTACTGGTCGTGACGTCACAGTGTGACCCATATTGCTCGGTAATAAGGGCGCTCTGACGTCGGGCTGCGCTCCAGTTGGGTCACATGCCTTGTTTATGCTGCTTCATTACTACTCTTAAGGTTCTAACAATGATATCGGCTTGTCTTTTGATGGATGAAGTTGTTAGCAAATAGCAATTTTAGTTCGGTAGATAATCACGAGTACTTACCCTTTTGTATGACGCAGTCGGTTCCAATAGGACGTGTTTGTGTTTGGGTCGTGTGTGTGTGCTGCAGCTTTTTTATATATTTCAATTTACGTGAAGAAGGAGGAGCTCTTGGCTAAGTAATAAAAGCCGCACGGGTCGATCCATCAGGTTAAGCTACGCTTGCCAGGGTCGGTCCGTGGATGGGTGACCATCTTTACAAAGACTCCTTCGTGCCTCGGAAAGCACGGTAAGCCGCTGGTGCCGGATGTCATTCGTGGATCTTAGACAATCGTTAGGGGTCGTCAGAAGCCCGAAAGTCTGACAACCAGTCTTACTAAGGGGTATGGTATTATATTAACCAGTTACTGGGTTGTGGAGGTCAGAAAGGCAGTCGCTCCATGTAAAATACTGGTATTCAGCTGCATCCGGTTAAACGGGAAGCCGACCCCGAGGCTAGGCTGATAAATAACCGCTGCCATTGTGGCAGGTTCTAGAAATCAAGCTCAGGTCATAGTCGTGGTGATCGTGAACTTCCTTACTTCCTTTAATGTTTGTTTGAAGATCTAATTATTTGTTATTGATCAATGGCCGTCATTATCGATTATACATCGATAATGACCTATACCTTAAAAACATAAATGCGGAAAGGTTAACACGGCAAACATTTCTGTCATCGATAATGTGGTGTGATATTTTCTCGCGATCTCTACACAGTAGGGGGGGGGGGGGGGGTTGTAGGGTGCGTTATCTGAATACCTCGTATCAAAGAGAATTACCACTTCAGAGCTGATAGACCGATTTCGTCTAGAGACACGACTCACCACTGCGGGCCTAATGCCTAAAAAAATATAATAAAAATAAATATGTAAAAAGGGACAGAAGTATTGATTGACAATACCCTAGTGAGAAAAAGGCACTTTCCAAAAGACATCAACGCGGAATACATTTTTGTGGCATTTTACGTTAACAACCAGTTTAGCTTAAGCCCTACAATTATTCTTAGTAAAATTTTAGTTTACATACCGATGAAAAGTTATGCCATCTGTGTTGTAACTGCACGCGTAGCATGACCACCATAGAAACGGGTTTTGACGACGGAAGAATAGACAAAATGGCAGATTGTGATTGTTTAACTGTCATTTTGTCTATTCTTCCGTCGAGAAAATCCGTTTCTACGGAGGTCATGCTACGCCTGCTAGACGTTCTAAACGATTTCCCACACCATTTAATTGAGCAGGAACTCATAATTGTTTTTATTTATGCAGTAATGTTTTATAAGGTATCAAATTAACCGCGTGTGCAGAGATCCAATAACTGGTCAAAACTGAAATGGCCACTCATATTTCCACCTAGTATCAGTGCAATTTAATGTATGTGTCGTGAGCTTGAGTCGTCTGCATGACCAGTCAAGAGGCTATAAAGGCTTTTCTACGATAGTGTATGTAAGTGTGCGCTCACCGTATCCTGTTGGTCTTGCGGTGCGCCGTCTCGATGGTGACGAGGAACACGGCGTGCGAGCGCGACGAGTGCTCGTTCATGTCGGTGCGGGCTGCCGCGCGGTTGCGGTTGCCCGCACGCATCACCCGCACCATCTCCACCGCGCTCTTGCACACCACCGACGTCATCTCTGGGATGTAGAACCCGTTTAGCTCCTGTAACGATAGGCTGGTTTCAAAGCAGTGTCAAACGAAGCAAAAGAAACGAATCGGATCGGAACACAACTGAAAAGTTTTTAGGAGACACTCCCAATAGTCAGAAAAAGTGGAAGCCTGACAAACGACCTTGTAAGTAAGAGTCCTTCGGATAGCTCGCAGGACTACCGCCTGCGAGCTCAAGCCGGTCTCAGAGCCATCACACTATCAACTGAGGGTGAGGACACAATCGAAAGTGAATTGATTCCATCACAAAATGATTGTATTCGTTTAGGACTATTGTTTTAAATAATCATTGGCTAAGAAGATGATCATTGTTGTCGTTGGAGAATTGTGGCGGTTTGTCTATTTATTCATTTCAGTAAATGTGGTGGTCTTTGGGGATCTAGAGCTGACTACCACGAAAACATGACCGTCGAATCGAAGAGTGAATGCCAAATGCCAAGTCTAGGTAATCGTTAATGAGACACAGACAAGTGGTCTTTGCGCAAAGAAAGCGAAACGTTAATGAGCACTATTGTATTTAATAACGGTTGTATAATTAAGAGCTACCCCATCGTAATTAGCTAAGTGCCAGCTTGTTCAATTACCAGTCTCCTCACATGCTAGTTTTAGAAGAGTATTTCAATTTGCTAAGTGAGTTCACTCAGTCCCTATTACTAAGTAGGCCATTATGATGATGATTTTTGCGATCGCAATCGTTTTCTCCATGGTTCCTTCCGCCAATTTTGCCAAACAACACAGTTTAGGCTTTTGCACTGATGTCAACTGAATAAGCTTTAAGGAAAATAATAAAACACGTTTTTTTTGCATTATAATTATTATAGAGTAATCGTCTAGAAATGTAATTATTTTGAATGCGTATTTAATTGCAACCTTGATCTTTAGTGCGCCTGCTAGGAATGGGAACTGAGCTAATAAGGCTTAGCCTGAACAATATTTTGTTTATGTGTTGTTGCATAAATGTACACCTTATTAAATGAGGTGTATTACGTAAAGTGATCGTTTGCACAATGCGCTGCAGAAAGCAGACATTTTTGGACGCATCCGAGTGACGCACGCCAAGGTTGTGAGTTATTGCGAATTGCTGCCTCTTGTACTTCATACTTATTTAGAACATATTATTACAATGTAATACTTCGTAGATAATCCACACTTTAATATATTATGATGCGGTGAGTCATGCTAGTTTCAAAATATACTTCATCATTGTCATGCATAATGTATGTAATAAACTGAATTCAGTTCATTATTACGAATTTTATTTTTTGCTTGTTTCTAGTACTTTCGTTTTCACCACACGCGTGGAGTACGTACTAGGCTACCATAACCACGTAGACGTTACATATGTACCGCATGTGCTATTGTTTGAGTGGACGTCGCCAGGCGACCGGCGACCGGCGACGCGCGACACATGTTATTATGCTTAGCGATATTGACTACAGCACCATACCACGACCACCCTAGTCGCTAATACTTTACAATTAGACTTTTATAAGTGACTGAAGTATATTTAATTGATTTAGAAACAAAAACTGATAAATGATTCATTAATCAAGTCTGATAGCCAACAACTGTGACCTTAGACACTCAAGATGTCTGACTAAATAAATATTTGTATCTTAAAAGGAAATCTATTTCCTTCAGCAAAAGGAAATAACACAATGTTCGCATGTTCCTTGGAGTAATGTTGAGTCATATAGGTATCGACGATATGTTTTGTTTCGCTGCTGAATACTGAGTGCTTCTGCTATCTACTTAGATCAGGTTCGTCCTTGTCCTAAAACTATTTAAATTGTGTGCTATTAGAAAAGGCGGCATTTGTTTATACGTGTAGGCAATAAGCCCTACGCATGCCCTCCCCTTGACCCGCCGACGACTATAAAGTACAGACAGATATACAGCCACGCCACGTTGTGGCAGACTGGCGCGGCGTACAGTTGGACAGGCGGCGATGGTCAAGGATGACCCGAGCTCGCTCATGAATTAGAAAATGGACGTGAGCCGCTTAGATCATCTGATTCGTCGCGTGTCTCATATTATCTAGACTAACAGGTGCGGCGCTCATTAATCTTCGGACCTATGGAGTCACATTTTGAATATATTTGAAGTGTGTTTGATAAAAATGTGTGGTGAAGAGACCTTCTGTTGAAAAGGTAGGCATCAATTCTGTAGGAACAGCACCAGCAATTCAAAATCTCAGTGGGTAGGTACATAAAACATTTTGGTTGGCAAAAGGCCTAAAAATTAGGACGGACTAAAGTATCAGCCAGTCATGAGGAGTTATTAAAAATCACATTCGGTGAAAATAAAATCTGAGCACCACGCGCATGAGCTCATGGTTACGTCTTCTGAAAACATTTGCCAAATTGAAATTTTTAGAGAAAAAGCTTCAGTTACGTAATTCGGTATTGAGTTCCATAATAAAACTGAATCGTTTTGGCTTGCAGCCAAGTGCAACGCAAGCTCATTAATTACAAGCTACGACCATAGATAGAGGACGAGTGACGCGCGAGTGCCCGCGTCACAATTATCGCACAGTAATCAATAGGTAGGGTACTGATAGTGTGGCCCTGATGGAGACCACGTGAAAATGGTCAATCAAGGGCGCCTTTCAGGAAATATTGATGTAATTAAACCGATAAACTTTATTCTTTAGTTCATTTATCGAGGAAGGTTATAGGCTATATAACATCACGCTATGACTAATAGGAGCGGAGCATGTATGAAAAATGTTGCAAAAACGGGAGAAATTATTCCTTTTTGCGAGTTTCCGTTGCGTGCGCTGCGTAAACGGTTTAAGTTACGCAAATATCATGTATGATGGAATTGTTCGTCTTTAAAAGTTCTAAAAAAAGTCACACAAAGTCAGACAGCGTTCCCTATACCTAACTCTAAAGAGGAGAGGATAGGCACACGGGTAGACCATGACCTGGAGTAGGACATAGGATACGTTTTATCCCTATATTCCCAGGGGATCGAGACCTACGCGGGTGAAACCGCGGGGCACAGCTAGTTAAATATAACTTTCATTGCATTGTAAACAATTGCAGCTAATCTTTTCTGAATACATTCGTGAGCTCAAAAGAGTTTGGACAGACTCAAAACGTGTACACATTCATGAATGTGTTGTATGCATAGATATAAAAAAAACTTGAAAAAAGTTTATATTTCTCGCTTTTTAGTGGGTTAGTTTGAAACTTATCTAAGTTACAATACCGTTATGTCAATTTTCATCACCTATTACAAAAAATAGCTTTTTCATGGTGCATAATACATGGTGACCATCTTTACATACCGAGCCGAGACCGCTCCGTGCCTCGGAAAACACGTTAAGCCCTTGGTCCCGGCTGTCATTATTGGATCTTTGATAGTCGTTACGGGTCGTCAGAAGCCCGAAAGTCTCGACAGCCAGTCTTACCTACGCAGGGAAAAGGCAGGCAGTGGCTAGCTATATACTGACCAATTATAATGGTAATGTTCCAAATTCGCATGAAACCTATTTACTACAAATGACCATTGTTGAACATACCTACAAACATATTTCTATATATACAACATATTTATGGAAATCCGGATAATGATGCTATGACAAATACAACAAAGCACACTGTTTGTAAAACAAGTAATTAAACATGACCGTGACACAGATGCCGATGGTGGACATAACGTGGTGTCAACCACGCACCTGTGATTTAGCGAACACTAATATTTGCTTTACTTCAAATAACAGTGGCTCGAAAAAATATGTTGATCAATATAAGAACGCGTCAAGTTTTCAATAATAACTACGTTCGACGTTGAGAGTTTACTTTGCGTGTTAATAGTGAATAATAGTATACAAGAATACTTCGATAGAGAGAGTTCTTCTTCATTTAGAGATCCTCCTGTGACTCCTGTGAGTGTCCGGAAACTCACAGGAGTCACAGGAGTGCCTAGAGTATTCTTTGTGATGTGTAAATACGTAAGTGAATATTCCAAAGTACCTGTCCCCTAATAGTGAGTTTCTTGCAGTCCTTGGAGAGCAGGTCCCGGACGTCCTCCAGATACAGTTCGATGTAGGAGCAGGAGACCAGATGCGTGACGTCGGGCGAGGCGCTGTTCTCGATGTGCGCCCAGATGTGGCGGAAGGCTCGCGGGATGACCCCCTCGTGCTCGGCCGTGCCCTCCATGGTGTGCGTCTTGCCCGTGCCCGTCTGTCCGTACGCGAACACGCAGCCGTTGAACCCGTCCAACACTGACGCCACCAGAGGCCGCACCTGCAACAAACCCCGAAGGTTTACAGGCTGGCTCTCCTTTTACACACCAGTGACATTTGGGTAAGCAAGCTTTCTAAGCTGCGGTAACCGTAAGCGTTTTAAAGAGACCACTTAACATTCCCAGAGTAAGCATCTTGAGGCGGCCATGACGAAGGAGACTTGACTTCAGATACAGCGTATCTGAAGGTCCCTCGTCGGCCGACCCACATCGGTTGCACCCATGGGCTGAGAATGACACCGTTAATAGTGAAGTTGTAGTGCTTTTGCCAAAAGATGGCACCAATTCTAAATAGTCGCAACAACAACCTAAATATTATTTACCAGAAAACTTACACTTAACCCAAAGTTTAGGAGTCGAGCTCCCTGAGACATAAATAGCTTGAAAAAAAAGGAAAGTTTCGTCGGAGGGATTCATTCCCTTGGGACGAGGGCGAGGGGTACAAGTACCTACATAGGTTTGTGTGGCGCACCGGTCGCACGCACAGGGACACAGTACAATGACCAATAGGTACCTACACGATGCCTCTTTACAGATGACCCAAAAACAAAATGTGACTTACCTACTTGTAATTTCATACCTACTAATTAATTAAGTTAATTAGTATGGAATTATAAAGGAGAATGGGCGTTTCTGCCCTGGAGCCCAATAGCGTTAAGATATAATACCAATGGAAATATCTCATCAAGGAGAATATTTCTTATTATTTCTTATTATGAAGACTTCTCTTTCGCTCCTTTCGTTAGTAGGTAGAAAGTACGTCGAAAGAAAGTCCTTTCGTAGAAAGGAGCTACAGACCTTCAAATGTGAGTGATTAAATATTATTTGAATTCTGGTATTTCGTCAATTAATTAACTTTTAATGACACAATGCTTTGCAAACATCATCTTTCAAGCCTATAAGCGAACATTTTAAAACATTGGTTTCCAATAGATGCCGTTTTAGGAACAATGTTTTTAAGAGTCGGTCGGCCGGACAGGTCTTAAAGCCTGACGCACCAATAGAGTTGAGATATATGCCAAGGGAATGATCTTGTCAAGGCAAATATTTCGTGATATGACGCTTCTCTCGATTGTAAGTCAGTGAGGAGCTACAGAGCTCTAAATGTGAATAATTAAACATTATTGAAATCCATCACCTATTTAGGTCATTAACGACGACATGGTGCTGCTGAGCGCCTCGGTCTGTGGTGTGACAAGGCTGATTCGCATCTGTGAGAAGTATGCTGAAGAACATGGTTTGTTGTATAACACAAACAAGAGCGAGTGCATGGTCTTTCGGGCCAGGAGGAGGTGTCCTAAGTGCTTACCGGCAATTAAGCTCAACGGATGCCCACTTAATAGAGTTGATACGTTTAAGTATCTTGGACTTATTAACCCCTGACCTGGAAGACGATGCAGACTTCGAAAGGGAACGTAGGGCGCTGTCTGTTCGTACGAATATGATAGCCCGCAGATTTGCTCGATGTTCGAAGGGCGTCAAAATAGCAATAATTAGGGCATTTTGTACGTCCTTTTATACTGGCAGTCTGTGGGTGGATTATTCGCAGAAACAGTACAGCGCTCTATGCGTCCAATACAACAACACGTTCAGGGTGCTCTTGAGGCTGCCTCGCTTCTGTAGCGTGTCGGGGATGTTTGCCGAGGCGCATGTGGATTGTTTCCACACAATCATGCGCAAGCGTTGCACATCCCTGGTGCGCAGGGTGCGGGCCAGCCGCAACAGTATCCTGAACGCTTTTTCTGAACGTTTTGACTGTCAGTACGTGAACCACTGCTGTATGGTTCACGTACTGGCTAATGTTAGGATACTATTTTAATTGAATTTTATTTGTAATTAATTAATTTTGTAACTGGGCCCGCGTGGTAGATTACGGCCCGCTCCCTCTCACAGAGAGAAGGCCTGTGTCCCAGCAGTGGGAACACTATTGGCTGATTATGATTATAATTTTGTAATGTTAATTGTATGATCCATAGTTGATTGAAATAAATAAATAATAATTATTATTAACTCCGAACTGACTAGTAATTGACAAAAGTCGTGTTTGTAGCAAAGGTTCTCCCTAAAAAGCTCTTTTCATTGGTATATGTATATCTTATGGCTATTGGACGCCAAGAATTCCTTAACTTCAGTGCGCAAGTTATTACCTATTTAGGTCATTAACACCGAACTCACTAACAATTGGCAACAGTTAAGTTAGAAGCAAGGGTTCTCCTAGAAAAGCTCTTTTCATTGGTGTGTATATCTTATGGCTATTGGGTTAAGAAAATTCGTTAACTTCGGTACCCCAGTAGTCATTGGGCTTCAGGACAGAAACCCATGAGTAGGGCTTGCAATATCCGTTCATTTTTACTATCCGGAAACTATACCAATATTACAACTATCAATCACATAAAAAAACTAGTTCACTTTCTAAAATTATACAATAAAACCCCGAAATCGCACAAATAATTTGTATCTATTCTTCTGATACTAAAAACAATTTTAAATAAAAATGATATCTTACATTTTTCACAAATCACAACATCCCAATCAAATGCACCTATTTAAAACAATAATTAAATAAAAAATATCACTTTCCCTGGCAAATCAGCTCAATTATTAAACAACAATAGTATAAATCAAATATAATAAAACAAAAGTGAACAAAATATCTCAAAATAATCAAATAACCCTTTATAATATAATATTACGTAATTCTTAAGTTGTTTTTTCGAAATTCTGGTAAAATCTAAGTATTGATAAAAGTAGATTGTAAACCCTTTCTAAATTCCTGCTTCTCTGAACATTCTCATCAAATAGTGCCATCTCTACTCGAATTGTGATGTCTAAATTATTTATTGAAGAAGTCGGTTGCTGCGCAGAATTTTATGTGTCAAAAAATTGCGAAGCGGCCGTGCGTGCCAACAATACAATACAATCTTGAAAATGCGTGCAGTATGTATGTGAGTTTAACATAAAGTTAACAAGTGGTCACTGTTGTTATGATCTCTGTGACTAAATTGACTTATTGTGAAGTGAATAAATAATCGCAAGAGTGATTAGCTATATTAAAATAATAAATAACGTAATAACAGTTATGTATTATACAGATGACAGCTTTTTATTTAATATTTAAAAGAGAAATACAACTATCCATAACATCCGAAAAATCCGGGGGATGCAAGTAAAATCCGGATTTGAAAATCGGCGGATATCCGGATAATACCGATATCCGGATTGCAAGCCCTACCCATGAGCAGGTGCCCATTCTCCTTTAAGTGATGTTTTTATCGTTTAGTGAAAGCCCTACGTGTGCTCAGCTGTATTTTTTCAACAAAATACAGCGGATATATTTGCGGATAATATATCTGATTATATTAAAATAAAAAGTATGGAAAAATAACATTCTGTATATAAACAAAGAGCATAATGTAATTTACAGTAATCAGTAATCGATTGCATTTGATACAGCGCAAATGTCCGTATCACGATGATTTCATTGAGATAAATATAATTTTATGGTCGTCGATAACTGCAAACACATCATCGTTCTGAAAAACGTCGATCCGACGTTGTGAACAGTTACGTCACTGTGAGCTTTGAGCACATACCTGTAGAGCTATCCTTGGTCGCGACTCGCGCGTGACGCCGCATACATACACCTACAGAAGGTTCACCCGTTCTACAGAATTTCGTGCGAAACCAGCTCACATGCATAGTATACTTAGACACTGAGCTGACATTGTTGCATTCTCTAGTGGTTTCTTTGCTTTGTGCAAAACTAATAAAAAAACCGGCCAAGCGCGAGTCAGACTCGCGCACGAAGGGTTCCGTACCATTATCTATAAAAACGGCAAATCATGTCTGTTGTATGGGAGCCCCCCTTAAATATTTGTTTTATTTTAATTTCATTATTTATTTTTAAAGTGAATGTATAACTAAATATTCTGTGAATATTTGAAGCGTCTACCTGTTGCCGTTATCAATATCGAGCAAAACAATCATGTTAGTTGTATGGGAGCCACATTAAATATTTATTTTATTTTTTAATATTTGTTGTTATAGCGGCAACAGAAATACATCATCTGTGAAAATTTCAACTGTCTAACTATCACGGTTCATGAGATGCAGCCTGGTGGCAGACAGACAGACAGCGAAGTCTTAGTAATAGGGTCCCGTTTTACCCTTTGGGTACGGAACCCAAAAAAAAGAACATTCTGGTCTTTACAACTTTACACCGTGTGAATGGACCGGACCTTCTGTACTTTCTACATTGCAGCCGTAGTTCACACTACGCACAGTTAGTATACAACATTATTAAAACAAGTGTCGGCGCACGCGCGGTCTATCAATTATTTGCCGAACAAAAGGCGATCACTCAACAATATCTATGTTCACGCTACAATCGGTAAAATGTAAGCGCAAATAATCAACAATTAATGTAACACTAGCTAACAGTTTGCTCTGTCCGAAGCTGTATCTTGACTAGCTCTGCTGCATGATGTCAGGGACACACATTGTAGTATAAACTGCAATAAAGTAAGTTTAAGCAAGTAGTTTGCCATAAAATAAAATAAAATTGCAACAATTGCAACGTGAATGCATTCAGAATGAAAAATATGTAGTCATGTTAGTAAACTGCGCTGGACTATGGCAAGAAAATACATAAAGAAAAATGCGGAACCTAATGTCTCGCGAATTCTTGAGCTATTCATTTTGACAAGACAGTTTATAATACATTTGTTTTTACAACAGCTGAGGAGTCACCGTGTCTACACGCGGTCTAGCTAGCTGTTATTTCCTATTCTAGTGCTACTACAATGGATTATTAATCGCTAACACAAAACAACCGCCCATATTGACGCGTCGAGGTTATTGTTGTACAACGCTATACAGCCACCTACACCGCAGTTGAATCACAGCATTTTGAAGAAAACATCTAACATTGGAGGGACCTTCGATCACGTCAAGGCGACGCATTGAAAGTGGAACGAACGACAAGCTCGCGTAGGATGCACGGAGCGAGATGGTACCTTCCGCGTTCGAGTACTTGCAAACCATACCGTAGTACACGTTAATTGACATTGAAATTATGTACAGATACATAAACAGATATTAGTATTGCATCGCTATTCTGTTCAGAGCCTCTGAATATGCAGCACGGACGAAAAATATCCGCGTCAATTAGCAAGTAATCACTAATAGTTGTGCGGAAGAAAATTAAACGCTGTTGTTAGCGCTAGTCTACATAGATGTATCGTATCGTGACTACGGTCGTAAAATGTTTCAAAGTCAAGCTCAAGAGCGCTGGCGCTGCCAAGCGATCAACTGGACAACATTAATAACCCCGCGACGACCAATCACCGCACAGGCGATCCCTGCATCTGAAACGTCACCAGGACGGATTCCCTAACTAATGAATGAGCCAAGGGAACATTTGTATTTACCTGCCGTTTTGGTAATCCCCCTAACTGAACCAGTGGGCTGCGGAAGGCTCTGTTTGTAGATCAGCTAATATTTTGTTGTAAGGTTGAAGTAAGCATTACTTCAACCCTGTTGTGTAACCCTACAACAAAATATTAGCTGCTTGAAAATGTTAAGTAATAAGTAATAATGTTAAATGTATCAAGTGTATGTGTTAATGTATAGTAGTAATTACGTCCTTGTTGACTGGCTAATCTTTTTAACACGACCTACGCGGCGATGTGCCATTACAATTTAGACGCACTTACTGGCAAGTCTTTACAATTGGTGAGTCTTTGTTGAAATCATGAATCATGCAATTTCAGGTAACAGTCTGTTTCGTGCATGAATCCCAGTGCGACAAGTACTAATGTCCGGAGAGGTGAAGCTCCTCAGGCTCCCACGCGCGGGTTCAGTTCGTTGTCTTATCGCGTGCCTCCATTGTCAAGTGCTGTTCAATTACTCTTTGTCTAGGACCTTGTTTATGCAAATCCAATTTTGAATTCTTTAAAATTGGTAGAGATTACCCATGTGTACCGGGAATGTTTCCGTGTGCTGAAAATTTCTAAAACTTTGAGTCACATCAAGCACAGACACACAATATACTAAAGTTCAGAAGCCCCAGATTTACTGTTTTGCTGTACTGCATGAACTGACGGACATGTCGTACACGCCGAATAAAACAAATATCTCGTATACGCATTACTAATGGTGGCACTTCACATCGCTATTCGTGTTCGCCTAGTCGTCTTATTTGTCCAAATACGACGATGTGAAGTTATCAAGTTACTTTATTCGCCTAAATTTGCCTATTTTCACGAATAAGACGAATACGCAAATACACGAACACTCGTATCCGCCGGTTATATATTATATTATATCGGTTGTCGGTTTTTGGTCACATATCAAAGGATTGCGAATATAACGAATACGTTCGTTTACCACCCACACAAAGCTTGCTCAGTAGAGTGCGGTTTTATACATGTATTGGTATTAACACGGAGGAAATAATAAGTCGTTGCTGCTGTCAACACGTCCATCTTTGCGTTCAGATAAGCATACTTAATTATTTTCAGATAGCAAAAATATTCTTGGATGTTCGGCATATTCGCTGTTCATGACGATGTGTGGACGGTGTGTTCGAGTTATTCGGTCGGACTACACTGTATAGCCGAATAAAACACAGTTAAAAACGTGAATACCGAATAACGATGTGAAGTGCCACCATAATAGCTGTTTTAAGACTTTTCCGTATGAGTCTCTATCGTAGGGATTATTGAATGGATTTGTTCCACATCAAGTATAGTACGGGATGAAGCTTCTGTCCTTGTCTGCTTGGTGTGATGAGAGTGAGTTGGAGTAATATTTTTGGCAACAATGCTTGAGCGGCGGCGGGCGACGCGGCATGCGTAATAGCGCGAGGGAATGCGACGCGCGCGGACATATACACAGATTTCTCCTGATATTCATACGTTTACGATATATTATACAACGCTCCACTGAAACTGACACACTTCCTGCACTACTACTGAACACTAGATAAAACTTCTGTACTCAAAATAGTGTCTACAGGATTTATTAGTATTATTAATTAGGACAAGATTAGAACGGTTCATTTTGCTCGGGTACCTACTCTTTGTATTCTTAATGCCTGCACACTTTAACATTAATATTTTATATGCTACACACCAAGGACTGTAAGCACCCAAACTAAATGTTTCTGAAGCAGATGCAGGAGCTATGATGAATAATAATTTAAAAATATTTATAGTGATGAAACTTCATGAAACCTCATAAACATTCGAGACGAAAATAAATGCACTAAATCACGGAGTGATCGTATTAGATGTGCACTAAATTATTAATGGACGCTATGTTCTTCCCAATCGCTATAAAATATTTAATAAAATGTAAGAAGTAGTTGCAAAATCAGAAGACGTAAAAAGTAGTGACGAACTCATATTTGCACTGAAAATTGCATAACTATGAACTATACTGTACTATCATACCGTGCTAAACAATTTGCGGAGTTTATACAGTATGTATAAGAAAGGTATGTTCATATTTAAGGGTGGGTGTAGTACAGGCCATGAAAAAATTATCACCTGTCCCATACAAAACTTCAATACCTACTCGATTCAAGTGTATGGGGCAGTGGATTATTTTGCGATTACGATGTAGGTCCCATTGTTCAGTTTGACGGTCTGTACCACACCCTAATATGACCACGCATTTCTGATGCACGCTGCATAGCTTGGTCTTCCGTTATGTTTTATTTTTAATACACAAAGATTTGCCTTAATCGCGTGTTTGTCCAAATATTCGTGTTAATTCGTAACCGCGTGAGTCGTGTCGTGACCCTCACCTTGGCTGATGTGGGGCGGGTATTGAGCGCTAAGCTCATAGTTACGGCGCGCGGCGACTGTGTGCGCTCATGGGATAAAACCGTCAGAAATATTATGAAACATATTAGATTATAAAAGTTGAGCGATAATAGTCTTGTGGCGGTCTGTACATCGCCAAATACGAACTACGCATCGAAGACCTGTAGTCACATGAAACCTGCATCGCGCAATTAAAGTTTACCGTGAAATGGACATATATACAAGAACCCAACATCAACCGTTGGGCAGTTGCCCGCCAGACACAACACCCGTCTGGTCGGAGGATCCACCCTTTTCTATGGTGGATGAGTGAACTGTACACCCTGTTCCTCATACCCCTAAAGTCTCTCATTTGATTACTGTAGTACTAAGGTGAGGGTGAACGCCGTGGCGCGCTCACTAGAGTGGGGCGGCACGTGGACAGAGTCGTGTAAAGGGAAGTGGCTGACCGACGAGTCAGTGTTGTGAGGGCAACGAACGGATGCAGACCTCCACTTCTCCTATGCGAAACTGTCGGTTTGCCCGAACGTAGAAAGTAGTGCGTGATCATTATTAGTATTGTAGGTAATTACTGTGATAATTATTCTGAAAGTGAAATACTAACTGATTTGCTGTATCATCGTTTTCGTAATAGTGTTGTTCCCCTACTACCTGATAAAAGTTACAGATAGGGCATTTTCTTTTCAGCCGCAGTTTTTACGGACAAAACAGCTATCTACATCTACTACTAGCTTCGTTACTTATGTAGTCCTGCTTCAATTAATTGTATGGAGAGGGCCTTCTGATTTTTTTGTTGGTGGTTGAAAAAATAGGTTAAGAAATGGTTGGTCAAAGATGTTTGTTAACATCATCATCTACAATTCTACATTAATAGACAAGCATCATTGCATAATCTAATATCTTTATCAGGGCCAGGAATTAAGGGATTCTAGTTTCTCACATCTCGTCGGTATTTCGTCGGTTGATACTCACCATCTCGTCGTACATGGTCTGCGTGTCGGCGCCGGCGTCGTAGGCGGCGTCGTACGTGAACATCTTGTCCTGTCCCTTGGGGTTGTAAACCTGCACGGCGCCGCGCTCCGGCCATACCTTCACCACCTGCACAACATCATTATATTACAAAAACAGTTCGTTGGAGGGACTTCGCAAAGTACGTGACAAATGAAGTGCTCATAGCCGAGCAAAAAGCCCAATCACGGCGTGATGGCACTCCAAAGTCATTAGCACTTCATTTGTTCCATGCTCCGTGACATTACCATCTCCAAAGTGCAGGTGAATAACCTTTAACTACAGGATAGGGAGCGCAATTTTACGCGAGCCTCTGTTGTTAGAAAAAAAAGCCCACTTGAATTACATGAACAGTTTCTTCCGCATTAGCTACTCTTTTTGTTCGCAAACAAGAAAATGTTGAACGATCTGCGATTCAAAGATCTGATAAAAAGGAGTCACCGAATAAAGGTGTCGTTTTAAATAAGTCTAAGAAAAATATAGTACAACAGTCCCAGTCGAATGTTATCGATCAGCGGACGTTGTGGAAAACTTGTAGAGAGCGATTTACTTCACGATGAAGTTATTAAAATAAATGATGCGTGTCTAGACGTCAGACGTTTATCGCTCCGTAGTTTCCAAGGCATGTAATAAATCGTCTTATTTGTCCAACCCCCGAGACGTCACTTCTTGTATCGTTAGTCATCGCCTCAGCAACTGAATGTTCACTGAGAAATATAGACTGTAGGTACTCATAGAGCGTAAGTAAGGAAAGCACTGGCTTCGTCGGTGGAACACTGCCGTGATCACCAGCTCTGGCAAACTGACTGGTATGGCTGCTGTTATTAGTGTTCATAGTTCCTGATTTCCGTCGTTGAAGTCGTTTTTTAAGAGACTCTCCAGAAAGACTGAGACCAATATTTCCAAAAACTAAACAGAAAAGTCAATAAATTGTAATTTTTATAATTTGGAATTGTAATCTTTGGATCACGCGACTTTTCTTTCTTTGATTTCCAAATTTTCTATGACGTAACGATCGCTGAAAGTAGCTTCCCTGGGGGTTTTCCGCACCCGGCTGTTGTAGTGAATTTTGAGCAATAACTGCCGAATGCCATACATTAGTGGGTAAGTACATTTCCTACCGCGTGTTATATGAAATCGGCGACGTATTAATTTGTGACAGCGCACGTTTCCTTCAACAAATGAATAAGCATCGATATCAAGAACCACCACCGCCGTGTTAACATCTGTCTACTTCTAGTAAAATTAAGTAGGTATACTTAGCCACCTTAAATGTTAATTTACTATTCTAGATGAGTCCAAAATGCCGTAAACCTGCGAATAATCAAATGAATTTACTGTTGAGTTCGTCCGAATCGACATGTCGTCGCAGTGTTGCAGAATTTTTTCTCGATAGCCGAATTTTGGAATGAATGACAAATCATACAAAAGTAATCAACTGAAACCGAATTCAGTGTACCACAAAAGTATTAAGTTGCACAATCAAAAATTCTTCGATAAAAACTGATGGAACTTTTTGTACGCTACAATACTATTATTGAGGCAATGAGCTGGTAGCTGCGACCACACCGTGTTAGTGCGTTGTGATCCAATCCGCCGGGTGTTAGTGATGTCTGCCACCACCTCACCAGCAGGCGGTAGGTACCTGTAAACGGCCATCAAACTTTTTATTGTCCACCGCCGCCTTCGTAGACAGCCGCTCGTACCATGTCTGTTCCGCGCGTGTCTTCTTCACCTATACAATTTAGAACACCAGCTACAGAAAAGCTTACTGTAGTGTCAAAGGTTGCTAAAGACGTCAGGCACTAAGTGTAGCGCAGAAACAGGGGCCAAGTAGGTACTTACTAAAATTGGACGGAACGAAGTTGGCGCTTATGGTTCGTAGTGTTAAGTTGTCCCGAAGGTAACATTTATTTGTTAAGGACTTGGCTAGATTTCAATGTTGTCGAAGTAAAGGACATACAATCAGAAGGTTTTGTTTTTATCAATCACAAACTCGCGAACTCGATATTTCTCCAGTGTTTAGCGCAGGTACCTATATTATAATAATATTGGTGTACTCTGTTATCTATTACGTAACGTAAACGGCTCGTATCTAGCCTGACTGCTAAAAACTGTGCAAACAATACTTTCATGAGAGATTCCACTTGACAATGTGCCAAAAACTTCAATCAATTCGATGCCTCCTGCACCTATTAGTTAACTTTCCGTATGTGATTCAGCAAAAGTATCATTTTTCTCTGCATCTGATGAACGTTTACACACTGCGTTACGTAAATTTTATTATACAATTGTAAACATCCATTACTGACGTACTCATACATAACGTGATGCAAATTGCAGTAATTGAGCTCGAGCAGTACGTTTACCATCCATCTAATTTACGGTTTAGGAACCTATCAAGCGAATGACGAAGGAAAATACAAATGCTTTATTTAGAAGTGACTGAAGACCCTGAAGTGGTTAAGGTTAAACGTTCACCATTCCAAAAGCAAATCAGTTTCCCTTATTCAGTACAGACCAACTTCTGTAATGAAGCAAGTCAAATGTCAATGTACCTAGACCGAGCCATCTTATGATGCTTCCTCTACCTTCAAAATGTGCCTCGATTAGCGATGAAACTAACCACTAAGTGACTGAAAGGTAAAAGTGAAGTATCTAAAATCGTAAATATTCATTTAGTAGCAAATTCACGGAACCTTGAAAGGAATCGCACGACAAGTGCGTCGCGTCGCAGGCGCAACAGGAAATCAAATAGAATGCCGCTTTTCACGGGCAGCGAGTGCACAGCGCGCCCGCACGCTTTCAGACCGCTGCAAATTTTAACTGTGCGATTTCGTAACATTGCTTCAATGATGTTTGTTATACCCCTATCGGATTGTATGAGTGGATCCTATACCGGCTTTTCACCAGATAACTGTTACTTCGACACTATTCTAGAGATTTTAATGTGGGTAGGGCATTAAATAGATATATTTATTGTATCTGCTTAAAACTAATTATTTACCTAATTGATGCATTTGATTCTACCGTCAAATCTAATTTATCGCGAACTTAGTACTAAGCTCTACAGCCAGCGCAGCGCAGCGGTTCTCAAACTTTTTTGACGACGGAACCCGGTTCAATCAAAACCTAGATAAATTGCAATTAGATATAATTGCATAACTTATTTTCGTAATCGATTAAGACTAATCTGTTTCATTTTGACAGTTCAACAACATTAATTGCGTTTCTTATTTACGTTGTTGAGCAGAGTTTTGTTTCGAACCTCAAATCCTCAATACTGGTCACAATGAACCAGTATTTTCGCGGAGCCCCCACAGAGGCGCGAAGCACTTTGAGTAACACCGCTTTATACTATATGCTAGTAGGATTATGTACACGCATAAAACTTCGTAAAATAATAAAGTAGTAGATTGCGATCTCTATAACCAGTTGCCAAAACTGCATCTTCAATAGCACGCGCCAACCACACTGGAAAATAACATTTTCGTAACATAATGTACCTAATTGAACAGGCAATTATTGCGCAAGTTCTAGCCAAATTGATCATTAATCTCGTTGCATCCAAGGTCGATTTCAAAGCTGTTAAATTACCGAATTGCGACCAAAATGTATTGTTAGTGCAGCAATACAGAAACCGCTAACTACTGCTTAGGTTTCACCGCAGCAAAAACTAGTGTCACTTCGCCGTCTAATACACAATGTTGAAAAGAGGATCGCTCCAAAAAGATATTACCAACCAAACCTCAATCTGTAGTAGATACGTGAGATACACCTTTTTGTCGCGTTTTTATTTCGCTGTCTCTAGAGGTACCTAAATTGTTTGGTGATTCGTCAGTGCTGTCGTTACAAGTTACAGAAAAAAATAAAGAGCAGAGAATTTATTACTGGCAACTGAGATGTGCTGGACAAGGATCGTTGTATGTTAGTAGTTACACGGACACGTTACGTGCAACTAAACAGTAATGTGACATTTTTTATTGAGCCTTGTCGCAGAAAAAAATATATCCTGAAACTCCGAAAAGAAGGGCAAACTGCACCTTTCTACAAGTATTATTTCATTATGGTTTACATTAGGGGTTTAAATATGAAATTGCCGACAACATTCGATTGTTTGACTTTCAATTGTTTTGCATTCAGCTTAAAGTAAAAGATGGATACATTACGGCTTATGAACGCACCGTGCGTTTTTGGTTTAATCGCTTTCGTTGTGAAAACTTCGACTTGAATAATGAACCCCAAGAAAGACAAAGAGAGTCAAAAATCTTTGAAAAAGCCATGTGCGACCGAATATACAAATATTGTGAAAAATATAAAATATTTGACGAATGCCAAAACGGTTTTCGCAAAAACCGCTCAACAACTTTGGCAGTCTATAAATACATCCAAGAAGCACTTAATATAATAAATAATAAAAAATACGCTGTAGGTATATTACTAGATATGACCAAAGCCTACGACAAAGTACAATTTAATATATTGCTTACTAAATTATACGGAATAGGAATTCGCGGAAAAGCGCATGAATGGCTCGTATCCTACCTAAAGAATAGAGAGCAAACAGTGGAAATAGAGTTTTTTAATCACCAAAAAAAAGAAATAGAAAAAGTCCGATCAAGTTGCAAATCAATTAGCGCCTCAATACCTCAAGGAAGTGTAATCGGATGTCTTTTATTTCTGGTTTATGTCAATGACTTGCCGAAAACCATAGAGGGACCATGTGTTTTATTCGCAGATGACATCTCTCTTCTAGTCTCATGTCAGAACAACCTAAATTTAAATGAAAAACTACACTCAATCCTCACCAAAGCTATCACCTGGATGAACGCACACAACCTTGAAATTAACTATTCAAAAACTAAACTGATTACCTTCCATCCCCATCAAAAAACACCTCTAAATATAGACTTTACTTTTAATGGTTCAAAACTAGAAATTGTTAAAGAATTTACCTTACTTGGATTAGATTTAGACACTCATATAAACTGGAAATCTCACATACAAAAAATTAGATCAAAAATTTCAAGTTTTTCATACGCTCTCCGAGAAATAAAAAAAACCACCAATTTTCAAACAGCACTCACCACCTACTACGCGTATGCTTATGCATGGCTGAGCTACGGCGTTACCCTTTGGGGAAATAGCACGGATGTGCCAACACTATTTACCCTCCAAAAGAAATTAGTCAGGATCATAGTAAACATCGAACAAACTGACAGCTGTAAACCTCACTTTCAAAATTATAATATTTTAACCCTCCCCAGTATATACATATTAGAGACATGCAAATTTGTTCGTAAAAATCAAGAATTTTATACAAAACGCGAAGACATACAATCACGCTACACACTTCGACATAAATCTAGACTAAACATTCCAACTTCTCGGCTAAAAAAACATTCTACAAGTCCATATGTAATGTCAATAAAAATATACAATAAACTACCGGAATTAATAAAAAAAGAAGAAAAATTGAATATATTTATAAAAAAACTAAAACTATTTCTAATAAAAAAATGCTATTATAGTTTAAACGAATATTTCAACGATAAATAAAATATAAGTATATCAAGTGTTGAGTAAACTATTTATGTAAAATAAAAAGAATAAAGAATAACCTAATATAATAATATTAGATTTAGTTCAGAAGACTGATGATAATCTAAGTTTTTTTCAAAGCTTCCTCTCTCCTACTATTTTGCTGTGCCCGACAGGGTCCATAATGATCACATATAATTTTAACTTACCACCTAAGAACACATTGTGGAATGCAAATAAAGTATTGAGTATTGAGTATTGAGTATTGAAGACCAGCCACTAAGGTAAATAACGATGAATTAAATGCGATGGTGGAAGCCGATCCGTATCAAACTACCAACGAATTAGCGGCATGGTTTGATGTTAGCATACCCACAATATTGATCCGTTTGCATCAAATTGGTGAGATAAAAAAGCTTGAAAAATCCATGGTTTGACTGATCTGCAGAGAGAAGCGCGTGTTGAAGTTACCATGAAGGGATTTTGGGGGAATTGTACCGTGTGATGAAAAGTGGTTTCTTTACGATAATTGCAAGCGAACACCGCAATGGCTGACTCCAGGTCAAACGCCGCAACTTTCTTCTTCCCAGGAAGCAATACAAAATGCCTTCACACAGTTTGTCGAGTCCAGGTCCCCAGAGTTCTACCTTAATGCTGAGGCTACATTGTCGCGTAATCGCGAACTATACTTCGCGCGCTCTCTCTCGCACACCGCTCGACGTCTCGCTGAGCAACAGAGAGCGCACGAAGTTCGCGATAACGCGACAATGTAGCCCCGGCATAAACGCATAAATGACCTTCCCATGGCCATAATTTGGCAGAAATGTGTAGACAATGAGGACAAATTCTTTTACTTTTATTATTAAATGTATTTTACCTTAGGGTCAGCGCAGACAGAACGGAGCGCAGCGGAGAGGATTTTATTAACGCACTTGAAAATAAACTTTCAAATTATTAAAATAAAGTGCATAAATGCTTGACCTAGACAAAAAAAGCTCGCGCGTCCTCGAAGATACGTGAGACATACGCCGTACTGCCGTACGTCCTCGAAGATACGCCCGAGACCGCGCGGGGATTATTCCTCTCTGTCTGCGCTGACCGCTGACCCTTAGAAACAAAATTGTTTACATTTTTCAGTACCTACAAAACGGCAATTTCATATTTAAAGTACCTACCTACAATGCAGCGCGCGCGCGCACCAGATGATCTGCGCCTAATATGGCACAGCTACGTATGGATATTACCGCTTACCTACATAAGCGAGGGTCAACACATTGTGTTCCTTTTGATTCACTAGTATTATACGACTCGACCCGCTCCTGCTTTGCACGGTTTTTACGACTTGACAAAACATCGACATTTCTTAGTTTTAATTTTGTTACTATAAACAGTATTATACACATAAACCTTCCGGAATAAATTCTATAAACGATACATTGTCATAACCTCATCAAAATCTGTTGCGTGGTTTAGAAGAACAACGCGGACATACAGACCAACACGAAAATGCTTACTCCCGTCTGGCAACGTTCCCGTTCGGAAACGCTATTATACATTGGTTATGTTTGTAGATAATTAGATATTACGTTGTTGGTCTGAGATATTACGTACTTACTGAGCACACGTTAAAGTAAAGTCAGAGTAAAAAGCTACCTAGATGGGAGTAAGTTCCCCGAAAAGCGACTTCTATACCTACCATAATTATTATAAATGAAAGTGGCTTTTCGTGTTGGTCTGTATGTCCGCGTTGTTCTTCTAAACCACGCAACAGATTTTGATGAGGTTATGACAATGTATCGTTTAGAAAATTTATTCCTGGGGGTTAAGGATATACCTATTTGGAGTGTATAGATTGAAGGTTCAGAGTGTCTTTGAGAGGATAATAATCCAAGCTGACATAATATCCGGAGAGGAACCAACCAGATTTATCGACATACCTAGGTACATAACTTTACAAAGCAACACGCAATTGGCCGCCAGCCGGCCATTCTGTTGAATTAGGACTGTAATGGTCGTTGGAGCTTGGAGTCACCAGTCCTTGACATTGTGGAAAACATGACTTAGCTATCGCGAAGGGTGCTGCTAGTTTTTGGCTGTAACTGTGCAGGCTGATTTGACTGATTAGTCTGATTACATTATGTTTAGGAATAGCGTCTCTATTTCCATAGATATGTCGCTAATAAGACACCTTTTAGTACGGATTAGTGAGAAAATTATGTTACACACACACACAAGCACGCAGTTAACGCCATGATAATATAGCGTATTATCATAGCTCATCTGCGGCGCCACGACGTTAAACTACACGCATTTTAATGACATGCAGGTAAACAAGATCTTATTAGTCTCGGAAGCCTTCGTACACATTTACTACCTAGTTAATTACCATCGCAAATCTCGGGTACACAAGGAAACCGAGTCTGTCAATGAAGTATACCTACTGTTTAGCAATACGGAGTGCAGGCAGCACGCGGGAGGGTCCGGCCTCCTTTGTCTTCGAGACACGAGACACTTCAGTTAGCGACGTGCCACAGGATCATGTTTACGTAATTAAACCTATTTAGTGGAACCTGTTCGAGATCGGCAGACCATTGTGACACTTCTTGTGCTCACCTCTGCAAATGCGACGAAAGTACACAAGGACAAATGTTTATTAAAGTCGTCAATATCTAGGAAGCTAAGTATGATTTGGTCTCTAATGATTAGGTATTTTGTTATTATGATGGCGATGGTGGCAACAAAGCCTAAAATGCTTTTGATATCTACATAATATTTCAAGAATTTGTTGACATCATAGTGGTTAGGTGACCTGATATAGTTCAATAACTGCCTGCAATGTACTGGATGTATCATGAGTTTTACTTGAAATAAATGGGAACATAAAAGTGTTTCCTTTGAATAGGCCACTCATGGCCCATATTAAACTCAATGATTTCCTTAATAACTTATTCTAGTACTGTTCAATAAGAAGTATTTCATTTTTAAAGTGCAGCAAATAAAAGTATAGATAAAAGATATATTACTAACTAAAAATAGCATCAGAGATAAGCTGTCTTCTTCGTATTTAGTACATTGTTTACAATCAACATTCATTATCTTGATCGTATGATTCAGAATTCATCAGAGCTGAGCCTACTCAAGGAACGTCAAGTGTGAGACTGTAAGAGCGGCTGCTGGTGCCACACACTAGGAAGTAGTCTAACTAATATTTGTATCACTGTGCTAAGTGGATGCAAACATGCTGCTGTTATGCTACACAACCTGCTGAATATATTATGTATTGAAGCCACTGTTTCAAACAAAACTGCTCAGAAGCAAAGGATGGAATGTTACAAATTTGTAAAGCATTGTTATTGCTTACTCTCAAATAAAAATATTGTTTCTAGACTTAACAATATTTTTCATTTATATTTAACTTTGATGATTTGAGTTATCGTTTATTGAAGTTTTATAGGTGTTTAATATAATCATAAGATAAATTATACTACTTTTCTCTAATATTATATCCCCTCAGATCACAAAACAAATATTGTCAACAATAGAATTATTTTATTACTTAAATATATCATTATGTCTGTGGTATTTGTCTTTCATCTATAGGGATTATACGTGAAAATACTGTTTTGATAAAAAGATTGGCTCATTAGCATCTCTCAATGTTTACAATGTTATTTGTGTGTATTTATGAAGGTAGAAGATAATTAATATCTAACTGAACAGTACTGAGCACTGCACCTTGTAGTGGCCAACTGATTATTGTAATCACATTGTGTTAAGTAGTTGGTATCTAATGAGCGCCATTGTGCAAAAGATTGTATCTGTGGAGATTTAGTACTTACTTCATGTTTGCATAGGCGTACCTACATTTTGTGAGGAATGCGGGCCCACGCACCTGAATCACGCCCGTCCCATTTCTTTAACTACGAACTAAACAACTCAATACGACTGTATCATCTGCCTCAATAATTCATGAACACACTTTATGTTGGAGAATTTCGCTCACAAGTCTGATGAATAAAATCGCGTGTTGCTTGGATTTTGAAATCGTAAAACACAAACAGAACATTTCCCGTAGGTTCAGTCGCCGAGTGCAGGCGACGCAGCCCGACTGCGCAGCCTGGCGCCCGACATAAACAATATCTACTGCTCCTCACCTCCTCGAAGCCCTCGTTCTTCTCCTTCTCCGAGAGCGGTCTACATCGCACCACCACCTTCACGCACTCGTTGAGAGCCGTCCGCGGCCGAGCCGACTTCTCCATCTTAGAACAACCCCTTTTATAGCGTAATTTTTCGTCCAAGCTCAAAGTCACCGATATCGATCCATTCGGGGAGCCCTAATCGGCATCACCTGCTCGAGTAGATTCCGTAGAAAACAAAAACTGTACAGCCGATATACAAACGCACAATATTAAAACCAGAACAACACGATTAAATATTTAGAAACTTAACAAAATAAATAAAAATCGTAAATTTATTATTACAAGACGTCTGGCAGCCGACCGCGACAAGCGGACATTACTTTTCAACTGATTCCATTTGATTTGACTTTATTTTCCCGCTGCGCATGTCAGAGAAAAGATATTCTTCGATCGCCGCTCAAATTGAACTTTATAAAAAATTATGGTAATCGTATTATAAGCTTTAACCCATTGACATAATGCATTATATCGTATACAGAATTTTATTATTTTGTTCAATTTCGAAGAAAACAGTTTGACAGAATAGAACAATGTTGCAAGTGTAAAACAAGTTTTTTATTTTATTACTTTGCTATTGCTCTGCTCGTGTTTTAGAAAATCCAAACTATAATAGATTATGAATTTATGACTTAAGGTTGATGCGCTAGGGTGGCCCGCGAAATTCAATTTTAAATGAAAATTTCATGAAATCGTCAGTCAATCCACTTACATGAACTTAGAGAGTTGTATTGCTGATTCTAATGTTTATAATTCTGTTAATCCATATATGTTACGGCCGTTAATAATATTTAGATCAACATACAACCTGATACTGACCGGCAAATTGCAAAAAACGTAAGAAAATTAGATTTTCGCGGGCCACCCTATTTTTTTTTTTTTTTTTTGGTTGGGAAATCATCATATGACTTCGGAAGGGCGTGTCAGACTCTTACTGACTAAAACCTACCCGTGTTCCTTCAGTTGCCTGTTGCCAGGATCCCGGTATCCCTTTCGGACTATTCCGCAACCCTGGCAGGCATCGGTCCTAACGGACCCCGTCAGGTGTGCTGACATCTCTTTGAGGCGCGCGTGGAACACGACGCGCCATCGACCCGGGCCTGGTCCTTATCGGACGGCGAGCTACTACCATTGCTCGCCGTCCGCAAGCCCGCGCCTATGGTGGCCGGGAATCCGCCTGGGATTCCCGACGCCCAGGGTGTCTCCAGCGGCGGCGGTTAGGGGCGTGAGGGCGCAGGCTTTGCCTCTCCCTCACGCGTTCCACCTCCTCCTTCGCGAGCATCACTGCTTCGCAGAAGGAGGTGACCGCCTCCCATGCCCTCTTGCTCCGTACCATGGCCTGGACCAGGGCCGGACGCGAGAGGTCAGTGCCGCCAGTCGCCTCCATGAGGACACGGCGGTGCTCCGCCCAAGCAGGGCACACCTCCACCGTATGCTCCACCGTGTCCTCCGGACGATCCGCACAGTGGTGACACCCGGGCGTTTCCTCCCGCCTAATCCTGCACAGGTACCTCCCGAAGCTGCCATGTCCGGTGAGGACCTGCGTCAGGCGGAAGGTGATGACGCCGTGGCGCCTCTCCAGCCACTCCTCAAAGAGGGGACTTATCGCCGCAATTGTGGCGTGTCCAGCACTGGGTTGCGACAATCGCACTCTCCATGCCGCCATGAGATCCTGCCGGAGCTCTGTCCGCTGTGCTCGCGGCACCGGAGTTACGCCCCGGCGCTTCATCTCCTCGCGCCACTCCCAGATGTGCGCGAGGACCTTCGTCTCCAGATCCCATGGCGGTAATCCGGCAAGGAGGCTCGCCGCCTCACGAGAGACCGTGCGGTATCCCCGGGCCAGCCGAATGGCCATGACCCTTTGGGACGCGTTCAACCGGCGGGCTGGCCGCAGCCTAATGGAACGCGCCCACACCGGTGCCCCGTAAAGGGCCATGGACCGCACGACCCCCGCGTAGAGCCTCCGGCAGGAGGCGTTTGGCCCCCCAAGATTGGGCAGGAGCCACCCCATGGCGGCCCCGGTCGCGGGCCACCCTAGCGCATCAACCAGACTTTTGTTCCAGATAAAAAATCGTTCCAATTTTGCTTGCAATTTAACAGTTTTATTCCTTACATTAAACAGAAAAAAAAAAAAAAAAAATACGTATCATCGTCATCTTCTTCCCTGCCATATTATTTGGGGACGGGTGTTGCAACCTTAGAGCATTATTTTAAGCCTAACCTAACGTTTTTTATACAAAGTAAATGTATAAAAACCCGATACAAATGTATGGGAAACCCAATTACGTGACGTGGGATCAACAAAACGATTACAGCATTCGTAATTCGGAATGCAGCCTTTGTCGTTGTCACTTCTTGTCAATCATGTCATTGTCAACGAGTAAATTTGGAACTAAATTGAGAACTAATTGTCAATGACATGTCAAATGGCCGTGTGGCCCAAAAGGGTTTGTTTTTGTGGTTTTGTTTTGTTTGTTTGTGGTGTGGTCAGGTGTGGTGACCCTTGATATCAACAGAGCAAAGAGAGAGAGAGCAAACATGATCTAAATGTTATTGATTTCATAAAGTATTACTGTGAGGACACATTTATATATATATTAGCTCTATTTTTCCTCTATACAAGCCAAGTATTTTCTTTTTAGAATGTCTTCGATTTCGACAGTAATTATTCTAAAAAGGGCCAGTAAAGTATATCATGAGGGAGTAAGTTATACACGTTCTTTTATTTTGTAAACATTGATTTATAGCTCAAATATAAAATCATAGTGACGTATAGAGTTCATAGTGGAATATACTTTTCAGTTTATAAGTAGTAGAAAATTGTGATGTTTTGATACAAATAGGATTACAATAAGGTTGCTGAGAATTATATACGGTTTCAGGAGACTATAGCGGGTGTGGCCGTGGTGGAGAGCAACAGTGATGTCAGACACGAGGGTTTGTCCCTCACCATGGAGGGCTCTGTGAACCTGCAGCTTAGCACCAAGAATGTTGGCATCTTTGAGGCCTTCTCTAATAGCATTAAGGTGACTACTATTTTACTATAAAGGAAAAAAATAATATTATTCACAAAATTTCTTAAAAGAAGTATGAGAATAACAAACAAGTTGTATATTACATCTTATGATAATTTGTCACCTATCATCTCAATAAAATAACCATAATAGCATGTGTAGGCTGTTATCACTACGAGTACATAGTATAAAACAAAGTCACTTCCCGCTGTCTATCTATCCCTATGTATGCTTAGATCTTTAAAACTACACAACGGATTTTGATGTTTTTTTTTTATCTATAGAATGGTTCTCGAGGAAAGTTTTAGTATCCTAGTCAATAGTATATTTAGTAATTTGTCAAGTTTTTGTATACATTGGCTAAAATATAATGATAGTTGTTGGAGGTGTCAGAAAAAAAAAAGCCATCTTGGACCTTTCAATGAAAATGCTGCCTAAACCCTTTGAGATATAACAAAATGATGTATAGTGGAATTGTGCATCTTATATCGAAAAGTCGGCGATGGCATTATGTCTATCTCTTAAGGATAATACTATACCCATTGCCTCTCAAGCGTCACGCTAAAAAAATATAACCCTTAACCCTCAGGCGTTAAGCCCGAACTTACGTGTTTATGACACCGCTCACAAAAACTGTTCCATCTCAGTTTCTATTGGCTCTAGACACATAATGTAAACTGTTTTGGGCTCTTGAATAACCAGACCATTTTATAAGGTATAAACAATACTCGAATGTTGAAAGCTGTATTTATAAATAATGATGTTATCAGAGAATTGGGGAAAATGGGTCAGTTCCTGTGTTGTCTATTTCTGATAATACTATATCGATTTACACGAAATTTTGCAGATTATATTATGAATAGATGAGTAATCTAACAACAGCGTTTGTTTGAGAGTGAGAGAGAAGATTAGACGTATAGATAAGCGTATTTTACATTCCGTTCAACCGATTTTGAATTCTATTGCGTTGGTGGCATGACAAATGGCAGCCGCAGTAGATAGTTGGTATTGTGTAACTTTTTTGCTTTTAATGCTATCCTTATGCCTACGGTATAGAAGTCAAAATCGGTTGAACGGACTGTAAAAGGGTTTGTTTTAATGTCTAATCTTATTTCAAATGGGGTATACGTAACATTTTCATAATATTCAATCTGCTCCTGAAGACGCTACCTCAAAAAAAAGGAACTATCATGTTGCGTCGTTTTTGTTAACTTTGTCTAACTATATTTTTCATACCCACATTTTTTTTTAAAGAGGGTATTCTTGTAGCTTTGAAGTAAAACGAACAGAACGGAAAAATAAGGCTTTTAGCCAAAGTTTAAGTCGAAATTTCGATCAGGCATCGAAAAACCACATGTTTCGTGACGCCGAAGAGAAAATTTTGAATAAGCCACATGTGGCTTTCTGACGCCTGAGAGGTATAATATAGCATAGAGAGTGCGTATTGCACAAATCGCTTCGTGCAGATCGTAGACAAGTGTGCTATAGATACTTATATTGATAAGTGTATGACAGATAGGGATGTGCAATGATGTGCCAATCGGCAACGAGCTATCGATAAATTTTATCGATAAGCTGAGAGTGTGATCGTTATATTGTAGGTTGTGTTTAGTCATAATAATATTTATAGATATTATTTTATTTATGAAACTGACTCAGTTTTTTTACACGAGTATTCTTGTTGTTTATTCTGTTTTTTAACTAAATTTACATAGAACACAAACTAAGAAAATATAGATATATAAATATAGACTCAATTAAATGAATCATCTATTTTAATATTTTATTCTTGATTTAATTTTACTTTTTTGTAATTGTTCAAAATCAATTAAGCAGTTTAGATGTGATATCGTAACATTCCATATTTTACGTTTACGCTATAATACTTTCGCATTACAAATATTAGAAAGTATATCGTACAAAAGTCACATTAAAATTATTTATAACAAAATAAAGATTATAATATCTTGAGTATTCAAACATAAATACATTATGTAGTTCTCCTAGAAAACATAAAAAAATAAAAATAAAATCGACTACAGCGTTGGTCGCATCAACTCACGTCACATCACTACAGTGTCACGTGAGGAGCGCGGTGCGTGGGCGGGCCTGTGCGTGCCCGCCTCTCACGTCTCCTTCTTCTCTTTATGAAAAGAAATCACGTATCGCGGACCCCCGCGATACGTGATTTCTTTTCATAAAAATAAGTATAAAATCAACTTACCGATTAAATGTAATATTGGATTTCAGTTTTGTGTATTTCCTAGTATGGTTTTTGCAAGATCAAACTGCACATTAGACCATTTTGATGCGTAAATATTTAAAAAATCTCTGGAGGAACGCACACTGCTAGCACTCAACCACGACTACAAGCGCTTGCGGCGGGAACGTCGCGTTGATCTAACCCATGTCTCCTGCCTGATCATAGGTTGATGCGCGCACTCTATAGGTACTATATTATATCTCTATGACTATACCCTAGAGATGGGCCGAATAGTCGGGAAAGCCGACTATTCGGCATCGTTTGTAGTCGGCGACTATTCGGCAAAACATGCCGATTATAATTGGCGCATAACAAATGAAATAAAACAAATAATTTATACTTGTTTAATAATTTCTAAACATTACATAAAGGGGTGATAGACGTGTGAGCAAGTCCGCGTACTTATGGCTCGGCGAGCTTACTCGCCCGTGTGTCATGCTAAGTACGCGGACTTTAAAACCACCGAGTAAGATCGTCGGCGTTTCAACAAGTTTGAAATTTTGCTCGTAGCCCGCCTTGGCTCGTCGTCTGTTACAATTTGACAATATCATCAAAGAATGTCCAAACGCGCGATTTCTTTTTCGACATTTCGTAACAGCGGCCCCGCGACTAAAGGTCAGCTCAGACCGCGACGCTTCGCGCAATTTTTTACATTTATCGAATTTATTTTCTTCACGATAAGGTATAATTTTAGTGCGAGAGTTGACAAGTGTCAAAGTACCCTGAGAAGCGCGGTGCTGCGCAGCGCGTGTACCTTATTGTGTAGTAAATAAATTCGATATTGTATCGGATCATAAAAAAGTGCGCGTCGCTTCGCGTCTCAGTGTGAACTGACCCTAAGCCTAATGATGACGAAAAAGCCCGAACACCTTCGAGTGGGTGATAGACGTGCGTGCTTAAAGTACGCGGTCTTTATGTTCGCGAACTTACTCGGCTCGCCGTCGGTGACACACGTGAAGCTTGCTCAAAATTTCATTGTCAAATTAGCTCCCGGCTCGCGGCGATGACAGACGGCCGAGTAAGCTCGCCGAGCCATAAGTAGGTACGCGTACTTACTCGCATCTATCACCCCTTTTAGAATGATCGGCATTAGGCAAATACTATAGTCGGCCCATCACTACACCCTATTTACAACTTTAAAAAATGGTCAATTTTAAAGCGGTAATTGGAAAGCTATTTACACAAATACGGTATTAATCCTTATCATCTGCACTAATATTATAAAAGGAAAGATTTGTATTTTTGTGTGTATGTTTGTAATGAATAAACTCAAAAACTACTGCGCCGATTTCAAAAATTCTTTCACCACTAGAAAGCTACATTCACCCTGAGTAACAGTATCCGTACTAAAACTCCAATAATGTAACCCAAGGTGTAAAAAAATTACCTTAAATATTCTTTAAATCGCGTGCGCTGCGAAAACTGATAGAATAAAATAATGTACTACGACTTTGCAGAACACATTATTTACAAAAAGTGTCGCGACAGCATATGTCTAGCTATTATAGTTATGCCACAATAAGTGTTGTTTAATTTTGAAAATTTTATTGATATGACGCCGCTAGAAAAGGCTCTTTATTTGTATCTTGGTATTAATCCTTATCAAAATAAATTACTTCATATTTAAGACTGCTTCAATACCTTCATATAACTTTTTAATTATTAAATTCAGACATTGTATTCGAAAGATATCACGAGTTTAATAATGTAAGTATAGCTCCAAAAAATACCGGCTCATACATTCAGTATAGAATGGCTTTTTTCTTGATGATATCTCGGTAGATACGTAGGTAGGGTAGGTAAGGTAGGTAGGTTGGGAGGTAAGGTAGGTAGGTAGGGTATGTAGGTAGGGTAGGTAGGTAGGGCAGGTAGGTAGGGTAGGTAGGCAGGGTAGAAAGGTAGGGTAGGTAGGTAGGTAGGGTATGTAGGTAAGGTAGGTAGGTAGAGTTGGTAGGTAGGGTTGAGTGGTAGGGTAAGTTGGTTGGGTAGGTAGATATGTTGGTAAGTGTAGGGAGGTAGGTGTAGGTAGGTAGGTATGTACGGTAGGTAGGTAGGTAGGGCAGGGTAGGTAGGTAGGTAGGTAGGTCGGGTAGATAAGTAGGTAGGGTAGGTGCGCTGTAGATAAGTACTTAGTGCTACCCGTGCGAAGCCGGGGCGGGCAGCTAGTTTTAAATAAGTTAGAGACTTTAAGCATTTCATGCACATTATTTTACTCTTTTACACCATATAATTTAAACGAATACGAGTAATCGCAAAAAAAATACGGACGCGAGAATAAAATTCTAGAAGAATAAAAAAAAGAATAAAAAATTCAAATAAGACATAGGCTACTTTTAAAATTTCAAGATTAATTAAAAGGAGAATGCCAGGGTCTCCCACAAGACTCGGCCAGAACCGACAAAGATAACTATATTTCATAAAAAAGGAAAATAAATATAGAATTTGATAGTATAATTAGTTTTCTACCTGAAGCACACCAAAAAAAGTTAATATAGTTTTAAAGTTGACCACTTGATACTTCTGATTTGAACGTTTTCATGAAATAAACTATTTTATGATTAATTAAAATAATGACTTTTAGCACATTATCCTCAGTTTCAACAGCCAAGGTAGTCGTAAATGGTAGAAAAATCGGGGTCCAGAAACAGAGTAATAAACAACACAAAACTCACAAAAATACGAAAATACTTCGTTGCTCGTGTCTCGCGGGAGAAATCAAACTTTTTGAGTTTTACATCAAGTGTTGCCAGCACTATAATTACATTATTAGGAATAGACTATGCTAAACGATATCGATAATCGAATTGAAAAATATTTTTTATCAATACATTACTATAAAATATAATATACTTATTAAAAAACATAATTAAACGCTATTTATTAACATAATTACGAGTTACGATTTATGTAAGTAATAAATTCACTTACGTATGTTCATATTAATATTATTGTAATCGATTTGCAAGTGCAATTTCGTATCGATATTATTATATTTTGGTATTGGTAACATTTCTATTTAAAAATGTAGCTATGCAATGTGTTGTTAAATTGAATTACTATTTAAAATTACTTTTTAACGGTGTGCTTCTACAGATTTTATTTATATTGTATAATTATTCCTATTTTTTTATATGAATTATCATTATTACAGAAAGTCTGTCGGACACTACATACAATTCGAGCCGATTCCTGGCATTGTCTTTTCATGATACGATGCATACATGAGACTACTTAGAGATACTACGTATATGACTACTTTTGGCCGCGATAACCGACATCCACGCGGGCGAAGCCGCGTGCATCAGCTAGTAATAAATAAATAACCATGCAATTAACCAAAATCATTTTATTTTTAGCCAATAAATCTAATAAGCACATGCATTGAGCTGGCTCCTCCCGGCAAAATCCCCGTGGGTGTGACAGAGATACCATTTGAGCTGCCGCTGCGACCGCGACAGGCGGTGTCACCGGGATACCCTGGCTTGCTAGAGACCTACCACGGAGTGTTTGTCAACATCATGTATACACTCAAGTGCAGCATGAAGAGATCCTTTCTGAACAAGCCGGTCAATGCTAGCTGTCAGTTTTTTGTACAAAACAGACAGGTAAGGAAAGAGAGTTGTCTTTTATTAACCAACTTCAAAAAGGAGGAGGTACTCAATTCGACTGTATGTTTTTTTTTTATATCTGTACCAAAATGTATGTTTTTTTTTCCACAGAGGTAAGCAGAAACTATGCAGAATTCTACCAATTACATGTAATTTGTAGAATTCTGCATAGTCAATAATTACAATAAAAGATGTAAGGATTGCCTTTATTTTAATTATTGATTATGGACGCTACTGAAGGTGCCAAACTCGTAGCCAAATTCTGGGCTGACAAACGCTGGTTGCCAGCAAGTGCTGGTTGCCATTGACACGCTAAGAAGTTAAATTGAATAAAAACTTTAATTTATATCATCTTGCCAAGATAAACAAGTTGAAAATGTTTTGTCTAATCAGTCTTTTCTGTAAAACATAATCCTCATACTCCTCGAAATTAAGATGGCTCTACCAAAACAATAATTTGCAATTTACGTACTATTGGCATTTGCAGCAAGAACCTGCGCCAGTGAAGCCGGTGCGCTGCGAGATCAACCCGGCGACGATACGCGCGGGCGGCGGGCGCGCGCCCATGCCGCAGTTCCAGATCTACGCGGAGATCGATTCCACCGTGTGCCCACTCGACAAACCACTCACTGGAAAGGTACTGCATTGATGCAATAATCACATACACACATTCAATTATTAATAACCACATATCACCACGCGATTGTATTCTACAAAAGGACACATCCCACACCCCTAAACAATAAAATTATGATAGCTAGATAATTTACAATACATGTAATCGAAAAGTGTAAGCGAAAGTTTTCCTCGCACTATGCTTGGTAAAACGTTGTATGGTACACGTGCGTAAGATGAGTTCCGACTCGTGTCGGCTCGGTATACCATAAATAAACTATTCTAGCTCGGGTAGGCATACTACCTTACTGCCATGTCTTTTTAATATTGCTGTCAAGTAATGTGTTGAAGAGATTTTTATTTTCCTACATAAGTCAGATACGCTGTGATAACTGATAAGTCCACATCCTTAGATCCGCGTGGACGAGTGCTCTGTGCCAATCAGGTCGATAGAACTGCAGCTGGTGCGCGTCGAGACCTGCGGCTGCGCTGAGGGGTACTCCAAGGACGGTCAGTCCAGCTTTCTTAACTAATTACTTATTTACAAACCCGTTTTTTTTTACCGGTATTTGCAAGAGTATTATATTATAGTAGATTGTTGCATCGAGCGTTAATTTAGTGCCCTCGCTTATAACTCACTTTAGCAAGGTGCGTAATCTACTTTTCTTTCAACTACCAATGTACCTACCGTGAAAATATACCTGCTCAAGGTTAACTCAACTCAAGTCAAGTCAACTCAGCTCAACTCAACTCAGACAGACAGAGCCGGAGAGGCGAGCCTTAGTAACAGGGTCCCGTTTTACCCTTTGGGATTTTTTTTTTCAGTCAGGTCAAGTCAGGTCACGTCAAGTTAAGTCAAGTTAGGTCAAGTAACCTCAGACAGACAGAGCCGGAGAGACGAGCCTTAGTAACAGGGTCCCGTTTTACCCTTTGGGTTTTTTTTTTCAGTCAGGTCAAGTCAGGTCAAGTCTGGTCAAGTCAGGTCAGGTCAGGTCAAGTCAACTCAGACGGACAGAGCCGGAGAGACGAGCCTTAGTAACAGGGTCCCGTTTTACCCTTTGAGTATGGAACCCTAAAAACAGTGCATTAATGAAAAAGTTTTGGTTCTAAGCAAAAAATACGTCCTTTGTGATCGGTTTTGTAGTGATTAATGATAACATTACGACGTAGTTGAAAGAAAAGGGTATTTTCTCGCTCGGTTTAGAGCTATAAAACCCCGTTAATACGAAACGTCGCACGCTGTTCAGTTTTTATTCAGTAGCAAGAATGCCGACCTGCCGCTCGTCAAATAAACCGGTTAGTTTAAGTTAAAATTAAGTTCTTAAAACGTTCACGTTCTTAAGAAAAGTTCAGAGGAAAACCAAAATAAACCTGTATTTTTTAAACTGGTTCCGTGCCTTTGTTCCGTGCAAGAAAGTTATGCAAATATTCCGGAAACGATAAGAGCTTGTGTTCCCAGCGACGGAGATCCAGAACATCCAGATAGGCGAGGGCGACGTGTGCCGCTCGCGCGACATCCCGCTGTACATGGTGCTGCCGCGCCTCTTCACCTGCCCCACCACCACCACCGTCAACTTCAAGATAGGTACCACATCACAATACTTACTTACTTTAATCTACGCACGAAATTGCTTACTATTTCACATTATATTTCAGAATTCGAGCTCAACATCGCAGTTATATTTGACGACGATTATTTAGTGACTGAAAATTTTCCAATATTGCTCTTGAGGAGTAGATAGAGAAGATTTAAGAATGTAATTTAAAGATATCTCATTTTTACTAATAAAATATATTTATACTGCATAGCATGTAATATTTTATTTACCAAGTCGCAAACTAGGTACCAGACAGTCCAGAATCAACAAAACCCCTCCCGAAATGCGAGAACCCAGGATCGCAATCCAGAGATCGACCCCCTAGGGTACCTCCGTATCTATTTCGCATAGGCTTACTTTTTATCTACAAAACTAGTAAAAGTATGCTTAAATACTGCATTTTTATCGACTCTGAGTATTGGATAAATTCCTGCAATTTCAGCATTCTGAGATATTCTAACCTCCCCCAGCCTCTCCCAGGAAGGGTGCTATTTTCGAGCTCGCTCTTGCTTCCTTTTCTGCATCATCCTTCTCAAACTTTTCTGCATAAGTCGACAAAGTTACTTCTATTTCTAAACGATCGGTCAAAGAGAAAGAAAACCTAACTTATTCGAATCGGATGCTAAAAATTTTGAGCTCGCGTCATTTGCAACAATTTTTTTAAGATTTCCGAAAAAGACGAAAATTTCAAAGAGAAAGAAAACCTAACTTATTCGAACCTGGATGCTAAAAATTTCGAGCTCGCTTTGTTTGCAACAATTTTTTTAAGATTTCCTAAAAGGAGGAAAATTGCTGGCCCAAAACTGTACTATTTTTTTACCCTCTCTGAAATCAGAAATACTTCATTACTTCAAAAAAATGTTGCCAACCTTAACTCCCCCGAAAATAATTTCTGGCTACGGCCCTGGCCGCGACCGTAACAAACATGGCTTTACAGTTAGAATCAGCAATACAACTCCATAAGTTAATTTAAGTACCAGTACCAAATGTCATGGTTTCATGAAATAGTCATTCGATACTTACACTTTTAATATCGTGTAAAAGACTCGGATTCGGGCTAATTATGACATATAAAAAATAAAAAAAAGTTGCGTTCCGTTCGTGATTTCCAATCTGATTTATTTAATCCTCTTTGAAAAGGAGAGCTACACATGTCATGCGTTTATTTTAAGATAATTTGGTTCTTTCCCTCTGTGTCTGTGCAGTGAATATAGAACATCGACTCCACTAGTCCGCTGATAAAATGTCAACCCAAAAATGTTCAACAACACAGGCATTTATATAGTTCAATCTATGTAGTAAGTTGAGTAACGGAACGTAATTTATTTGTTATTGTTTGGGATTAGGACTGGGTACATAGGTATCTAGTATTTTATTGAATTTATTGAATTTGGTAAGGCGTTTCCAATTGAATTAAGAAAATTTCTAAAATAAATCAAAAGCAGTAACAAATGTAATGTATAATTTTCGGAATCATGAACTTTATCACCCGAACCCCTATCAGCAACACTGTCAGCTTTTCACTGAACACTCGAAGACACAAAACAATCACTTTGAAGCTGTAACTGCCCCTCATCATGTACGTTCTACTAAACCTGACGGTGTTGAGGTACACTCTGAGCCTCAGAGCCTAACGCTAGCTGTTGAGAAGAAGAAAATCGTGCTAAACAAGAGCAGTGTTGACACTTCTACCTTCAGTATAGAGGAGAGGCTGGTAGCAGCAGTCTGGGTGCACGAGCGTAAACATACTAAGAACAGTATGAGCCAGGCAAGTCAGAAAATATATTATTACTTCAAATACTTACATACTTACGTAGGGGAACATGTGCATCAGTGGATCACGGGGAACAGTGAATAATTTGTTAAAACTCTGTATCTATTGTACTCACTAAATCGCAACGGGAAGACGCGCGACAGCTCATCGGTCAGTAAGTACGAAAAATAGAAAAAAATATTTTTAAGTCTTTGCATATTTTCCTTCTGTATGTGTGTCTAATTGTATAAAACTGTATTAAGTTGTGTAATATAAACGATATATATTTTGTTAAAAATATTATTTCTGTTATTAGTATATGGGTTACAGTGAATCATGTGGTAATGGGGTTCATTGGATCAAACATTTTGTTACATTTATTTTTTCTTTTTTAATTTTCGCAACATTTAAGTGCATTTTTTTATTATTTTCATTTGTTCTATTGTTTATGTTGTTACTCAAGAGTTTGTTAGGAGATTTGCTCATGTTCAAAAAGGTGTAGTTTATGTTGTAAAACTAAACAAAAGTAGTAGAAGTTGCCGATTTTGTTTTCTCTTATAATTTTCTATCTTATCAAGTATATTGTAATTTGTCAACTAAGACTGATTAAAGCAATGACGGATAATTATATTTTATTTGTAAAAAATAAAGAGTTTAATTAATATAATAATTTTTATTGAATTATAAACGCTTATGATTCATAGTACCCCATTAGATCCACTGTAACCCAAACCCAGATTCAATGTGACCCATGAATGGGTCACATTGATGGAATGGATGGATTGGATTAATTCCCTGTATGAAAAAAAACAATCTTGTAAAGTAAACCAAACTGTCAAAGAGGCATTTGAACAAATTATGTTAAAGATTAGACATGCTATTTTGTATTGAATTAAAAACCTCGGTCAATAAAGCAGAAATTTAACCCAAAATTGCTTTAGAAAAAAAAATATCCATTGAGCCCCATGATCCCCTACATCATTTACTAACGGATAAAACGTGGGAAAACTCTAAAAAAACTAAATAAATTAAATAAAGTGGTTCCAAAAGCCTTACCACCGCCTAGAAGAGCACGTCTCTTTATCTTGTTCGCTCCTATAGTTTAACTCCCTATAGTTTATCTCGGTTGTTAATGTTATTAGTAATTAACTTTTTATTTATTTTACTTCGATGGTCTTTGTTTATCATTTATAACTTCCAGTTACAGCTTTATATGGCTAATAATTGGATTTATGTTTTATGTTGCATTGTTGCGTAATGTAAATGATTTTGCAGACTTTCGTATATAATCAACTTTTTCTAATGGAACAGACAGCTGTGCTGCTAGGGAGTTTGTTGCGCCACTTCTTCCCAGCTAAAGCACTAGGAAGTGGTGAAGGATGGGCGTTTTGGGGGCTGGGGGACTGCCTTATGTAATTTTGACGTTCGAAAAGTGCTGATTCCCAGCCTAGTTTAAATAAATGTCTTTTGATTTTAACCTACTTGTAGGGATCGCTCATGGACTTATTATACAAACAGGACTGAGCTCTCCAAAAATCGTATCATACAAAAATGAACCATTAGTACTGGACCTTAGGTTTACTTTTGTTAGGCTATCTTAGCCGAGGCAAAACGAGTCGAGAGAAATAGCCGAACCAAGGTGTTTGTCCCTTTTTCTCAATTGCTAAAAGGAGAAAATGTTAAAGAGGGTAAAAACATGAAACATGGGTCGAAACGAATTCACCAACTACAAGTAAAATTAGTATCATATAAATATTTTTTAGATTCGTTTTAAATAATTTTATTAATAGTTTTACAATCTGTACATAGAGTGAACTTGTGTAATACTGAACTTAAAATGCGATAAGATTCTCCACAAAACAACAGAACGCCATGACGCCCACACATGACACCATTGATGTCAGATCTCAGTGCTACCAGAGTAATTTTATGATACCTACCAAACAATCATATGATTTTGATTATTTTACTTAAATAAAATTATTTACTCTATGTAGAGAATTCCAGATTATAAAATAATAATTTAAATAATAGCTTAGTCTTTGTTTAATTCAGATAAAGTATGACTTCAGGCAGAGATTCGGCAGAGACCCTCCAGCTAAGAACACTCTGTTAGTGTGGGAACGCAAACTGTTCTCCACAGGGAGTGTACACGATGCTCCCCGACCTGGTCGCCCGGTCAACAGGTCAGCACCCATCATACTATTACTCTGAGTAGATTATACAATAGCAATTAATGATGTTAGAGTTAGAGCAGAATAATATCCTGCTCCTGTTGTTTGAAAAACAGCTACCGTTTTTTACAAAGCAGTACAGCTAACATAGTAATAAAGCTTCTTGATTTTTGTGTTCATCAATGTATATCTGTGTAGACTCGCGTGCGTGGAGGAGGTGGCGGCGTCGGTGCGCGCGGCGCCGGCGCTGTCGCTGCGGGCGCGCGCGCTGCAGCTGCGGGTGCCGCGCACCACGCTGCGGACCATCCTACGCCGCGACCTGCCGCACGCACCTCCCAGGGCCAGGGAGAGAGCACATCTTGCAGCACAGGGTACCGTTGCTATACTTGCTATTTCACATGTTATATTATGTCATCTTCATTAGCGTAGAACACTCCACTGCTAGATGATAAATGATTTATTTCTGTAAGTAGGTTTGTACAAACACTTTTACACGTCAAACACATTTTAAAAACTAGATGAGGTCGGCGTTTCGTATCTGACTACTCTGAGAAGAAAGTCAGAAACAAACTCAGAGGTCACAGTCTCTTTTAAAGTCCAGACATAATCTTGGTCAGATCATTTGAGGACCATGTAGATTTGTCTGAGATAGTCTTTTGAGGAAAGAACCATACAGATTTGAGTGGACCTGTCCAGTCAGTGCACGCATTTGTCAGTCATCGTGTAGCTCAACTCAGAACTTAAGGAGCTCAACGACTCGACGAACAATACCAAAGAAAGGACATTTGGGTAGACCGCCTGTAGTACTCAAACTGCCAGATAAATAAAATATATAATCCACATAGTCCTCAAATTCACAATAATTAAAATAATAATAATATTATACTTCACAAAGTAAATATTCATGTCACTATGTATGTATATAATAAAATACAAAGTTATCAATAATAACAAAATTCAATAAGTAAATTAAAAAAAATTAAAAAATTGGAGCAGCTCAATCCCAAGCCTTTTTGTCCTCAATGTAATCTTTAATGGTATAAAACGCTTTTTGGCACAACTTACGTTTAATAAATGTTTTGAAATTATTAAGGCTAAGATCTTGTACGTGGCTTGGAAGCTTATTGTAAAAGCGTGTACATTGACATCTGAACGAGCCACCTATTTTCTTGAGCCTAGTTGTAGGTACAACAAATTTGTCTTTGTTCCTAGTATTAATATTATGGATATCACTGTATTTTTAAAACAATTTTATATATTTATGGGCATATAAAAGATTTTCAAAAATATATTGAGAAGGCACTGTCATTATATTTATCTCCTTAAAGGACAATGCCCCCTAATATAGGGCACCCTGTACCAAGCCGAAAAGTCCGCTGTCACAACCAAACCTAGTGTATTTGGAGGAGAATTTAATGCTCTTTCTATATTGTTAACTATTTTTTACATGGATTCCCGCAATTCGTATTTATTCACCATTTACCTACTTCATATTTTGAGGTTAAGTTCGAGAAAGTGAATGACACGAAATGTTAGTTAGTTGGTGACATGTAAGGTGGTAATATCGGTCGCTTTTTATTCTTGATTTGGTGATAGTTTCCTGATGGATTATACAATACAAAACTCATAGTAAATAATAATCCTTGTTGTCAGTTTAAAAAAATATAATAATAATGAATATCAATAATCATGTAGGTACCTACTCACTCGCAGTAAGTGCAGCTGGTGGTCTGAATAAGTAATCAATTAGTACCGTATTTACTGATTCCTTATGTCTTGAAATCCTATCATAACAGCAGGCCTGTTTTCGCAGAAGAGTTAGGCAGAGTTGTATTTACTATAGGTACCCACTTCTCGACTTGAAATGTTAGTTAAAAATAATAAGTTAATATTGTTGTTAGTACATACTAAGGCACTTACATCAAAAATGAAAAACGTAGTTAAGATTAATTAATAAATTATATAATATTCATTTTTCCATAATGTATAAGACCTCGACCACTAGAGAAAAGAAATGTACTAATAAAACAATAGGTACGACATTTGGGTGGCACTCGGAAACGCCTTGCAACATGTAGCATGGACTGTCCACATCCAAAGCACATATCACTGCACATTGTGAGCGAATGTTGGTTCAGGTATCAGTTCGGAATCAAAGGGAGTTTTTCTTGTATCAATGTGAAGCATTCGTAACATTATGAATAGGTACTAGGTACCAGGATTGAACTGAAAGCATAAAAACTGTTATTTAATTCTTAAATTGAACGAATAGACCCGGGTAGGTACTTTAGAAGCTAACTATAATATAAATGCTTCTACTCGGTGAGGTAATACTTACAGCCGGCTTACCGGTGCAATCTATGATGTTAAAACACGATCATAGCCTCGGATATATTTTCTAATTTGTAATTTATTCTAAATTGTTCTTACAATACAAGCGAACAGTTTATATATCGGCGACGCTGACTTGCTCGCCGATGTCTTACTCAAGATGGAGGCATCGCTGACGATTATCACACAAAGACTACGTTATGAAAAAGCACCTGAACCCCCGTTTTTGCTAATATATTTATGTATTATAACTAAAATCAAATAGTTCCGATGAAACCAATATTAAAAGTAACGTCATCCGTGAAATCCGTGACGGCGCCACAGAACAATAATTAATGCAATACGTCACAGTAAAAATAGCATTTTATTTTTTGAATCGGTCCTCTTTTCTTTAAATGCAAGTGTATTCCAAAATAACAATTTAAATTATTACGACGCGACGCGTGACCTAAAGATTTGTTTGACACACTAACAATATATTATACCCTAATATTAAATTATTAAATAGCAAATCAGTACCTACATAATTATCTTCTTATTTAATGTTCATGGCAGGTAACTATATTTTTTTAAGTAGTAGCAACATTCAGAAATGACATTTATGTCTACGACTGAAAGACTTCTTGGATCTATGGTCATAAAACATTATTAAAAAAAAAAGGTGCAATAACAGTGACATCACATATGCGGAAAATACGTACGTATACAAGTAAAAAAATACTTTTATTTTGCGTGTCCGAAAGCTGGGAATCGTTTTCATAACAAAAACGTAAATCGGATTTAAAAAATAGGAGTATTTTTATGAGCTACATTTGGTTGTGACAGACTAGCTCCCAAGTTGGAACGACACTGTGGCATTCTCCTTTCTCTCTGAGAGAGTGTCTCGGACTTAATCATTTATAAATGGCTCCAAAATTATACAATAAATTGCCAAAATGTATCAGAAGTGAGGAAAATGTCAGCCATTTAAAAAAAAAGTAGTTCCTGTTTTTAGTTGAAAAGACGTATTACTCGATTGAAGACTATTTAAATGACAAATTATGACTAAATTTAATTTTCTTGACATTCTTAA
The DNA here is from genome assembly GCA_948473465.1 of Lithophane ornitopus. Lineage (NCBI taxonomy): Eukaryota > Metazoa > Arthropoda > Insecta > Lepidoptera > Noctuidae > Lithophane > Lithophane ornitopus. The sequence goes on from OX419628.1 coordinate 16,503,169, forward strand.
TAATTAATAATATAATTCAATTACTTTATTTTATGCGGCTCATGACATTTTTCAATTGCTTCATTTCTTTTATCCTAGACTTTATTCATTATGATAGTAAAAATAACCTGCTTACTAATATTATATTTGTATGCCGATTATTGGCCGAACATACAGATCAGCTAAAATGTATAAATAACATCTTTTTGTACTTATGTTCACAAATAAAGATTTGATTTGATTTGATTTATAAATTGATCGAACAGCTCTTTTTTGCAAAACAAAGATAGTCTGAATGTCGGCGGTATTTCCCCACAATAGAGTACCGTACGACATTACACTATGAAAATAGCTAAAGTACACTAAACGGGCCGTCTCTATGTCAGTTAAATTACGAATTATTCTAACAGCATATGCCGCGGAGCTTAGTTTTTTTGTCAATTTATATATATGTGTGTCCCACTGAAGCTTAGCATCTAAAGTTAAGCCTAAGAATACTGTGCTATCTTCAGGATTCAATTCTTCGCCCTTTATCAACACATTAGTTTTCACCTGCCTAACGTGAGGTAGCGTAAACTTAATGCATTTGGTTTTTTTTTTCATTAAGGAGTAAATTGTTAACATTAAACCAGTGAACTACTTTTGAGATCGCGCTATTTACATCGTCAGTAACCAGCTGCTGACGTTTAAGTTTAAACAAAAGTGAAGTGTCATCCACAAACAACACTATTTCATGATTATCCTTTATGAGGTAAGGCAAGTCATTAATATAAATAAGAAACAAGAAAGGACCGAGAATCGAGCCCTGTGGGACCCCCATTGTTACTATAGATCCGGTAGATCTTTTCCCATTAACGTCAACGCTCTGAATCCTATTACTCAAGTATGAAGTAAGAAGATCCAGAGCGGTGTTCCGGATTCCGTAGTGGCGGAGTTTCCTGATTAACGTTTCATGAACAACGCAATCGAATGCCTTAGACAAGTCACAAAAGATGCCCAAGGCATCGCATTTATCTTCCCATGCATTATAAATATGTCCTAAAAGTTCAACACATCAACACATCAGTAGTTGAGCGACCCCTTGTGAATCCGAACTGATTGCTATGTAACAATTTATGTCTATTAAAAAATCTTTGCAATTGCTCTAAAATTAACATCTCAAAAATTTTACTAAAGATAGGTAGTACTGAAATAGGTCTATAATTTGTGGGGTCTGATGTACTACCTGATTTAAACAAAGGTATTATTTTCCTATTTTTCATAAGTTCAGGAAACTCCCCACAGTCGATACAATTATTAAAGATAAGAGCTAAAGTAGGTGCTACGATGTCAATAATAGACTTAGCTACTTCTACAGAATTACCCCACAGATCTGCAGTCTTTTTTACATTTAAAGTGTGAAAGGTTTTAATTATGTCTCTACAGGTAATATGTTCAAAAAGAAATTCCGAATCGCAAATATTAACATTTTCCTTAAGCAAAGACTCAGCAACAGAAGGTGATGAGTTTAGGGATTTAGTAGTTGAAACGGGAATATCTGAAAAGAAATTCTCAAAGGCCTCGGCGACTTGTGAGTCTGTTTTTTTTATTTTGTCATTAATAGACAGGCTGTAGTCAGTATTTCGGTTACTATTAATAATATTCCAAGTCGTTTTAATTACATTACTACTGTTTTTAATCTTCGAACACAAGTAACGTGACTTGGCCATACAACAAACTTTTTAAAATAATTTTGAATATTTTTTAACAAGTAAATTAAATTCAGCAGTTTTTTATTGGGATAGTAAGCATTGTTGTTTTGTATTGGTATAGTACCCTTTGCCCGCAATGATCAGAATCTAGTAATTTATAATTTCTTTGTGGCTTGGTATAACATCCGTATAAATATTATCTAGGCATGTGGCACTAGTAGGGGTTATTCTTGTGGGCTCGAAAAATAGGTTTACAAGATTGTAGGACTGAAACAAACTTATTATTTTACTACAAGAACCTGAATTTTCTAATAAATTAACATTAAAATCACCGCAAGTGATAATTGACTTATTTGAGTTACAAATCTTGTGTAACACTTCATCCATTACCTTTTCAAAACAGTCATATAATCCTGAAGGGGGTCTGTACACACTTAATACAATAAACTGCTCCAATTCTATAAAGGCTATTTCAACTGTCCGCTCAACAGATAAGCTCACAATATCCTTACGGTCTTTAAATTTCAGCTGGTTACTTACTAAGATTAATGAGCCACCATGTATTGCATTTACTCTGTTGAACGAACTACCAACCTGGTGATTATCAGAAAAGAACTGGTGGCTTTTAAGCCAATGTTCTGTTATACAAAGAATATCAATACTGTTAAAATTCATAAATAATTCTACTTCTAACTACTGCTGGACATAGACTCCTCCAGTCGCACGCCCTTCAACTAGAGAACTCTCATGCAGCTGCTACCGGCCACCCTCGGAAGATCGTCGCTCCGCCGAGTCTGAGGGCGTACTTTGCGATTTCTGATTGACGGTTCTGTTACTACATGTCTTACTAACTACTGGGTGGCGCAAAAGTCGCAACGAGGTTATATCATCAATCTATACATATAAAAACTTATTACAAAAAAAAAAAAACAACAGACTTCTAAAAAATCTGGCCAAGTGCGAGTCGGACTCGCGCACGGAGGGTTCCGTACCATTATCTATAAAAACGGCAAAAAAACACCGTTTGTTGTATGGGAGCCCCCTTAAATATTTGTTTGCAAAAAAATCATGTTTGTTGTATAACGAAAACGTAATACGAAAAAACAGAATAAAATCAATATTTAAGGGGGCCTTAAATATTGATTTTATTCTGTTTTTTCGTATTTGTTGTTATACAACAGAAATACATCATCTCTGAAAATTTCAACTGTCTAACTATCACGGTTCATGAGATACAGCCTGGTGGCAGATAGGCAGAAAAAAAACATACCTACAGACGAATTGAGAACCTCCTCTTTTTTGAAGAAGTCGGTTAAAATAACAAACTTTATCATTTACTTAGATAAGTATTCTTGCCAAGTTTCCAAATCTATTAACTCCGTCACTGTTATTTACATAGCAGGTAGTGATATTCGAATTTGTGTGGGGTAGCTATCACGACTAAAAAGTGAAAAACATTTTTTTTTCGAGTCGGTTGTTTTTTTTTTGTAAAAAGTTTTTATTCGTTTTTCTAAACTAAGTACCCCCTAGACGGGGACTGGGCGGTGTCAAAGTTTGTATAGAATAATTTTAACGCGCGGTCCGATTAGATCGAAACTCGGTATTTATACTTAAAAACACAAATGAAGAATAATTTGTATCAGGGTTCCTCAAAAATCTAACCCTGACGGGGTAGTCTATATCACAGCTCAATCCACTGAACGGATTGGGCTGAATAATCTTATTCCTTTTGGTTAATAAACTTGAAACTTGGCAATACTTGCCTTAGTAAATAATAAAGATTTTCACTTTTAGTTTTTTAAGCAACCCAACCCCTCAAATAGACAAATTACGGGCTGTCAAATACACCTAAAAGGATCATTGGGCCCTATTATTTTGAAGACGACAACGACATTGCTGGGGCTGTGGATCGCTGGCTTTAGATATCGGAATTTTATAGATGTTTTTTTAGCGCCAGATCTTGTCTTTAGTGCAGAGATATGGGTCCAACAAGATAGAGCCACACCGCATACGGCTCGAGCCATAATGACTGTCTTAAGGCAGACTTTCGTTTTCAACATTTCACTGGTCCGCACGTTCACCGGATTTAACCGCGCCAGATTATTTTCTATGGGGTTATTTAAAAGACCCGGGACAATCGAGCAGCTGAAGGCGGGCTGAAATGCGGTTGCTAACTCCTCATGTTCCAAGGAAAGTAATGAGAAGTGCTCTCGGAAGAGCCCATCGTTGTGAGGCTGTAAATGGTGGTCATTTACGTGACGTAATATTTAAAACCTAACTCTAAAATATCTCTATGAGTTTAATTTTATTAGTTATCTAATAACAATTAAAATTAGTAAACAACATTATAAGTAGTTGTGACCCCTTCCTGACTTATGCGCCAACTTGTATATAATTTCATTGTTAATTTATTAAAGTAAGTATCTATGCACTTTCTAGTTTGAAGCACAGGATTAGCCTAGTTCAGACAAATATGCAACTGTGCTCTATTTTAAATTGTTATGGTATTTATTGTAAACATGTCCCTTTGTATAATAAAAATAAAATGTTTGCAAATGAATAAAATTGCGTATTGTTTATAGGAAAACAGCAAATCAAACGGAATGTAAAGAAGAAGCTGCAGTCACAGAGAGAGTTCAGCGCCGGCGCCGCGTCTCGCAGCGGATACACGTGACCGACGCGGTGCGGTACTCATTGTGGTAGTCATAGTTCTTCTGCGGGCGCCAGACACAGACAGATATTTGAATAAAGACTTACTTTGCTCACACATTGACCACATGCCTTATTACCACAAAACCGTGTTTATCAGTCGTTTAGCCCAAAGAGAATTAAACCACTTCCGAGCTGATAGACCTATTTCATCTAGGCACACGACTCACCAATGCGGGCCGGGGATGCAGGCGGGACGTTACATGTCCGGCCGCGAGCGGCCGCCGTCGTCAGTCAGCCGTTTCGCTAGCGAGCGAGCGCACGTAATGTAAAGCCGTGTCGCGGGGTCGCGTAGCATCGCCCGCTCATTTCTCGTGCGTAAATAATAATTGTAGTTATGTCTTACACTAATGAATAGTGCATGCGTGTGTGCGCAGTTTACGCTATTGCGGGTGATAAGAGTGATAATTCAGGTCAGAATTGTGCTAAATCGTGAAACTATCTTGGCGGCCACAGAAAGGATGCGTAGCTACTTATGGCCAGTTCACCGTGCCGGCCCACGCTCAGAGTCGTGGCAACCAGCAGCTGCCAGTTGATCTTCAAGAACGAAACGAAAATCAAATTTAGATGTAGGCTCGTCACAACACTTAAGGTAATCCTTTGGGGTCAATCGCCTCGAGGGAAGGCAGTATTCGTCAAGCTGGTGTAAATTGACGATCATTCAGAAGATCCTAACCCGTCAGGGCGGTAAATGCGGAATATGAAAATTGTATTGCGTCAGCATTCACGGATCATCAAGTAATATGGAGCTCTACGTCTCTCGGACACGCGTGTGTTTCCCATGAGTTTGCGGACGCTGTCGGATATTAACTTTTTAAAATCTTTTAATGAAAACAAGGTTTTTACTGGGTAAAGTAAATGACCCAGTAACAACAAAAACCTTACGTTTTTGTTGTTACTGGGTCATTTACTTTTATGTTTAAGTCAACTACCCATGGTTTGAGTGACAACGGTGTTTACCCTTGCATACTGTATTTATTTGGAAACCAATTTTCCCTGAGAACTGCATTAATCTCGCGACAATCTAAGAAGCCCGCTTTGACACCTATCAAAATACTGTTAGTAGTGATGGGGACAAAAAATCGGTTGTTTTAAAAACCGATTCTCGAGACATATCGATTTATCATACTTAGAGTTTGTAATCGACAATTTATCTACATTACTTCAAACTGATTGTCGAGTCATATCGTTTTATTACGTCATTATCATCATCATCAGCCTACATCACTCTACTACTGGACCTCTCCAATTGCACGGCATTCAGCTCGATTCTCGGTAACTCATCCAGCTGCTACCAAACACCCTGCTAAGATCGTCGCTCCTCTTTTAAACATGTTGACGAGTTTACACGATAACACCAAAATCACATAATAGCCGAGTCAGAAAATATAACCTTTAACCATTTCTTTTAATGACATATTAAATATCAAAAGAAAGCTAAAAATATATTTGATCAGAATTCATTTGTTACGTTAGTCTCTTTTCTAAAGGTAATGTTTGTAAAAGAATCGATTTTTCAGAACATCGATTTTATTCGGTTAACCCTTAATCAAATATTGGGAAATTATTTCCCACTTGACGCCACGGTAAAATTTCTGTTTTATTTCTTTACTGGTAACTCCAGTTAGTACCAACCTCAGGCATAAAATTATCCTACAGATTTTTTAAATCTAATCTAATGGCAACATTTTATACGAAGCCGCGAACTGTCATCGTATGTCAATTTCAAAAACACAGTTTGAAATATTTTGCGAAAAGACCGGTTCTGGTGGGAGTTTTGAAAGTTTTTGAAGAAAAAAAATCTGATAAGTGCATAAACACAATATTCTTGTAAACTAGACATGTTTTCTGATTGCCTTTTTCGATTTTTGCCTTCGTAGCATTGATATTTGTTGGATTTTCTTAGGTTTAACAAAGTGGGAAATAATTTCCCATTGTTTGTTCCTGCATTGAAAAAATACCAATTTCTATATATATAATAAATAATTTGTCTGTTGCACTATATAAGTAGCTAAATAGGTATAGGTACTTGTAGTCTTTTTTGTTTCAAAATTCGTTTATTGAATGTAGGCATACACTTGCCAGAAGAGACTAATACTTACAAAAGATGTCGATTTTGTAGTACGTACCTGTGAAATTGCTCTGTGTGCTAAGAACTGTTTCAAAACCTTTCACACTGTTCCACCTCAATAATATTATTTTCCTTAGTAAGTAAGTTTCAATTTATATTAAAACATTATTCTTAACGTTGATGTTTCATTTTATTTTATTATATTAGATAAAAAAAAGAAGCAAAGCAGGAGCAACTAACATGTATAGAATTTGTAGTAAAAATGTATTAAAAGTTGAGAGCTGTTCCGGATAATGGGAAATAATTTCCCACTTAATTATATTTTGCTTTGAAATACCGGATAATGGGAAATAATTTCCCACCGCAAAACCCCCATTTCCCCCCTCTTTATAGAAAAAGGAGTCTTTTTTTCGGAATCTCCATAACCCACTTAACTAAAAACCGTGAACAGTTTCCAATTTTCTCAAAAAAAAATTTTTGTTTGATTAAGGGTTAAAAAACGGGTTAAAATCTTCGCAACACTACCGTTGCCATAGCAACGAACCCAAAGATATGACATTGTAATAACATCCTGTCAGAATATTAATCAACGATTAATTCGTGTTTTTGAGTGCATTTTTCCAATATAAAGTGAAACTTGGTGCTTTCGAATGATACTCATTGCTAAAGTGTATGGATAACCTAGTAATTAATTAGGATTATGAATTTGATTTTTCGATCTCTTAAGTAGACGTTCATACAAAGTTATCACGGCATGTATGATGAGAAACGTCAAAACGGGCTTCTTAGATTGTCGCAAGTTTAATCCACTTTTCTTTTAGTTAGGTACGGAATATTTTGAAATCTAAAATGTAAACATTAAGACGTGTCATTCACAGTCATTGGTTTAGCCTAAACACCTTTTAAACATGACATTTCTGTATGGAGTTTGACATAAAACTGACATTAAACACGCGTTGAACAAGTGTCTGTTTTTCCGGTCAGGTAAGGCCCATGATGTTTGCTTTACCTGGCTGGCAGACATGCTTTGCAGCACGTTCGCTTCACAGTTATCATATAGACAACAAACAGGATGGACGACGATTATACACACATGTGGATGCGTTATACTTGTATTATATTTTGCACATGTAATAAATAAAATAAGTGTATGAATTTATTTATTACATATGCCAAAAAAAAAAAAAACTTTTTTAGGGTACCTTATTCAACAAGGAACCCTTATAGATTCGCTATGTCCGTTTGTCTATCTGTCTGTCCACGGTTTAGCTCAGAGACTCTTAGTACTAGAAAGCTGTAATTTTTTATGGGTACTTATACTTCAAAATCACGCCGACAAAGTGGTAAAATAAAAAACCTTTACTTCACGGTTCATGTACGTTTGCCCCGCACGGCCCCCCAAAATTTGCGTTTTAGGTGTGAGCCAATGCAATGTACTCGTTTCCGGTTTCTTTTTCAATGTACCTCTTTACTTTTGAAGAAATATGCAAAAAAAGGGGGCCGTGCCAGCCAAACGTTTTCAGCACGGCCCCCTTGTAACTTGAAAAATATATAGCGTGTTAAAAAGTTTCTTAAACTCAAGGAATGTACTCTATTAGAACGTTATATGTACCGCAATATATGGTCTGAATTCGTTATAACAAATAATAAATAGAAGTGGATAGGGGGCCGTGTTGGAAAAAAATATCAAAAAATGCAAAACTTCCTTTGCCAAAAACTGTTAAAAAATAATTGATGTTTGGCAAGTAACTTATGTAATGTACTATTCTCATACAAATTGCTAAATTAGAAAAATAAATCAATTTTGTTTCATTCAGCACGGCCCTATAAAGTTGCCTATATCTTTTTAAATATGACATGTTTGTTTACAAAATTTGACATCCTGAATTATGATTAGGAGTACCTACCTACATTCATTAAATGTGGGGTTTCGTGAGAAACCATAGAGTCTGGGAGTGACTTGGCGGTCCGAGGCGCAAATGAGTGGTTGAGAACTGGAGGTTACTTTATGGCATAAGACACACCTTTGTTGATTATTTAGTTTGTGTTTACACGGTACCTATACAAAATTCCAGTGAGAACTAGCCGATATTTTTATATCTGTGGTCGACGTGTCTATAACCGTGCGTTTGCACTGGCGAAACATTTGCGACAAAACATGTTGAAATCTCTATCTTCTGTCAATCTCCCTTCCTTCTTGTTGTAATGTTTCGCCAGTGCAAACTCACGGTTAGTAGGTATTCTTGGCTACCGTATGTTTGCACTGGCGAAACATTCAAGACAAAAAATGTTGAAATCTCTAGTTCCTGTTAAAAATTGTATAGAACATTGACAGAAAATAGAAATTTCGACATGTTTTGTCGTGAATGTTTTGCCAGTGCAAACGCATGGTTATGAACACAACTTATTCTAACAATAACAACGGCATAATTATGTAAGAGTCTATTAACTGCTCCCAAATTACCATATTTATTTTCTTTACATTCATCCTTGACATAATCATTGTATTTGACATTATTCCTATTATTATAGATTTCAACTCTTAGTTGCTTTTGTGGACATGATAATTATTCAATTTGTTACAGTTGTAATAGCAATCACGTCATTTGGTTGAAATAGGCTTTTTTTTTATTGTTCGTCTTTTATATAGATTATTTTCTATTTTGTGAATGTGAGAACTTTGTAGGCCTATTGGACTGTAGATTAATTGAACATCTTCTATTTTGTTAAGTAACTGGTACTTACTTGTTGAAAGGCCTACATTGTTCTCTCATGCCTACCAACACTGTAATTTGAAAATATTGTAAAAGCCAATTATTTTTAAAAGAGTAACCGTGGAGTTTCTTGCCGGCTCTTCTCCATAGGAAACGACCAATTGGAACCGTGCACATAGCTTCTGACGTTTCATAAGTGCCCATGTAGGCTTATGTGAAATAAAATATTTTGATTTTGAATAGACTGTATCACAGTGAAAAAAGAGTTTGAAGTGGCACGAGAGCAGCGGCGGGAAAAGCTTAAAAAAAATTATGTGCATACAACGTGTATAGAATATGTACCTATCTAAATAATTTATGGAATCATGGTCACCCCATCAGGTGAAATATGATATTTTTGATCCAATTTATCTTTAAAAGTACTGATACAGCAGAATCGCAATTTATTTGGAACGAATGTACTCCTATACATAATTCAGGAAGTCCAGTTTTATTTATTTGTTTGTCAGATAACATGATCCATCATAAACAATATAAACAAACATGGCCGTGCTGAACGAAATAAAATTGGTTTATTTTTCAAATTTAGCAAGTTGTTTGAAAAACCAATGCGTTACATATGTTACTTGCCAAACATCAATTATTTTTTAATAGTTTTTGGGAAAGGTTGTTTTTGTTTTTATGATATTTTCTTGTTTTTCCAGCACGGCCCCGCTGTCTACATCTACATATTATTTGTTAATACGAATTCACAACATCTGTTGCGGTACATATAACGTGCTAATAGAGTACATTCCTTGAGCTTCAGAAACTTTTTAATACGCTATATATTTTCCAAGTTACAAGGGGGCCGTGCTGAAAACGTTTGGCTGGCACGGCCCCCTTTTTATGCATATTTCTTCAAAAGTACAGAGGTACATTGAAAAAGAAACCGGTACATATACTCCTAAAGGCGAGTACATTGCATTGGTACACAGCTAAAACGCAAATTTTGGGGGCCGGGCTGGGCAAACGGACATCTTTTTCCACGACTCAGACGTTGTCAAATAAATGAAACACTTATATCAACAAAATACTTTATTGACCTTAATTGTATTTAATATTGTTAGGTATAGTCCGCGCGCGACTGCTAGTCACCGCCCGCGGTATGCTCGCGGCGTCACGCGTCTGCCTGTCGTCAGTGCTATCCCGCGCCTCACCGCTCACACGCGTCTGCCTGTCGTCAGTGCTATCCCGCGCCTCACCGCTCACATACCTCAGGCGGTCACCAGAAGTCGCGCGCGGACTATAACAGAAAGTTATAAAGAAATTACACTTACTTACGCGCAACATCATGATTCACGACCATGATTTTATTTTATTTTTCAATGTATTGCATTGATGCTGTTATTAAGTCATCAATAGTCATTGTAACTTATCAAACATTAGTGTTACTCCTCCATAAATGAAACAGGATTTCCGATTAACTCATCTGTTTCCTGGTTAACTTATCTGGTAGATAATTTAATCCAAACTGTTTTATTTTTTAAATAAATATCTAGTAGATTGTGCCTATTTAGAATTTGTGAAACAGGACCTATGCCTCGTAAACTGAGTATAATAAAATACAGGGTTGATTTTTGAGATGGGGCAGTAAGGTACCTTATTAGTTGTTGCTGTAGGAAAATGGTATTAGAAAACTGTCCTTAACTCTGAAATTTTAATCTACTTTCACAGATTTTGAAAAAAGAAGTACAGACAGCAAGAAAATAGGCCATTTCCACAAAAACTTTTTTTGCTGCCTATGGATCCTGTTTCCAGGCGCGGTCCGAGGGGGGGTGTCTCCTGGTTGTCAAGACCAGTCCCCCCAATCATTCAAGCTGTCGAGAAACTGAATGATTTACGTGTTTTACTTACTAAAAACTGTAGGTACTTGAGTAACAGTGACCCCGATGGGCATATACAAAAAAAAGTTTTTAGAGTACTTATCAATTAGGTAACCATTACCCTAAAAATATTCCTCGGCACCAATGGTGACCCCCCAAAATCTTGGGCTGCGACCGCGCCTGCCTGTTTCATAAGGATCAAATAGTCTATCGGACCAACTGAGGTTTGAGTACTTACTAACTACTTTTCGTTCTTAATTATTTAAAGCAGACAATTTTTTCGCAGAATGTCTGAAACTAACCAAATTCTACCCTCAAAGAAAATAAAAAATTATAAGTCGGCGGCCCGAACTCGTTGGTGTGCGTGGCTAATACGCATGCTATTAAGTATAGTTAGTTATTTATTTATTTATTGAGTGACATAGATGATTAATAATTATAACAAAAAAAAACCGTACCATTATCTACATATAAAACGGCAAAAAAAATCATGTCTGTTGTATGGGAGCCCCCCCTTAATTATTTTTTATTTACAATTCCTACTAATATTATAAATGTGAAAGTTTGTGAGTTTGTGTGTTTGGATGTTTGTTACGCAAAAACAGCTGAATAGAGCAAACAGATAGTTTATAACCTGGATTAACACATAGGATACTTTTTATCCCGATATTCCCACGCGATCGAGACTTACGCGGGTGAAACCGCGGGGCGCAGCTAGTTTTAAATAAAATATACAATCTAAGTCTAGCATTATGTACAAAGGGAAAAAATTATATATAAAGGAAGGGCTCATATTCTGTTTTTTAGTATTTGTTGTTATAGCGGCAACAGAAATACATCATCTGTGAAAATTTCAACTGTCTAACTATCACGGTTCATGAGATACAGCCTGGTGACAGACGGACAGACAGACAGACATTTATTTACGCCCAAAGATGAGTTAAAATTATTGTTGAAATCTGGAAGTTTCGACGCTCATTACTTCCAAACCAATTATCGCTATCTGAATCGGTTTGAATCAAATATCTAATTCATTACTTCATAAGTTCGAAAAAAATATCTGCGCGGCAACGTAAATAACGCAATGAATGTTGTTGAACTGTCAAATTGAAACGGATTAATCTTAATCGGTTACGAAAATAAGTTATTATGCGACATCACTCGTGTGATAAGTAAGTACAAGTAACACGAAGACACTTCACGCTTTAAACAACAGCGAATACCTAATATTCGACTATAATTTTATTCAAACTTAAAACTACGAGCGAGCAAAGTTTAATGCCGGTTTTCACTAACACTAAGCGACACTTAAATGACTGCGTAACACTGTTGGAATTTTAACTTTCGGCGCTGAGCCGAGCTTTGAAAATCGAATAATATGCATTTTTTTGATATTCATTTAAGTGTCGCGTAGTATCAGTGATAACGGGCGTATTAACCTTGTGTTATGTACAGCTCAGCTGTCCATATCCATACTCAAAGTATTAACTCCGCATTTAGACATTCACTGCACTGTTTCCCCGTAGATCCACACAGAACCGCGGCTATTCATACATTGTATTTCCTTTAGCACAGGGTAGTAAGCGAATTAAGTGTTAATGCAATAGTGCGCTTACACGGTTAAGTGCGCCATTCTGGCCAATTTGTATACGTCCTTGGTATAGCCGTAAATTGCTCGGTGTTGCCGAAACGTCATTATTAACCACAATTTCCAAGAGTTGCGCATTTGGCCGTGTAAGTGCATCTAACAGTTACGATCATTGCTAACACTGCGTATATCGCCCCCGCAGTACTCATATACTTCGCTGGAGTTGTCCCGGCAGCTGGTCAGATGAGTTAGAGATAGTGCTGCGGCTGGTCAGACGAGTCAGAGGCAGTGCTGCGGCTGGTCAGACGAGTCAGAGGTAGTGCTGCGGCTGGTCAGACGAGTCAGAGGTAGTGCTGCGGCTGGTCAGACGAGGCAGAGGTAGTGCTGCGGCTGGTCAGACGAGTCAGAGGCAGTGCTGCGGCTGGTCAGACGAGTCAGAGGTAGTGCTGCGGCTGGTCAGACGAGTCAGAGGCAGTGCTGCGGCTGGTCAGACGAGTCAGAGGTAGTGCTGCGGCTGGTCAGACGAGGCAGAGGTAGTGCTGCGGCTGGTCAGACGAGTCAGAGGCAGTGCTGCGGCTGGTCAGACGAGTCAGAGGTAGTGCTGCGGCTGGTCCTGGCGCCGCTCGGCGTCCGAGTGCGGCTGTACGTAGTTGCGACACAAACCGAAGAACTTGTACGGACGCAGGTTGCGCTTCATCGCCTCGAACCTACGACATTAAAACTTATTATAGTTCAAAATCAGAAAAAAACATTGATATGACACCCGTCTTTTTGCTGTTATACTCAATCATTTATTGCACTCCACAATGTGTACTTAGGTGGTAACTTAATCAATCAAATTTTTTGAGAATTATTGGCAAAATGAAAAAAATAACTGCCAAGTGGGTGTCGGATATAATATGTAGATGCAAACAACACGTTTTAAACCATTTGGATTTAAACCGTCTTTTTGGTTTAAAATGTTTTTTTTTAAATAGAATGCATGGAGGCTTCACGCGAAGTGATCTGGACCACACCTACTCCCTGATACTTTTTAGAAATAATCTCGATTTGTCTATACAATTTTAGCATATTTACAAGAAAATATATTCTAAAAATATGCAGTAACTGAGTAAAAACCTAATCAGACAATTTTTTTGTTGATACTTAGCTACAACAAATTTTTTAAATGTATATTTTAATAAATACGCATATCAAGATTGTTTTTATTCAGTCAAATCCTAAAAAAGTAGTTTAAGTATGTTATACATTATATGACCATATAAATTAATAAAAATGTTGAATGATTTCAATTAGCCTTCGAACTTAATTTTTAATGTAATGCATAATTAATGTACGGCCCACGTGGTCGTGGTTTTAAACCATTTTAAACAAAGGACATCATTCATTTTGGGCTAAATTATGAAAGTATAATACAAAAAAAAGATATATTCCGTTAGAACATGTTATTCTCTTCACTTTTCACTATTGGACCAAATCTGTAGGGCAATTCCCTGCGCTGTTATACGATTTTGAAAAATAATGTTTTCAGGATGTTTTAGTTAAAATAATGAATAGTAATCTAATTAAAGTAATACGTGGTAGTAATAAAAAATGAAAAGAAAAACGTACTCTTTCGGAATATAGCTTTTTTTTTGTTTGGCCGTCAGACTTTCTCATATATAGCCCAAAAATATATGGACGGTGAATGATCTCCTTTAAAAAGGGGAACTAAACCATTGGTTTTATTTTGGTTTTATTTACAATTATAACTAGGACCACACACAATGAAGGGTTCCGTAGTTGGGATGAATTTTATTTATCCCAAGAACAAACGTAACTGTCAATTCTCGAACTGCAAATGTAAGTTGGTAACCGCATAAAAAAATATATTATATATGTGATAAAACTACAAATTAACGATTTGCGGACTTTTCCCTTTACTAGTACTGTGAGACCTTGTTCGACCCTTGCCGTGTCGTTGTTGCTTGTCGTGGTCCTGCTGAACGAGCGTGCGAAAGTTATCATCGTTGATTTCTCGGTAAATACAAATGTTTCAGTTCTGTTATTTAAGGAAATGAATAACTTATAAGGGCACTTATTATTTGTATACTTTGAATAGCTGTAGCAACACACACACTTACAACACCCGGCACAAACTTGACATATACCAATCACCGTCCCGACTAAAAATGCTACACCAAAGCCCACAATACATGGCAATAAGAATATACAATTAGCTGCCTTTTTTTTTTTTTTTTGGGAAATCATCATATGACTTCTCCCGTTCTGGGCGGAGCGGAAGGGCGTGTCAGACTCTTACTGACTAAAACCCACCCGTGTTCCTTCAGTTGCCTGTTGCCAGGGTCCCGGTATCCCTTTCGGGCTATTCCGCAACCCTGGCAGGCATCGGTCCTAACGGACCCCGTCAGGTGTGCTGACATCTCATTGAGGCGCGCGTGGAAAACGACGCCATCGACCCGGGCCTGGTCCTTATCGGACGGCGAGCTACCCATTGCTCGCCGTCCGCAAGCCCGCGCCTATGGTGGCCGGGAATCCGCCTGGGATTCCCGACGCCCAGGGTGTCTCCAGCGGCGGCGGTTAGGGGCATGAGGGCGCAAGCTTTGCCTCTCCCTCACGCGTTCCGCCTCCTCCTTCGCGAGCATCACTGCTTCGCAGAAGGAGGTGACCGCCTCCCATGCCCTCTCGCTCCGTACCATGGCCTGGACCAAGGCCGGACGCGAGAGGTCAGTGCCGCCAATCGCCTCCACGAGGACACGGCGGTGCTCCGCCCAAGCAGGGCACACCTCCACCGTATGCTCCACCGTGTCCTCCGGACGATCCGCACAGTGGTGACACCCGGGCGTTTCCTCCCGCCTGATCCTACACAGGTACCTCCCGAAGCTGCCATGTCCGGTGAGGACCTGCGTCAGGCGGAAGGTGAGGATTCCGTGGCGCCTCTCCAGCAACTCCTCAAAGAGGGGACTTATCGCCGCAATTGTGGCGTGCCCAGCACTGGGTTGCGACAATCGCACTCTCCATGCCGCCATGAGATCCTGCCGGAGCTCTGTCCGCTGTGCCGCGATTTCTCGCGGCAGCGGAGTTACGCCCCGGCGCTTCATCTCCTCGCGCCACTCCCAGATGTGCGCGAGGACCTTCGTCTCCAGATCCCATGGCGGTAATCCGGCAAGGAGGCTCGCCGCCTCACGAGAGACCGTGCGGTATCCCCGGGCCAGCCGAATGGCCATGACCCTTTGGGACGCGTTCAACCGGCGGTCTGGCCGCAGCCTAATGGAACGCGCCCACACTGGTGCCCCGTAAAGGGCCATGGACCGCACGACCCCCGCGTAGAGCCTCCGGCAGGAGGCGTTTGGCCCCCAAAGATTGGGCAGGAGCCGCCCCAAGGCGGCCCCGGCCCGGCCAGCCTGGGAGCCAAACGACGGAAGTGCTCCACGAAGTTCCACCGGCTGTCGAGGACGAGTCCTAGATACTTCATCGTCGACTCGACGCCGATGTGAACCCCTCCTACCGTGATTTGGGAACCCGACAGTGGTGCGAAATGAAAACACATGACCTCGGACTTGTGCAAGGTCACCTCGAGTCCCAATTGCCGGATTCTATCGACGATTGTCGCAACCCCGCGAGTCGCGAGTTCGGCCGCCGCCTGGTGTCACCTCCCTTGCGCCAGGACCAGCGTGTCGTCAGCGTAGCAAACTACGCTGACGCCGCTAGGGAGGTCGGCGCGCAGCACCCAGTCGTATCCGATGTCCCACAGATGCGGCCCTAGGACCGATCCCTGTGGGACACCGCACGACATCTCTTGCCGGTTCCACACTCCCTGGTGACCGGGGTAGATGACGGCCCTGTCCGTCAAAGGCCTCGACCACACAACAGAGGTAGGTCGGCATCCGGTGGTACCGGACTGCCTCCCTTATGCAACTCCAGGGCAGAGTATTGAAGGCATTGGCGATGTCTAGAGACACCGCCAAGACGACCCCACCCCGGGCCACAGCATCCCCCGTCGTGAGGGCCCGTACGCGCATGATGGCGTCCACCGTAGAGCGCCCTCTGCGGAAACCAAACTGGCTCTCCGCCAAATCCGGCCCCACCCGCACCAAACGCCCGACGAGGCGGTTTGCAATTACTCTTTCAAAGAGCTTGCCCACCTCGTCGAGCAGCACAATGGGCCGATAAGCGGACGGAGAGTCCGCAGGGCGCCCCGGCTTCTTTATGAGGACCAGTTTCCCCGTCTTCCAACGAAGTGGGAACTGGCCCCTCTCCATGCATGCGCTCAGGAGACCCCTAAGTTGAGGCCCGAGAGCCTCCATGGCCAGGACCCAGGCCTTCCCAGGTAAGCCGTCGGGTCCTGGGGCGGTATTCTTGGCACTCAGCCTTCGTACCGCCACTCTCATTTCTACTTCGGTCACCTCCAGAGCATCGTCGTCGTCGTCGGCGGTGTGGTCCGCATCGAGCACCGCAGTAGACGGAGCCATGAGCGGGGAGGCATGTTCCCCTCTCGAAGGGAACAGAGCGCTCACCACATCCTCCACAAGCTGAGGCCGGAGACTCTGCGTCAGCGGGGGAGCCCATGGGCGGAGTTTCTCCCGCACCATCTTCTATGGGCGTCCCCACGGATCTGCGTTCAAAGTCTCCAGCGTTTCCACGCGGGCCAGTGCCCTGGCCCGCAGGATCTCCTCCTGGAGGGCGGTCTTCGCCGCTCTGTACCCCTCGTACAGCTCCGCCTGAATGGCTTCCGTATCCGGAGGGCGGACACGGAGCCTGCGGTGCCTGGCGTACCGGCGTCGCGCAGCATCGCACGCATGGCGCAGAGCTGGTGACAGCGGTGGTGGCGGAGGGCTTGCCCCTTCCCCTGGCTTTGCCAGGATTCGGTGGAGCGCAGGCCTTACTCCCGATCCGGTGGTCGGCCGGCTTGCCTGCCGCCGCACATACGACGCAGTGCGGCGTGGCCATGCACGGGCCGGCCTTGTGACCGGGCTGACCGCAGCGGTAGCAGGCATCGCTGCGGTCAACCTCGGAGGTGCATTTAGCTCCCACGTGGTCGCACAATAAGCTGCCTCAAGAGATAAAAATGAAACCAGGCTTACTCCATTTAAAAATAAATTAAAAACCTACCAATTAAAAAAATGCTACTACTCAATTGATGAATTTTTAAACCAATAATAAATCAATAACTACCACACACACATACTCGTACACAGACATTACACACACACCACTATCTAGATGACTTCCTATTCTAAATAAATAAAATTAATACGGCGATCGTATTAATAAAAATTTTATTTATATTCTTTTATTTATTTCCTTTCTTATCTATTTACATTTTTAAATGTTTTTATAAAAAACATTTAAAAATATAAAAAATTGAATTCCGCCGGTGTCGGGAGCAGGGTCCAAGCTACCGGTGGTTAGGGCTGCAGAGACAGGAACCTCCTTACAATGCGAGTCGTATCAAGGAGTACTGCTTTCTGAATCAGGCCCTTGATCCAACCGCCTAACGAGAGCCTCGAGAGATGTTGGTCGGGGCTTTCGACCATCAGGCCATTGGCCGTACGACAATCGGCACAATGACAACCTCGTGTGCTAATTGGAGATATTTTATTTGTTTCTCTTTCTCAGCTTTCACGAGGTTCTCGTCATGTGGGATGGTAACATCGATTATCATCGATCCGCGCATCGATTTGCGCGGCGCGCTAATCGGTCTATCACAACTATATCAGGTTTATTGGCAACAATAGTCCTGTCAGGAATGATAGACCGATCCCAGTACAACGTGACATGTTCATTTTCGAGAACTGGGTCGGGCACATACTTGTAATACGGTACCTCAGAGTCCACAAGTTTATATTTCAAGGCAAGTTGCTGGTGAATAATCCTGGCCACTTGGTTATGCCTGTGCAAGTACTCGCCGTTAGCTAGACGAGAACAACCCGAGATAATATGACTGATGGACTCACCCGGACGGTGGCATGCCCGACACAAGTCAACCATCCCGTCCTTCATAATATGCCTCCTGTAGTTATTCGTCTAGATAACTTCGTCCATAATTGCACAGACGAAATCTTCAGTTTCCCCGAAAAGGTCACCGAAACGTAGCCAGGATACGGACGCTAAGAAATCGACACCGGGCTCATGAAGATAGAAGCGCCCGTGAAGCTCCTTGCTTTGCCATACCTCCTTGCGGTCTTCTGTAGTAAGTACTACAGGTTTGCGCCAGTTCTCTTTAGCCATGGAGAGCGGGGTGAGTCCCCCTTTTTCGGCGCTCACTGCTGAAGCTGAATACCGCCGGATTCACCTTCAAAGGCGATTTTCTCGAAAACTACTAGGCAGCTAGCGAACTAATTTTGTTGTTCGAGCACTAATTTGCACCATTTGAGCAAAAATTATTTATGAAATATGGAAGCGATTGGCGTTGGTGGTCACCACGGACATGTATTTTTATTGCGTTGACTTAGAAGCTTGTTTTTTTTTTTGAGCTGAAAAGGATCGTAGACCTACTTAATAAAGTCCTCCGTCGCGTCTGTCTGTCTTCCTGTTCGCGATAAACTCAAAAACTACTGCACCGATGTTCATGCTGTTTTCACCAATGGTAATTAGTATATAGAGATATAGTGTTCAGTTTTGGGGGAATGGTTTTAAATATAACTGCCAGAGAGTACTCCAAAAGAGAGCCATACGAACCATGGTCCGGATATCACAAATGGAGTGCTGTCGGCCACACTTGATAAATTTTAAAATTCTTACTGTGCCCAGCCTCCAGGTGTTAGTATTGTTGGTGAATTAAAAAACATACCTGCATAATTATGAAACAGACGAGGAGAGACAGTTGAGGGAAAGTACACGCAGGAAAGATTTTCAAAGCAAAATAATACCCCAACTTTAGATTGTTCAACATAGTCCTCAATCTCAAGCAGTGCGGATTTTTAACAGGTTGCCATTGGACTTAAAAACTATAATTTACAAGACCTCATTTAAGTCAAGACTCAAACGTTCCTATTAGATAAATATAGAAATGTCTGTATCCGATAGACGATTACTTGGTAATGTTAGTGAATTTTTAATTGTATAGAATGTTTTATATTTTATTGTAATTATGAATGTGTTAGTTTAATAGCTTTAATGACCGTGTTTTTCATATTTATTTATGATTTCAAACACAATGTGAATTGTTCCTGAATAAATTGAATTGAAGAATTGAAATATAATTTGCCAAGCGGGCGAAGCCGCGGGAAACAGCTAGTTTGATATTTATGTCAACTACTAATTTGCGAACTACAGTTCGATTCAAAGTTAATGGCGGCTCGGAAGTTAGCTACTCACTGCGCAGTACCCCACCCCTCACCCCCGCTGACACATGAAATTGTTACTGCGCAGCGATTCGCCTTGTGTTTCTAGCCACCATCACCATTAAGTTCGAATCGAACTGTACCTCCACGCGTTTCTGAGAAAAAGGGTCTTGACAGACAGGCAGACAGACGGACGGACGGACAAGTGATCCTGTCCGTTTTTTCCTTTTGAGGTACGGAAACCTAACAATTATGTGATTTTAATTGGTTTATTTTGAAGTATGATAGATTGCCGGATTTGATTCCAACCTTCGATTTAGAGGAGCATTTTCATTGACATATAAAGGTAGAAGATATCTGCAGAGCGAGGTTACCTCCAGCCGACGTGCGCCATGCAGGTGGCACAGAGCGCCACGGTCCACGTGTAGCCGGGGAACCACGAGTAGAAGATATCTGCAGAGCGAAGTTACCTCCAGCCGACGTGCGCCATGCAGGTGGCACAGAGCGCCACGGTCCACGTGTAGCCGGGGAACCACGAGTAGAAGATATCTGCAGAGCGAAGTTACCTCCAGCCGACGTGCGCCATGCAGGTGGCACAGAGCGCCACGGTCCACGTGTAGCCGGGGAACCACGAGTACTCGGCCGAGGGCGCGCCACTCGGCTCCACGTTCGTGGTCTGGCTCACCGTCAGGATGTCGTGCATGTAGCCTCCTGCAATGAAAATAGCAGCCGAAAATTGTATACGGAATATTTGCGATCGAAATGGAACAAACAAATATAACGCTTTGTTACTAAAGACGTCAGCCGACGACTTGGTATGGTACAGTACTCAGTAGGTACTCAAGTGAGTACTCCATGCGTTACTATATTCTGTGGGAACTTACCGAGATGTTGAATTTAGTTACGTTTCATTTTCATTAGGCATGCTTGAGTTTGAATCTTCTTTCAATATATATAATATACTAGCTGCGTCCTGCGGTTTTACCCTCATAAATGTCGACCCCGTGGAATATTATATATGTCCTAACCCAGGTCATGGTCTACCCATGTGCCAAATTTCATCCATACGTTCAGCCGTTTTAACGTGAAAGCGTAACAAACAAACAAACTCGTCTTTCGCATTAAAATATTAAGTTAGGATATCAAAATTCTGAAGTATTTATTAAATTTACCTAAATTAGTATAATTGGAGTGCACGCCCTCGCTAGACATAGCGAATATGTGTTCTCTCCGCGCGATCTCGGTCATGCACGACGAACAGCACAGCACGCTTTTCTGAAAACGAATTGAAAATTAAACTAAAACTGCTCAAACTGGTAATTGACCCCAACTAAAGAAGATAACACGCACAAATGAGCACCCTCGGAGAAATCGAGCGGTAATCTTGAGTTGCCATCCATTGAGATAGGTCGTGAGGCTGTATAGTGAACAGTTACCCTGTGTATGAAGTGACACTCCATGTGCAGGCGCAGCAGCGCGTTGTCGACAGCGAACAGCGCGGGCCGGTCGGCCACGGACAGCGCCAGGTTATGTAGTGAGTAGTTACCCTGTGTATGAAGTGACACTCCATGTGCAGGCGCAGCAGCGCGTTGTCGACAGCGAACTGCGCGGGCCGGTCGGCCACGGACAGCGCATGGTTGTGTAATGAGTAGTTACCCTGTGTATGAAGTGACACTCCATGTGCAGGCGCAGCAGCGCGTTGTCGACAGCGAACTGCGCGGGCCGGTCGGCCACGGACAGCGCCAGGTTGTGTAATGAGTAGTTACCCTGGGTATGAAGTGACACTCCATGTGCAGGCGCAGCAGCGCGTTGTCGACAGCGAACTGCGCGGGCCGGTCGGCCACGGACAGCGCATGGTTGTGTAATGAGTAGTTACCCTGTGTATGAAGTGACACTCCATGTGCAGGCGCAGCAGCGCGTTGTCGACAGCGAACTGCGCGGGCCGGTCGGCCACGGACAGCGCCAGGTTGTGTAATGAGTAGTTACCCTGGGTATGAAGTGACACTCCATGTGCAGGCGCAGCAGCGCGTTGTCGACAGCGAACTGCGCGGGCCGGTCGGCCACGGACAGCGCATGGTTGTGTAATGAGTAGTTACCCTGTGTATGAAGTGACACTCCATGTGCAGGCGCAGCAGCGCGTTGTCGACAGCGAACTGCGCGGGCCGGTCGGCCACGGACAGCGCCAGGTTGTGTAATGAGTAGTTACCCTGGGTATGAAGTGACACTCCATGTGCAGGCGCAGCAGCGCGTTGTCGACAGCGAACTGCGCGGGCCGGTCGGCCACGGACAGCGCATGGTTGTGTAATGAGTAGTTACCCTGTGTATGAAGTGACACTCCATGTGCAGGCGCAGCAGCGCGTTGTCGACAGCGAACTGCGCGGGCCGGTCGGCCACGGACAGCGCCAGGTTGTGTAATGAGTAGTTACCCTGTGAATGAAGTGACACTCCATGTGCAGGCGCAGCAGCGCGTTGTCGACCGCGAACAGCGCGAGCCGGTCGGCCACGGACAGCGCCAGGTTAGAAGCCACCCAGAAGGACAGCGACACGGGCTCGTCGGGCAGCTTGTCCTGCAGCGCCAGGGTCGTGAAGTAGTCGCGCACGGTGCCGCGCATGCGCGCCAGGTCGAAGATGTCGTACACGAACAGCGGCCAGGGCGTGGCGCCCGCGTCCAGCGCGCGCAGGCGGCGCTGCACGGGCGCGCTGCACAAGCCGCGGCACTCATTACTGACTCGTGTTGAGGGGGTTGCGCAAAGGTAGGCCGCGAAATTATCATTTTCTTACGTTTCTTGCAATTTGCAGGTTAATGTCTCGTTGTATGTTGATTAAAATATGATTCGCGACTGTAATAAATGTAATAAATGTACCTATTTACAGAATCATAATTAATAGAATCATTTTTTTCTTGTTTTTCTATTTGCTATACTCTGGTCGCTTTTAACGTGTACGTCTTTTTTACATCGTTCTCACATATAATTATAAATTCAACATTGATGGTATAATAGTATATTATGCAATTAGTGAATAAAGGACGGATTTAAAGCGAGGGCCATGGATGCATCACGAGCAAGTGAAGGATTATAACGATTGAATCACGACCATAGGGTGTGATTCATGATGATTGAATCACGAGCATAGCGAGTGTTCAAGTTTTAGAATCCTGAGCAACGCGAGTGATTCATGGCCCTCGATATAAATCCGTTTTATTCAAGAGTTGCATACTATACTTAATACCATGAGTACGAGAAAAAGAACTTGCAACTTCGAGTATGTTATTATGTCAATGTTATGCCTTGTTTTTATAGTACACCGTAGCATAGAATACGTACTCCAAAACGTCGGAGACTTCTTTTTCTTCGACAACTCATTAAAATAAGTTAGGAAAACAGACTCTGCAAATGTTCCAGAAGCTTGATTTTCATTTTTCCATTTGTAAAACTCATCGTAAGCTTTAATGTAAACCAGCCGTGATTTGTTGGGTAGCAAGTTTTCTACTATATCGGCCGCCTTCTCTTTCATAAACTCAGGTGTTAACACATTTAAAATAAATAAATCTTCTTCATCACTTGAATGCATTTTCAATCGATTTATTATGAAGTAACACTAAACTTTGTGTTCATACAACTTACAGTATTTAAAATAGCGCCAATTTACTAATGACAGCAAGAACACAAAACAGTTTTTCTTCTAATGCTAAACTCCTTGTCGAAAATGTCAACCAATCACATCGGAGTTTGTATCAAGTATTTTTTCGGAAGGAGGTTGTACAGCATTGAGATGGAGTTCGAATATATTGATGTGTTCTAAACTGAAACACCAAAACAGTGACTAAAAGTGCTTTTTATTCATAAATTTAAATATTTTGTAATCATTTAAAAGAGTGTCCGTGGAGTTTCTTGCCAATTCTTTTCCATAGCTACCTACTACACTGGGGTCCTAGGTTCGATTCCCGGGTCGGGCAAAGTGTTATTGGGTTTTTCCATTAAGAATTTCTTAGTAATAGCCCGGAGTTTGAAAGTTGCCGGTGTGATACCCGCGTGTCTCGGTGCGCACGTGTCGCCGTGTGTCCTGCGCCTGATCTCTCTCCACGAGTGTCGGATTGCCGTCCCATCGGACTATGAGAGTGACGGAAGAGAGAGCGTACCTGTGTCTGCGCACACACTTGTGCACTATAATATCTCCCGCGCCGAAGGCTAGTCTCCGTTGAGATTGGCCGCCGTGGTCCAAATACGGTCTGGAGGACTATATACTACACTTTGGAATGGGCAGCTAGCTTCATATTTCTGACTGACCGACCCCTTGACAATTCAAAAATAATCTCTTCTTCTGCCATGGCACCGCACACTTCGCTCGCTAGGCTCGTGTGTAGGAGGCCATAGTTTTAACCTAACCTAAGTACTTTTTTTAATGACTTCGTCTAACTAGTTCGGTTCTCGATAGCCTGCTAAAAATAATCTCTTTTATCTACACCCATGCTATAAATCCTCTATAAAAGTTTCTGAAACAGTTAGCTTATTGCCAACATTAAAACACTGGTTGTTTTAATGTTGTCATAGTAACCATAATATCATCCAAACGGGTGTTATAATGTTGTACTAAAGGACATTGACCATCCATATATGGGAATTGGACCAAGTGCTGCCCAGAATGG
Organism: Lithophane ornitopus; assembly: GCA_948473465.1. Lineage (NCBI taxonomy): Eukaryota > Metazoa > Arthropoda > Insecta > Lepidoptera > Noctuidae > Lithophane > Lithophane ornitopus. The sequence goes on from OX419628.1 coordinate 16,527,720, forward strand.
ACACATAGTGCATTATGCTCCTTGAGCTTATAATAGTCTGTAAACCAAAGCTCAATAAAATCAATCCGAGGAGTTTTGAGAAAAACTAATTTTTGTTGAATATTTTTTATTGATGAATATCAACCAACCGATGACGCATTTTATTAAATAACTAGCTTTTGCCCGCGGCTTCGCCCGCGTGGATGTCGGAAATTATCCCACGGGAATGTGCTACCGGGATAAAAGTATCCTATGTGCCATAACCCACGTGGTCTGTCTAGGCGACCTAGGCGTTACGGTGTAAAAGTAACAGGCATGAGATAGCCAGTAACTTTATATATTAGTGGTAGTCCATATCTATATTGTGGTGATAGTGTGGATAGTATGGACAGCCGTATGAAACTGTCGGAAAAATTAATGAAAAAACTATGGCATATTGCATGGACGATGGAAACTAAGGCGAAAGCTTTGGGGGAGCCTGCGATATTCAAAATTTCTTATGTTTTTTGCTTTTTACAGGTCAGTATCAAGTTTTATGTTGATCTAAATAATGAGTCGCAGTTGTTTCAAATATTTATTTATCTAATCTAACTAATATTGCAGGAGTTGCATTCCTGTATCTAATGGTTATTATTCTGTAAAGCTACTATTTGCTACGATCGCGAATCATATTTTAATCATATTGACATTCGAAACTTACCCATTAAACGATTTAAAAGCTGTATTAAAACCAAACTTTGTAAAAAAGGGTACTATACAATTTCAGATTATTCAGAAGACAAAAGCATGGGATTGAGCTGCTCGCTCTGCTAACATTTTGTCATTTTGGCATTGTGACATTTTGAATAAGTACTATGGAAAATCATCAAAATATAATTCACATTATTGAATATTATATGTAGGATATTGACAAAATGACATGATTGCTTTGTAAAGTATTGTATTATCGTGAATGTGAGGACTATGTGGATGTTTATTTTGTTTTTATTCTTATATTTTTTCGTTCTCAGTTAGTTTTAACAATGGTCTGGCAATTTGAGAACTTTATGCGGCCTACACAAATGTCCTTTCTTTGGTATTGTTCGTCGAGTCGTTGAGCTCCTTAAGTTCTGAGCTGAGCTCCACTATTACTGACAAATGCTTGCAGGGACAGGACAGGTTCACTCAAATCTGTGTGGTTCATTCCTCAAAAGACCATTTCAGACTCTAATCTACATGGCCCTCATAGGGCCTGACCAATATGCCAATATCTGACCTAGGTATGTCCGAACTTTAAAAGAGACTGAGTTTGTTTCGGCCTTTCTTCTCAGAGTAGTCAGATAGGAAACGCCGACCTCATCTAGCTTAATTTTTTTTTTTTTTTGATATTATTACGACGTGTAAAAGTGATTCCAATAACCTATTTACAGAATAAACAATTTCATTTTAACATACAACCTGCCTGACACTGACTTGCAAATTGCAAAAAACTTAAGATTTGAATTTCGCGGGCTACCGGCGCATCCCCCTTAAGAAAATCGCATCATTTGCACAACGCCATTTATCGAGTAAGTACTCACTGGTAAACTCAAACTTTTCGTTCCAAGCCAAGAGCCAAGTAGTAATAACTTTTGATTGAGTGGACAGATTCTCAATCCCTTAACGCTCTTGAAGAGAGTCCCGCAAAAATGTCAATAATAAGTACTTACATGTGAATTTTAAAATCAAGAGAGTAAAGAAGGGTTTTTACCCTCATGAGGGATGATTTTAGAAAAACGAAACTCTTTGTTAGTTACAAAAAGCATAAATTTTCACAGCCCTAAGTTAAAAAAAAACCGGCCAAGTGCGTGTCGAACCATGCACAATGAAGGGTTCCGTAGTTGGGATGAATTATTTTATCAAACAAACTTTCGCAAAGTTTTATTGTTATTACGTCTATGGGCGTTTACTGTCCCTCAAAGTGTTAAAAAACTTGTTCTCGCATACAGAATGTTTGGGTTTTTGCAACTGCACATGTAAGTTGGTCGATTAAAAGTTTTTGAGCTAAGTCGCGGACAGACAGACAGACAGACGGACATGGCGAAACTATAAAGCTTCCTTGTTGACTGCGGAACTCTAAAAATGATAGGTTTCCCATAAAAACTTTCATCCCCTATATCCCCCCCCTTAAATTTGTTTTTGAGAAAATAATTGCCTATGTTCTTCGCCGGGATGCCATCTATCTCTTTACCAAATTTTATCGAGATCCGTTCAGTGGATCAGGCGTGAAAAGGTAACATACAGAATTACAGACGGACAGACAGACAGAGTTACTATCGAATTTATGCTTTTAAGCATCGATTAGTATGGATTATGTGTTCAATTCAAAATGAGCCAAATACTCGATAATTATGAATTCGGCGAAAGTCATTCTTCTACGGAGACTCTTAATACCGCGATTCAGAAAATGACGTTAAATGAACAACGCCATCTATCGAGCACGAAGTGATACTGTCAAAATATATGGGAAAACGTTCGAACACTCTGTAAGCTATGTAGTAAAGACGTAGGGTTCCATGACTGACTTGACCTGACTTGACTTGACTTGACTTGACCTGACTTGACCTGACTTGACCTAACTTGACCTAACTTGATTTGGATTGAGTTGAGTTAACCTTGAGCAGGTATATTTTATCGCAGCAGGTACATTGGTAGTTGAAAGAAAAGTAGATTACGTACCTTGCTAAAGTGAGTAATGAATGCACTCGTGTTTATTTAGTATTCGTGCCTTAATTACTCACTTTTTGGTCGATGCAACAATCTACAATTTTTAAGAAATTAAAATTTATCACCATTTTTTCATGATTAATATTTGTATCATGATTTAAAAGATAGATAGCGCCACCTATGGCACTACTACCAAACAATGGATTTGGAAAACTTGAATTAACTATACTTTAGATTTGGTAAATTCACAATGTATCGCGTTATGTTTCCGCGCGAAGTATGTGAACATAATTATGATGATTATGATCGTGGGTTACACACGTTCTCACAAACCTACCTGATTTTACGCTAGTGTCATTTTACGACAATAGATGTCGTTACTCGTTACGTGTATCTACATTACGTAGGTACCTAATGAAAATTTCTTCTGGAATATTTTAAACTCTTATATCTTTTGATATTTTGAAGCGATTGCGATGAAACAAAGACTAAATGAAACATCGAGTTACACACAATATTTGAGTGTATAAGTTAACCATACTGATTTCGTACTTTTTACGTGATACTGGAACAATCAAACAAACGAACAGACAAACAGACATACAGACAAACAGACAAACAGACAAAAATTCCAAAAATGGTAGAAATGGCATCTGTTGGTTATTCTTGGACACTCCACCTACGTTTTTTTTTTTTTTTTTCATTGTACAGAAACGCCTCGTCTACAGATTTATTATATGTATAGATGGCAGTAATTATGTTAAACACACATTATTATTTTGTTTGTATGCATATCATTTACATGTTAGATATTTTTTACTGACCATCTATAAATGGAAGTTGGACCAATTGCTGCCCAGAATGGACACATAGTGCATTATGTTCCTCGAACTTGTACTAGTCTATAAACCAAAGCTCAATAAAATCTATCCGCGGAATTCTGAGAAAAACTATTTTTTGTTGGGTGTTTTTTTATTGATGAATATCAACTAACCGATGGCGCATTTTGTTAAATAATGACAGTAATATTAAACAACATATTATTATTTCATTTGTATGCATAAATCATTTACTTGTAGATATTTTTTACTGACCATCCATAAATGGAAGTTGGGCCAAGTGCTGCCCAGAATGGAGACATAGTGCATTATAATCCTCGGACTTATACTAGTCTGTAAACCAAAGCTCAATAAAATCTATCTGAGGAATTCTGAGAAAAACTATTTTTTGTTGGGTGTTTTTTTATTGATGAATACCAACCAACCGATGGCGCATTTTATTAAATAAAGGCAGTAATTATGTTAAATAACACATTATTATTTCATTTTTATGCATATCATTTACATGTTAGATATTTTTCACTGACCATCCATAAATGGAAGTTGGGCTAAGTGCTGCCCAGAATGGACACATAGTGCATTATTTTCTATGGGCCTATACTAGACTGTAAACCAAAGCTCAATAAAATCTATCCGAGGAGTTTTGAGAAAAACATTTTTTTCATTATCACCAGACCTTGGATACAACCGTGGGCTATACTAGGTACCTGTCAAGACAAAGCTAACGAGTCCAAACACGATTGTGCTATCTTGTTTGGTTGAGGAGTTCCTATGGCCACCTTCCGGCTCCATCATCAGACCCTGGATACAACCCTGGGCTGTACTAGGTACTTGCAAAGCCAAAGCCAACGAGTCCAAAGACGATGGTGCTGTCTTCTTTGGTTGAGGAGTTCCAATGGATACCTTCCGGCTGCGTCATCAGAACTTGGACACCACCTAGTGTAATTTTCAACACGTATTTACGACTTTTCAATACGTATCCAATGAAACTACATACGACGGGGACGACGGATAATTAAGTAAATAAAACTAGATAGGTACCTGAAAAACATTAACCTTTCTCAGGCAATAACTTTTTAACCCTTTTTTTTTTTTTTTTTTTTTTTTGTGTGGGATTCATCATATGACTTCTCCCGCTCTGGGCGGAGCGGAAGGGCGTGTCAGACTCTTACTGACTAAAACCCACCCGTGTTCCTTCGGTTGCCTGTTGCCATTTATAACGAAAAAGCATCTATTACTCGAATTCGAAAAATTCGAATTCACGTGCGTCGTATCCCTCCATTTTTGTTCCATATTAGTATTGCAAAGAACCTTTTATAGAGGATTCATATCATGGGTGTAGATAAAGTCTTGTATGCAACTGTATATAATTAGGTATTAAAACACTCATGTGATACTATATATACCCACATTTGTGTTTTAATACCTCTTTTTATATAACAGTTGCATAAATAACTATTATACCATTCCCCCTCTAAAAAGCTTATTTTATTCACAGTGAAACAGTGAATAAAACGCACTTTTAGTCACTGTTTTGGTGTTTGAATTTAGAACACATCAATATATTCGAACTCCATCTCAATGCTTTACAACCTCCTTGCGAAAAAATACTTGATACAAACTCCGATGTTATTGGTTGACATTTTCGACAAAGATTTTAGCATTAGAATAAAAACTGTTTTGTGTTCTTTGCTGTCATTAGTAAATTGGCGCTATTTTAAATACTGTAAGTTGTATGAACATAAAGTTTAGTGTTACTTCATATTAAATCGATTGAAAATCTATTCAAGGGATGAAGAAGATGTGTTAACACCTGAGTTTATGAAAGAGGGGGCGGTCGATATAGTAGAAAACTTGCTACCCAACAAATCACGGCTGGTTTACATCAAAGCCTACGATGAGTTTTGCAAATGGAATAATGAAAATCAAGCTTCTGGAACATTTTCAGAGTCTGTTTTCCTAACTTATTTTAATGAGTTGTCGAAGAAAAAGAACTCATCGACATTTTGGAGTACGTATTCTATTCTACGGTGTACTATAAAAACAAGGCATAACATTGACATAATAACATACTCGAAATTGGCAAGTTCTTTTTCCCGTACTCATGGTGTAAAGTATAGTATGCAACTCTTGAATAAAACGGATTTATATCGAGGGCCATGTATCACTCGCGTCGCTCAGGATTCTATAACTTGAATCACTCGCGTCGCTCAGGATTCTACAACTTGAATCAATCGCTATGCTCGTGATTCAATCATCATGAATCACTGCCTACGGTCGTGATTCAATCGTTAGAATCCTTCACTAGCTCGTGATGTATCTATGGCCCTCGCTTTAAATCCGTCCTTTATTCACTAATTGCATAATATACTATTATTCCATATTTTTTTCTACATAATCTATTCGTTTCTGCTCGCTGGCCGCTGCCGAGGTATATTTTTTATTTAACTTTTATTTCCAGCTTTTTAAATTTTATATTATATTGCTAGTAGAAATGCTATGATCAACACTGAAATCTGTGTAGCTGTACGTATTTTTGCCACAGTGAAGCTAGTTACTAATTTAGTCTCATTTATCTTTCCTACTCCATCATCAGACCCTGATCACCATCTATCTGTAACCTATTTTTTTAAACCTTTCCAATGTGTCCAAAGGTCTAAACACGATACCTCTGCTGTAAGTTCGTGAGGGAGTTGGGTATCCTGCAAATTCCAGGTGATGCTGCAGCATCAGTTCAAGGTTACTATGTTCTTTTCATTTCATTGAAGTAACAGAATTCTAATTTTCCAATCGATTAGACCTGTGGAAGAAGTTCACATCCATTCATCAACTAGAAAAGATCTGATAATCTTCAAACGGCTGAACTGATTGACTTGAATCACAGCTAAGACCACTCTCGATCAAGTCACCTTTCAAACAAAACCAAAAAAATCAAAATCGGTTCAGCCGTTTGGCAGCTACGATGGCGCAGACAGACACACAGATACACACGTTAAACGTATAACACCCCTCTTTTTCCGTCGAGGATTAAAAACAGTACAGTGCTGCAGTATTTTTGGATTTAACTCAGGTATTTGAACGTGTGTGGCATGACGGACTACTGTTCAAAATAAAACGGGACCTACCTATAAATTTCTACAACCTTCTAAAGTCGTATCTAAGCGGCATACACTTTTTATGAAACAAGGAGAAGAGTTAACTTCCTTACATACTACAAGCTGGAGTACTTCTAAGGCAGTGTTATAGGTCCAACGCTGTACCTGCTTTTCACAGCCTTACTCCCAACGACCGAGGGCGTTGTCACTGAAACATTTGCTGATGATACAGCAATTCTTTCAGTGGACACTTCACCGGACGTTGCAGCACAAAAGTTCAAACTAGTCTCGATCATGTATCCAAAGACTGGCGAATCAAAGCCAATAAAACTAAATCCGTCCAGGTGACTTTCACTAACAGGAAAGGAGCATGTCCCCCTGTCACGCCAAGTATCTTGAAATATATTTGGATAGACGCCTAACTTGGAAGAAGCACATTCACCAAGCGGTTGGCTATGGGCCAACAGTTACGCACAATGTACAGGCTACTAAATAAAAAACCACAACTCTCACTCCAAAACAAATTGTTGCTACATAAATGCATAATAAAACCTATTATTATACGGACATACGGCCTACAACTGGGACACAGCGGCAAAATCAAATACAGAAATAATTCAAAAGTTCCAGTCGAAAATAATAAGAATGATAACGAACGCACCTTGCCTTGGTATTTCTCAAATAAGAGACTCCATCACTACCTCTGCATCGAAACTGTAATAGAAGAAATTTCAGAAAGGGCAAAAGCGTACAAATAGCGACTCACAAATCATCCAAACATCGTAGTAGTAAATCTGATGAACACCTAAACAGTCGCTAGAAGTCTAAAGAGAAAGATTATTCAAGACCTAATATTAGAGACTGCGAGTATAAACGGGGCAGTCACTGGACAGCTTCCGTACAAACCTGTGAATAATATCAAACATATTGTTGAATATCTGTCAGAATGATAGATTGTAATAAAAATAATAAAATAATAAAAAAACATACAGCCTGAGACTGACCTGTAAATTGCAAAAAACTTAAGAAAGTCTGACTTTCGGGGGCTAACATGGCGCTTTCACCTTAAAGAAACCTGCAACAGTGTGTAGGGAGCGGTACGTACAGGTGCGCAGGCGTGCGCAGCGGGTCGAGCGACGCCAGGCGCGCGGCGCGCAGCGTGTCGCGCGCGGACATCTCGGGCAGCACCATCACCTCCACGAAGCGCATCCTGTCCGGCGGAACACGCGACTTTATTTATTTATTACTAGCTTTTGCCCGCGGCTTCGCCCGCGTGAAGGTAGGAATCGCAAGGGAATGTACTACCGGGATAAAAGTATCCTATGTCCTATTCCAGGACAAACAAACTCATTTTCGCATTTATAATATTTTATAATTATAATATTAAAAATAAGTTAGGATAGAATTTTGGTATCGCAGACAAACAAAAGTTACCTACACCATATTCCAGGTTTGGTTTGTCCGGCCTGCGATACCAAATTTCTATAGATTATAAATGCTTGTTTTGTTCTTTTCAGATATGTGTTTTTGCAGTCGGGTTTTTTGTTTTTTAGGGTTCTGCAAATGGAACCCTTATATCACTCGTGTGTCTGTCTGTCCGTGTGTCACAGCCAATTTGCTCCGAATCCAATGGACCGTCGACATTTGGTACAGGTAAAAGTATTTCTGTGACCCAAACACGGACGTGTAACGTACTTAAATCAGGGTGCTAATTAACGCAGCTTCTATAAAATGTAATTCTAGTCTTCAAATATATTTAGTTGCCTAATGAATTAATAGGTCAGCGACAAACTTTTACCCTCTAATAAATGCTTTTCAAGCGACCATATATTTTAAAACAAGCTACTGTAAATATGACTCAGCATGGTGATAATTATTCGGCAACTAAATTTGTGATATGTCTATGCATTGCCAGTTTATAAAATTAAAGTAAATAATTAAACACCACGAATTCCCTGCCAAAAAAAGTAGTGGGGTCCATTCTATACAACTCAAACTCAAAGCATTTATTTCAAATAAACCGGTATTGTCTTGTTTGCCATAATATCATTTGCCATAATATTGTTTTCCATAATCGTCCTCAGTCATAATATTTACTTGCCCTATTATCATTTATACTAATAACGTTTGTCATATCAACTTATTAGTCATAACTTATTTGCCATAATAACATGTGTCATAATCATTACTTTCTATAAGTAACACATTACATAGGTAATCTATACTTGACATAAGCAACATTTAATATAATTTAGAAACGTTTATTGTTTTGTACAAAAAAGTGGTAGGGAGTATCAATTTTTTTGTATAGCCCTAGCTAGTTATAGATTGGTAGTCCTAAAAAAATTTGCAAAAAATTAGGTTTTAGTGACAGAAAAGCATCGCTGTAAATCCGACTCCACGCAGTCTTGAATGCCCTACCTCTAGAGTGTAATTTAAAATCGCATAGGCGCGGAGAGGCGAGGCGGCCCGCGAATGGAGGAGCAGGTGGTTGTAACGCTCGCCGCCGCAGCTGACACTGGCCGGCAAAGCTGCGGTGGTGAGCGTTAAACCATGACCAATGAAATGTGTGAAAATTATTTTATGTCATTTGACGATTATGGCAACTGAAGTGTTATGTGTTATTTATGTGTAATGTGCTATGGAGAATATTATATCCATATTTTAAAAATTAGTTTTAATTATTTTTAAGTGTAATTATGGGGAAATAATATTACTAAATGTGAAATAACTGCATAAACACTAAGGATTATTGTTTTCCTTCAAATATTCGTAGAAAAACACAGTGTTTGGTTGCCCACCGCTACCGGTACCTAACCTAACTCGAACAGCTGATTTTCGACCTGCGGACCTGCGGAGTAAAATCATAAGAAAGAATCAGTGAAACTTTGTGATCTGATCTAATCTGGTTGCTTTAAATTAGATTAAACAGCCTACCTCATTTCTCTATAAAGCAAAACTAACTTCTACCATTTTTTCCTGTCAATTCTAGCATTCTTTCCTTTGTTTGTCTGTCTAAGTAGTTCTCACCGTTCCTTTAATTCTATTTTCAGTACTAATTCCTGAAACCATGGCTGTGATGACCCGTAAGACTGCTGCTCAGGAGTTGGAGCTAAAAATGAGAACGGCCGTTCATGATCTTGCGGCTTCAAACAGTAAATGTCAACCGCTGTTACAGGAGATAGATGAAAGTGAAAAGGAAGTCGACAACGTCCTTTTCAAAAACACAGGCTTAAAACAGGAGCTAGTGATCCTACATCAGCAATACCTAGATGTTGTTGATGAACGGGACAAACTGCGGGTGGTCACAGATGGTTTCAACAACTGCAGTAACATATATGAGGAGGCTTTATGTAGGTAAGGTTAGGGACCTAGAGGAAGAATTAGTTCATGCAAATACACAAATTACTAAATTACAGAAACAAAAAGAATGTACCTACTCAGGCTAAGGAAACTAATAACTTGTATAGTAAATTATTAAACACTAATTGCAACCAGCACTCATTAATAACAATAGACCTCACTGAAGATTCTTTAATGAAACATAATAATAGTAGTTATAAATTAAGTCAAAATAAAATTAAAAAATATGCAAAGCTAAATAGAATCATAAATAAATGCAATAAATATAGGAAACAACAAAAACACAGTTCCAATAATATTAAGTTAAGGAAAGAACGTGGTTTTCTTATAAATAAATTAAATAACTACCAAATTAAATTAGAAGACAGTAAGAACATTTATGAGTTTGACACTCAACACTTACAGTCTGAAATTCAGGTACTAGAAGCTTCACTTCATTCACTCTATACTAAGTATGTGAGGTCTGAAAAACAAATTCAGGAGCACATCCTTGCAGCTAATGAGTTAGTGGACACGAGCAAATCTAATGCAGACAAAGTGGACCCGCTGACTCTCAGCACCCCTGAAACTTCACTGCAAAGTAAGTCAAATCTTGGCACTCACGAACCGGAGGCAACAGAGGACCCATACCAGTCAGGAAGTGCTCAGGTCTCGATTCCCAGTGAGGTTACACCAGGTGCTGAACAAGGTCCATTGCAAGTAGTTCAGACAGAAGCTAGTTCTCTCACTTGTAGTAGTCAAGTTTGTTGCTGCTCCATTATGTTTTCTGATAGTTTTGGAAAAGGGTTAGGAAAATTACTTAGTAACAACCTGAGTCAAAATGAAATTAATTATGTTAAAATGAAATGTTAATTAATTATGAGAATTATAGTGTGGCCAGTTGTTTTAACCGAAAATCAATGCTGCGTGGTGGTTCACTAATCTTAATTAAAAGTTGTATTAAATCAAAAACCCGTAAAGACATAGTTGAACTATCGGTTGAACATAGCATTGAGCTGTCTTGTGTTGAGCTAGATAAGCATGTTATAGTGTGCGTTTACAGACCCCCAAATTATCAAAACTACTCTATATTTGAGTCGGTAATGGAAGTTGTTTTGTCAAAACTTGCAACTGGGAAAGGAAAATGCCCATTTATCTACGGAGCGCCGTTGCGCATCAAACAATTTTGTATGACAGCATAAATTGGATATAAAAGAGGGGTGATGTCGTAGTCTCAAAGAAAATAAAAACAATCCATTTATTTTGTGGGGTTCTTAAGGGTTCTTTGATTTTCTGTTCAGTTTTAAGGTTAGTTTTGTAACAAATCTTCCACCAAAAAACGCATTCCTTTACATCATTATGATTTGAATTTATATAGATATGCAACAGAAAATAGTTCTAACAAATCAATTAATGATCCCTGTACTTGTAGGAAGTAGAAAATAAAAATGATTGAATATAGGAATGAAATAGTTTTATTAATCTATTATTTACATATAAATTATATTTTTTAAATTATTAGATTATAAAAATATAAAAACACTAAAAAAAATAGTAGCCCACCGGTATCGGGAACAGGGTCCAAGCTACCGGCCAATACGGACCGTGTCCAGGAGTATCGCTTTCTGAATCAGGCCCTTAACCCAGCTGCCCAACGACAGCCTATATAGGTGTTGGTAGATGCTCTTAGCAATTAAACCATTGGCTGATACGACTATCGGCACAATGATCACAGAGTCCACATCTCACATGTCGACAACCTCGTGAGCCAAGTCAAGATACTTGGATTTGTTTATCTTTTTCGGCCTTCTGGAGGTTTCTGTCATGCGGGACCGTTATGTCAATGATCATTGCACACCGCTCTGTTCGATCCACCACCACTAAATCAGGCTTATTGGTAACAATAGTCCTGTCAGTGATGATGGATCGATCCCAGTACAATGTGATATTTCCCTTTTCGAGAACTGGGTCGGACACATACCTGTAGTACGGCACTTCCGATTCCACAAGGCTGTTTTTAAGAGCAAGTTGGTGATGGATAATCCTGGCTACAAGGTTGTGTCTATGCAAGTACTCTCCGTTAGCTAGACGAGAACACCCGGAGATAATGTGTCGGATTGATTCTCCCGGTCGGTGGCATGCCCGACAGATGTTTATTATTCTATTATTTATTAGTCTATATTACTATCATATTCATAAAATATGTCGTCTAAAAACGGAGCCGGCGGCTCAACAGACCTAAATAGAGCCCAACTAAGATACCACAAAATGGTCATAACGTGAGCACAGCATCCCACTGTCCGATTACCCACCAAACAATTGCAATAATAGGCTGTAATATCAGCTACAGAGTTACATGTAGCCCTATTAACTAAAATGTAGGGGAACTAACCGTTGCTGGAGTAATCCAGGATTAAAATTCTGACGATTACATCCGTTTCCTCCCCGACTTGGCGACGGGGTAGAGGATGTACCAAAGAAAGGGAACAGTTCACACAGCGTGACATTTTAACGAAATCGTTGTTGATTTACTGCACAGAGGACCGTAGTTGTAAAAACGTTCTAAACAATCCACAATCCACTGGACACTCACACAACGCAATTATAAATTATTTATTATCACAACAACAACACGATGATTTGTTTGACAGTGACGCTTTTAACAGTTTACCTTTCACATTTCCCGCGACAGTGTTATCAACAATTAATTTAAATCATCCTGACCATAAGTGATTTGTTTGCCTACCTAAAGAAAGATTTGAATAAGTAGAGTAGTATTATTTTAATAAAAAGTTAGAATATTAATAACGAGGAAAAATGTCATAGTTGAAATTATTTTTAAAACTCATCATCCGCTCGTGATCCGATAAGACCGATTAGGGAAGTTCTAAAAATTGGCAACACAGCTTTCACCAAAATACGCAATATAATCGAATAACTAACTAATTAAATACAAAATATTAACCCCACATACGATTTGATCAAATTAACTAAGAAAAGCTAAAAAAATTTTTTATAATTTACTAGCTTTTGCCCGCGGCTTCGCCCGCGTGGATGTCGGAAATTATCCCACGGGAATGTGCTACCGGGATAAAAGTATCCTATGTCCCATAACCCACGTGGTCTGTCTAGGCGACCTAGGCGTTACGGCGTAAAAGTAACAGACATGAGACAGCCAGTAACTTTATATATTAGTGGTAGTTCATATCTATATTGTGGTGATAGTGTGGATAGTATGGACAGCAGTATGAAACTGTCGGAAAGATTAATGAAAAAATATTGTATAAAGATTAATGAAAAAACTATGGCATATTGTATGGACGATGGAAACTAAGGCGAAAGCTTTGGGGGAGCCTGCGATATTCAAATTTTCTTATGATTTTGGTTTTTACAGGTCAGTATCAAGTTTTATGTTGATCTAAATAATGAGTCGCAGTTGTTTCAAATATTTATTTATCTAATCTAACTAATATGGCAGGAGTTGTATTCCTGTATCTAATGGTTATTATTCTGTAAAGCTACTATTTGCTACGATCGCGAATCATATTTTAATCATATTGACATTCGAAACTTACCCATTAAACGATTTAAAAGCTGTATTAAAACCAAACTTTGTAAAAAAGGGTACTATACAATTTCAGATTATTTGGAAGACAAAAAGCATGGGATTGAGCTGCTCGCTCTGCTAACATTTTGTCATTTTGGCATTGTGACATTTTGAATAAGTGAAAATCATCAAAATATACCTACCAGTTTTATATACAAATTCACATTATTGAATATTATATGTAGGATATTGACAAAATGACATGATTGCTTTGTAAAGTATTGTATTATTGTGAATGTGAGGACTATGTGGATGTTTATTATAGTTCTCAGTTAGTTTTAACAAAGGTCTGGCAATTTGAGAACTTGATGCGGCCTACACAAATGTCCTTTCTTTGGTATTGTTCGTCGAGTCGTTGAGCTCCTTAAGTTCTGAGCTGAGCTCCACTATTACTGACAAATGCTTGCAGTGACAGGACAGGTTCACTCATATCTGTGTGGTTCATTCCTCAAAAGACCATTTCAGACTCTAATCTACATGGCCCTCATAGGGCCTGACCAATATGCCAATATCTGACCTAGGTATGTCCGGACTTTCAAAGAGACTGTGAGTTGGTTTCGGCCTTTCTTCTCAGAGTAGTCAGATAGGAAACGCCGACCTCATCTAGCTTAATTTTACAATTTTTTGATATTATTACGACGTGTAAAAGTGATTCCAATAACCTATTTACAGAATAAATAATTTCATTTTAACATACAACCTGCCTGACACTGACTTGCAAATTGCAAAAAACTTAAGATTTGAATTTCGCGGGCTACCGGCGCATCCCCCTTAAGAAAATCGCATCATTTGCACAACGCCATCTATCGAGTATGTACTCACTGGTAAACTCAAACTCTTCGTTCCAAGCCAAGAGCCAAGTAGTAATAACTTTTGATTGAGTGGACAGATTCTCAACATACGGACTATGACTATATTCTCAATCCCTTAACGCTCTTGAAGAGAGTCCCGCAAAAATGTCAATAATAAGAACTTACATGTGAATTTTAAAATCAAGAGGGTAAAGAAGGGTTTTTACCCTCATGAGGGATGATTTTTGAAAAACGTAACTCTTTGTTAGTTACAAAAAGCAAAATTTTCACAGCCTAACTTTAAAAAAAACCGGCCAAGTGCGTGTCGAACCATGCACAATGAAGGGTTCCGTAGTTGGGATGAATTATATTATCAAACAAACTTTCGCAAATTTTTATTGTTATTAAGTCTATGGGCGTTTACTGTCCCTCAAAGTGTTAAAAAACTTGTTCTCGCATACAGAATGTTTGGGTTTTTGCAACTGCACATGTAAGTTGGTCGATTAAAAGTTTTTGAGCTAAGTCGCGGACAGACAGACAGACAGACGGACATGGCGAAACTATAAAGCTTCCTTGTTGACTACGGAACTCTAAAAATTATAGGTTTCCTATAAAAACTTTCATCCCCTATATCCCCCCCCCCCCTAAATTTGTTTTTGAGAAAATCATTGCCTATGTTCTTCGCCGGGATGCCATCTATCTCTCCAAATTATTTTTTTTAATTTTTTTTTTTAAATTTAGAGTTACTATCGAATTTATACTTTTAAGCATCGATTAGTATGGATTATGTGTACAATTCAAAATTAGCAAAATGTTCGATAATTATGAATTCGGCGAAAGTCATTCTTCTACGGAGACTCTTAACACCGCGATTCAGAAAATGACGTTAAATGAACAACGCCATCTATCGAGCACGAAGTGATACTGTCAAAATATATGGGAAAACGTTCGAACACTCTGTAAGCTATGTAGAAAAGACGTAGGGTTCCATGACTGACTTGACTTGACTTGACTTGACTTGACTTGACTTGACTTGACCTGACTTGACCTGACTTGAGCTGACTTGACCTGAACTTGACCTAACTTGATTTGGATTGAGTTGAGTTAACCTTGAGCAGGTATATTTTATCGCAGCAGGTACATTGGTAGTTGAAAGAAAAGTAGATTACTCGTGTTTATTTAGTAAGCGCATACGTCCCTTAATTACTCACTTTTTGCTCGATGTAAGAATCTACAATTTTTAAGAAATTAAAATTTGTCACCATTTTTTCATGATTAATATTTGTATCATGATTTAAAAGATAGATAGCGCCACCTATGGCACTACTACCAAACAATAGATTTGGAAACTTGAATTAACCAAACTTTAGATTGGGTGAATTCACAATGTATCGCGTTATGTTTCCGTGCGAAGTATGTGAACATATGATGATTATGATCGTGTGTTACACACGTTCTCACAAACCTACCTGATTTTACGCTAGTGTCATTTTACGACAATAGATGTCGTTACGTGTATCTACATTACGTACCTAATGAAAATTTCTTCTTGAATACTTTAAACTCTTATATCTTTTGATATTTTGAAGCGATTGCGATGAAACAAAGACTAAATGAAACATCGAGTTACACACAATATTTGAGTGTATAAGTTAACCATATTGATTTCGTACTTTTTACGTGATACTGGAACAATCAAACAAACGAACAGACAAACAGACAAACAGACAACCAGACAAACAGACAAAAATTCCAAAAATGGTAGAAATGGCATCTGTTGGTTATTCTTGGACACTCCACTTACTTTTTTTTTTTTTTTTTTCATTGTACAGAAACTCCTCGTCTACAGATTTATTATATGTATATCTTTTGATATTTTGAAGCGATTGCGATGAAACAAAGACTAAATGAAACATCGAGTTACACACAATATTTGAGTGTATAAGTTAACCATATTGATTTCGTACTTTTTACGTGATACTGGAACAATCAAACAAACGAACAGACAAACAGACAAACAGACAACCAGACAAACAGACAAAAATTCCAAAAATTGTAGAAATGGCATCTGTTGGTTATTCTTGGACACTCCACTTACTTTTTTTTTTTTTTTTTTCATTGTACAGAAACTCCTCGTCTACAGATTTATTATATGTATAGATGAGTATATTTTTATGGCCATACTCTTACACTATAAAGCGGTTTTGATTTTGGGCAATCTCCTTTATTCACAGTTGCAAGTTTTGACAAAACATCTAGGTAAGTAGGTAGGTAGGTAATTACCTATGGGGACTTTAATATTAACATTTTAGAAAATAATTCTAATACCAGTAGATTGTTAAATTTGTTTAAATCATTCAATTTGTCAAATGTGTTTGTAGAGCCAACCCGAATAACAACTACTACTGCTACATGTATTGATAATGTGTTTTGTTGCTGCGACTATGTAGATAAAGGCATTGTTAATTATCTGCCTTCGGATCACAGTGGGCAAACAGTAACTTTTGAGTCCAACTTACCCATACAAAAAGTGCAGATACAATTTAGACCAGTAACAGCTGTTAATTTAAAGAAATTTAATAGCGCTTTAGTTTGTAAATTAAGTAATCAGGACCTTTCAATAAACAATGTCAATATTTTGTATAAAGATTTCTTTTCGGTGGTCCAAACCGAGTTCAATAATACTTTTAAGAAGAACACTAAAACTATCAGCCATAAATTTTTATTTAGTGACTGGGCAACTAAAGGACTCAGGAAAAGTAGGGAAAGACTTTTCGAGCTGTATGGCCTTAAGCCTTATATTAACACGGAAACTTTTAATAAGTATGTTGCTACTTATTCTAGAACTTTTAAGAGCACTTGTAAGGCAGCTAAAGCCTTATATATTAGCAACAAGGTTAAATCAGCAGACAATAAAATACAGACGGTTTGGAAAATTATCAATAATGAAACGAATAGGAACAAAAAGCATAATTCCGATTACACATTGGAGACGTCAGGTGGTGGTCTCATTTGCGATAGAAAAGAAGTGTCTCAAGAATTTGTACATTTCTTTACCAGTATCCCACTTAAAACTACTGAAACCTTAAACTCCTCGCCATCGCTCTCTTTTGATTTAGTAAGGGCGAACGTTTCAGCCTGTCCGATTGAATTTAACTTTAAGCATATTAACCCCGTAACAGTAATAAAAGATTTAAGCAAATCAAGATCAAATTAACCGACGATCTTTGGGGAATGTCCATTAAAGTCTGTACCTCCATAATTGAGACCATAGCGCCTTACTTAGCCTGAATATTTAATTTGTGTTTGGATCAAGGAGTCTTCCCGGATTTAATGAAATACAGTAAGGTAATACCACTTTCCGGGGACAGTAAAGACACCAATAATTATAGACCCGTATCCGTGCTGCCAGTTTTCAGCAAGGTGTTTGAAAAGGTAATGCTGAATCAAATGCTCAATCAATCATTTTAACTCAAATAAAATCCTTCACGACCAACAGTATGGTTTCACCAAAGGACGTTGCACGACTGACGCCGGTGTAACATTATTAAGACACATTTTTAACGCGTGGGAAGAGGCCCAAGACGCCATAGGAATCTTTTGTGACCTCTCCAAGGCATTTGATTGCGTCGATCACGAAACCTTGCTCTTGAAACTTGAGCATTACGGACTTGGAAAACTTGCGCTCACTTTAGTAAAATCTTATTTAACTGATAGACAACAGCAAGTTCAAATCAACGGTATCAACTCACTAGGTTTAAAAGTAAAAATGGGTGTTCCACAATGCTCGATTTTGGGTCCTTTCCTCTTTTTAGTATATATTAATGATCTACTCCATTTATAAAAAATCAGCCACACATGGTGTTATTTGCTGATGATACTTCCTTAATTTTTAAGGTAGATAGACGTGCTACAAATTTTGACGAAATAAATAACGCCCTACTGCAGGTCCAAAATTGGTTCACTGCTAATAATTTAGTATTAAATGGAAAAAAAACGAAGTGCATTAAATTTTCTTTACCAAATGTCAAAAGTAGTGATTGTGAGATAGTGTGGCGGTATCTACATCGCCACATGCGATATACGCATCAAAGACCTGACGTCAGACAGACGTCACATAAATCCTGCATCGCGCAATTAAAGTTTACCGTGTAGTGGACATATATACGAGAACCCAACATCAATCGTTGGGCGGTTGCCCGCCAGACACAACACCCGTCTGGTTGGAGGATCCTCCCTTTTCTATGGAGTATGAGTGAACTTTACACCCTGTTCCTCATACCCCTAAAATAGTATTGAATCAAGAGAAACTAGAATTCGTCGATAAAACTGTTTTCCTGGGGATCACGCTCGACTCAAGGCTACAATGGGGTCCTCATTTAACATCTCTTACAGGACGGCTAAGTTCAGCAGCATATGCTGTCAGAAAAATCCGTCAATTTACTGATATAGATACCGCGAGACTAGTCTATTTTAGTTACTTTCATAGCATCGTGTCTTACGGTATTTTACTAAGGGGACGGGCTGCAGACATCGAGTCTATTTTTATTCTGCAGAAAAGAGCGATCAGAGCCATTTTTAATCTCGGTAGGCGCGATTCTTTAAGGGAACTGTTTAAGGATGGTACTGTTTAAAATGTTATAATAAAATTCCTCCCCACATACTTCAACTGAATGAGACGAAATTCAAAACTTGTATAAAACGCACACTATGCAGGCAGGCATATTATTATAAGTTGGAGGATTACATCGCTGATAAAAATGCTTGGCTTAATGCTGGTCCTGCTCCACAAACACAACTAACTAATTAACATTTGGAAATACTGTTGGAGCTGCTGAAGATTGTAAGCCCATATTTGCATTGTATAAACTCAATCTCTTTTGTATTGTATAATTGCATAGCACGGGTGTGAGTACTATGTACTATAGATCTATCATTTACCGGGTAATATGTCTTTCATTGATTTGAAAGTGCCTTATTGGCGGCTGGGAATATGTCATGCTCACTCAAATGTCTCGCTGATGGTGGCGCGTGTGTTGGATCATTTAGCTCCCTTCAAAATGGTTGAGCTGAATGGTACTGATCCATGCGTCATGTTCGTGAACGGGCGCCGTCAGTTGTGACTGGTCATCTCTTAGCTGCCATGGCTTATTTTAATTTTTGAATTGTTCTTATTTTATAATTGCGGACGCTTTTAACGTGCTTTCTACATTGTTCTCACATGTATAATTTCAACATGAATGATGTAACCATTATATTGTAACAATATTTTGATTTAAAAGAGTGTCCATGGAGTTTCTTGCCCGTTCTTCTCCATAGGTACCTTCTATGCTTTGGAATGGGCAACTAGCTTCATATTTCTGACTGACTGACTCCTTGACAATTCAAAAGTGCCTGTAAATGGTTTAATTGAAATAAATGCTTTGAGTTTGAGTTTATTATGCAAGAGCGAGTGAAGCGAACTCTAAATCATAGTTCGACTTAGGCAGAAAAGTTTGAGAATTCAGAGAATGTAAGACGGGATAAATCGAAAAAAAAAAATTAATTACAAAGTCAGAGTCCATAAAAATACAGTATGAAAGCGTACTCTTACTGCTTTTCAGGTTTTGTAGATTATAAAGTCCGTATAAGCGAAATATGTACAGTCACGGACTTGTAATTGATGAGCTACTTGGCACTGTTCGCATTTAAGCCGTGTAATGCAAATCGGGCTTAGTCGGTTATACTCGTACATCCAGACACGGAAAGTCATGTCTTCGTTTATAGAAGAAGAAAATTATATTTAATATCTTTACCGGTTGGCTAACCTGAGAGCCAGAACTACAAACTTGACAGCACAGTGACTACCCAAAGTCAACCAATTGCAGGTCTAGCAACCGTAACCTAGCGACGATTGTTTTAGCGTAGCCATAGTAGAAATTTTAATTACATTATTTCGACAAATTCTAAAATCTCTGACATCGACATTTCAACTGTCACTGTCTTCGGATATGTTTTCAGAATTATTGAGTTAATGAGCTCAGATTCAAAGGAGGTCAGTATCAAATAGATTCTATAAACATTGTATTTATTTTTTATTGAGAACTTATTAGTCAACCTCTATGGATAACACTATTTCCGATTACTAGTAATTTGTCATCTTGTTTACGAGCATTCGATTTGAGTTCGTGTTTAATCGTGTAATCTCGTGAATGTATGAAACTGCAAAATTGAAAAGTTTGTAAGTGGCTCATCAATTAAAGTCCGTGACTGTACATTACAATCTGTATTAGAGTATGGAGGTACCCTAAGGTCAATATTTGGATTGAGATTCTGGTTTCTCACATATCATTTATTTATCTGTTTAGTTAGCAAGTAAATAAGTGACCTTTCGCTTTGTATATACAGACTAGCTGCTCGCCCCGGCTTCGCACGGGTAGCACTAATTACTTATCTACGGCTATTTTAGGTAATTTTTTTACACCTTGGGTTACATTATTGGAGTTTTGGTAAGGAGCCCTAATATTTTTGAAAATATAATATAGCCTATGTCAGCCGGGGATAGTGTAGCTTCCCAACAGTGAAAGAATTTTTCAAATCGGTTCGGTAGTTTCGGAGCCTATTCAATGCAAAGAAACAAACAATCAAATCTTTCCTCTTTATAATATTAGTAGAAGTATAGATTAACAAATACCACTTCTTTTTTACTTCGTTTTTTGGGCAGGGCCATCGTGTTTTTTTTATTATTATTATGGTCTGGCAGATACACCTGTGCCGATACTTGCCTGGCGTACGCGCGTATGGGCTCGCTCATCCGCGGGACCTTGAGCAGACGGAAGCGGTGGATAGCTCGCGCCTTAAACGTGACGGACGTGGGCGCGTCCTGCGCCTCTTCGATGCCCGCCATCATCACCTCGCACAGCACGCCGTAGCCCGACAGCAAGCTGCCCGACACGCTGCACATCAACATTACTTATTTGAACATGGAAGACTTACAGCTAAATAAATAACAAGTCAGTGTGATGATAAGCCAAATTGGAACAAGTGTTGGATCAGATTTATACAAAGACTCAGACTCAGCCTTACATAGCCATTGAGTTAAAGAATTACAAAAGCGTGGACAGATGAGGCTCCTACACAAACATCTTAGATGGGGGATTAGCGCAGGGTAATAGAATGGGTGAGTAACTAACTCGGGACAGAGCAGCCCAAATAGCTTGTCGTGCTTGATAGCTTGCACCAGCAGCGCGGCGTCGGGCGCGTGCGCCAGCAACATGGGCACCGTCTCGCCCGGGAACACCACGCCGTGGTGCGCCGCGGCCGGCACCCGGCCCCGCCAACCCGCCTCCAGCACCGCGCGCCCTCCCACGCACACCAGCCCCGGGCCCAGATACTACCAAAGACACAGCATGTCACAACATGGGAACACAACTACACTAAAGACGCGCGCGACGTGCTTGACAAGCCCGTGATTTTTTCGTGCTAGTCAAGCTATTTAGACTGTCTAGGGACGCCATTAGCACTTGGCGACCGAGTATAGCGATCGCTATCTATGTCGAGACAGACGAACAGATTTTGACTTCTATTGCGTTGGTGCTATGACAAAATGGCAGCTGCAGTAGACAGTTGGTATTGTGTAACGTTTTTTCTTTAATGCCATCCTTATGCCTATGGTATAGATGTCAAAATTGTTTGAACGGACTGTATAAAGGTTTGTTTGAATGTCTAATCTTATTTCAAATAGAGTCTAGAGGCAAGAAGATACAAAGGGGTGCGTGCGGAAGATTAAAAAAAACTAGATTCCTCCCGCGGCTTCGCCCGCGTGGTATGTCGATAAAAAGTAACCTATGTCCTTTCTCAGGCTCTAGAATATCTGTGTACCAAATTTCAGTTAAATCGGTTCAGTAGTTTTGGTGTGAAAACGTGACAGACAGACAGAGTTACTTTCGCATTTTATAATATTAAGTAAGGAGTAAGGATTATTTAATTCTATGGAGATGAAGAGCTTCTAAGTGTGCTCCGCCTTCTTGATTATTCCTTCATCGCCTGATTTTATAAAAAAAAGTGGGTAACATACTAAATTAATGATAACAAACAGAGACCAAAAAATGTATTTTTCATGTAATTATAGCCGCTAGGCGGTATCAAAGAGGTGCTTGCCTAGGGCACTCTTGATATTTAGTCTGCCGCTGGGTAAAATTGTTTGTTTAAGGTAATCTCAGGAAGTGCCTACTGATCCAATATTAATAATTATTATATTGATACAAAGCCACACTATTGCTGTCTGTTGTGAACTCATGACATAGGATATATTTTATGTTAAAACAAGAAATTTCATACAGACGAAGTTGCAGGCAGAAGCTAGTAGGTAACATTAAAACATTAAAAGAGTCACAGGTGCCCACTGAACATTACACAATGAGCTTTCCTTTCGACTCCCAAGCAGTCTGTGAAGAGCATTATAATTTGTCAAATACTGGTAATAATTGCCAGTAATAGGATTGCTTATTAATAGGACACTAACCGAGTGTGAAGCAGCTATCGATATATCGTAGGGGCGCTCCTCATCGGAGTCACCGCCCGTGCTGTCGCTGCCACTTTCATCTTCGTCGTCGTCATCTTCATCATAGCCGCCCCCGCCGCCGCCACCTGCCCCGCCCCCGCCGCCTCCCCCGGGGCCTCCAGAGCTGCCGCTGTCACGCTCATCATCACGGTTTTGATTTTGACTCTCCTCAAATCCGTTATCACTACCATCACTCTCTGCATTTTCATAATAAATTAAATAAATTGGTGATGTTGTCCGACTAGCAGCTTGGTCTACTTGGGAAAAGGCTATGTTAACGATATGTTATCAATCCATAATAACCATAATTAAATTATCTTAACAATCAAATCAAACCGTGGAGTAAAAAAGGCATACGCGTCTCGTCACTTTGGGCTGGAGTAACAATCATATTTTTGTTAATATTTACTCACCGTTGCCATCCATCAGCCTTAAAAGTAATTCTTTTAGAGAAGAAATCTTGTCACTTATGTCTGTCCCTAATTGATTGAACTAAGCGGCGTTGAGTGAGGCAATTATTATTGTTTTTTTGCTATAAATAAATAAAAATAGACGTTAGACGAGATGACCCCCGTCACCGTCACAATCACATTTCTTTCTGTCAATCTGCTGTCATAGTGCTCTGTGTGCTGTCAGTGCTGTGCTTTCTGTTTAGTTGTGTGTACGAATAATGTAATGTGGAAAGTTAAATTATTCTAAATAACAAATTGATAATATTGATATAATTTAAATGCGACATCATTGATTTTGTTTTATTATCAATAGTAGTGAGATATTTTTAATGAGAATACTTTTTAATAATATTAAATCGTTATTTTGGCTTAGGAAATAGTTTACAACGAGCCCCAAAAATGCATCTGTTTTCGATCCGGATTCCGCACATAAACTGTCGAAACTGTGCGTTTGTTTGCACTGGCGAAACATTTACGACAAAACATGTTCAAGTCTCTAAAATTGTATGGAACATTGACAGAAAGAAAATAGAGATCCCAACATGTCTTGTTGTGAATGTTTCGCCAGTGCAAACGCACAGTAATGGTTATGACTTTATGAGTCTTGTTCACTTCTCATTCCCAGTTCTAGTTCCATATAGGAGATTGTTCGTTTCTGCCCTGGAGCCCAATAGCGTTAGATCTCATCAAGAAGAATATTTCTTATTCTGAAGATTTCTCTTGATCGTTAGTACGAAAGGAGCTACAGAGCTTTAAATGTGCGTGATTAAATATTATTGGAATGCTGGTATTTCGTCAATTAAATAACTTTTTATGATTCAGTCACAGTGCCCTGCAAACATCATATTTGAAGTCTAAAAGCGAACGTTTTAAAACATTGGCCTCCAATAGATGCCATTTTAGGAACAATGTTTTTAAGAGTTGGTCGACCGGACAGATCGTTAAGCCTGACGCGTACCCCAATAGAGTTGAGATATATGCCAATGGTAAGATCTCTTCAAGGCTAATATTTTGGGATAGGACGCTTCTCTCGATTGTTAGTACGAAAGGAGCTACAGAGCTCTAAATGTGAGTAATAAAGCATTAGTGATATTCAGGTATTTAGACAATGAAATGACTTTTATTAACTTTGAGCCTGACAAACATGATGTTGCAACCTATAAACGGACATTTTAAAACGTTGGCCTCCTAGATGCCGTTTTGGGAACAATGTTTTTAAGAGTCGATCGGCAGTACAAAACGTTAAGCCTTTGTTAAGCCTGCCACATCCCCCACTAGAGTTAAGATATAATATGCTAATGGAAAGATCTCTTCAAAGGAAATATTTCGTGATATGACGTTTCTCTTGGTTGTTAGTACAAAAGGAGCTACAGAGCTCTGGGTGGATTTACTCAAGAAAAAATTCCTCAAACAAAAAAATCAAAAAATTGAAAACACGTTGCAATGCTATTGAAACTAGATAAAATCATTATAGGATAGCTATAATGTTCATAAATGTTGTTTAGACGAACATTCATAGCGTAGATCTGAAGATATCAGCATTCCAATAAAAAGAGGTGAGATGGTGATGACGGTTGTGGTATGGCGATGATTTATCTATGAATGGTGATGATTTCGGGTGTATGGTATTGGGGGCTGAAATGGCAATGGGCGTTCCTCAAGGTTCGATATTAGGTCCATTCCTCTTTTTAGTTTACATTAATGATTTACCACAATTACTACTAAATCAACCGAAGATGGTGTTATTTGCTGATGACACATCATTGATTTTTAAAATAAACCGACAGTCACAACATCTTGACGACGTGAATAGCTGTATTCTTCAGGTTCAAGATTGGTTTACGGTAAATAATTTGGTACTCAATGAAAAAAAAAACAAATGCATTCGATTTAAATTACCTAATGTTAGAAGTAGAGAATGTGACATCATATTGAATGGAGAAAAACTGGAATTTATTAATCAAACAGTTTTCCTGGGAATCACGCTTGACGAGAAATTACAATGGGGACCTCATATAACATCTCTAGCGGGGCGGCTAAGCTCGGCCGCTTATGCTGTTAGAAAGATAATGACAGTTAACAGATGTAGAAACCGCGCGTTTGGTCTATTTCAGTTGCTTCCATAGCATTATGTCGTATGGCATTTTCATAGAGGAAAGTAATATATTGGGTATTTTACTGTGGGGTCGGGCTGCTGACATTGAATCCATCTTTATTTTACAAAAAAGAGCTGTCAGAGCCATTTATAATCTATGTCACCGCGAATCTCTCAGGGAACTATTTAAAAGGATTAATATTATGACGGTAGGTACCTTGCCAATTCATTTATGAAAATATTATGTATGTTAGAAAAAATCATATTAAGTGATAGACATAATTTTAATACTAGAAATAAAGACAAAATAGATCAACCATTGTTCAGATTAGCTAAAGTACAAACATCTTTTATGGGGTACTGCGTTAAATGCTACAATAAAATACCTTGTGATATATTGCAATTAAATGAAAGAAAATTTAAAACCCATATTAAAAGTACCTACACTTTGTAAACAAGCCTATTACAAATTAGAGGATTATATCCAGGATAAGAATGCATGGATACATGCTGGTCTTGCTCCATAAACAATATTCGAGTCTGGACAAAATCAAACTGGTTGCTAATCTAGTTGCACTGTCTTATTAGTATTATTTGTAATGTAAAAATGTTAGGAATATTGTGATATTGTATAGTTACCTACTTTTACAATGTTTGTAAATGTGTGAGCACCATGTATCTATCACATATTTTTATTAATCAATTTATTTGTCATTGCTCCATTTTTAATTCTTTTTACAATTTGTGGTAAAGTAATCGTATTCTAGGTGCATCGTATTCACATGTAATTATAATTGATGTGTACAAAATATTGTAAACCATTTTTTTTTAAAGAGTTGGAGCCTAACGATGGAGTTTCTTGCCCATTCTTCTCCATACGAAAACTACCTTTTGGAAGGGGCAACTGGAATCAGTTCTATTTCTTAGTTTTTTTGACGTTCAAAAGTGCCTTTAATGTGCTTATTTGAAATAAATGATTTGACTTTGACTTTAACTTTGACGCTTTTTATATGAATGTCAAATTAAAAACGACTAAATTTAAGGAAATAACTTTTTTTATGATTTAATCAACACTCTGAATAAGTCTTAGACATTTGTCTCTTACATACCTATCATATTTTTATGTTAATTGAGATTTGGTAAGTTTTTTCGGTAATCAGTCTTAAAGAGGTAACCTTGTACTTGTATTCCTCAAATCCGGGAACATGCTCTATTTCCGGGAGGGCCATCAGCAGTCCCAAGGCGGTGTCGGCGTTATTGTCCATAAGTCCTTTGTGAGCGTGTTAAAGATCGAGAGTGTGTCGACCAGGGTTGCGTACCATAAACTCAGGATATCAGCAAGATATTCGTTGAAGGTCATACAGGTTTACGCCCCGACCTCGTCACACCCCGATGATGAGGTGGCGACCATGTATGACGATATTTCCAGAGCCATGCATGGCTCTAAAACTCACTTTACCGTTGTCATGGGGGACTTCAACGCTAAACTGGGCACATGAGACGATGATGAGCTGCGAGTAGGGCAATTTGGAGTTGGACGTCGGAACCACCGGGGCCACCTACTGGCCAGTTTTATGGAGAAAGAAGGCCTCTTCATGATGAATTCCTTCTTCAAAAAGCGTGACCATAGAAAGTGGACCTGGCAGAGCCCTGATGGTGCAACTAAAAATGAGATTGACTTCATTATGTCGACGAAGAAGCAAATACTCAATGATGTCTCCGTGATCAACGCTGTGAAAACCGGAAGTGATCACCGTATGGTAAGAGGCACATTGAATTTAAATATTAAGCTGGAAAGATGTCGATTGATGAAGTCTACGCTCCGTCCAGCACCGATCCAAATCCAAAACCCCGAGAGCTTTCAGCTCGAACTTCAGAATCGTTTCGAGTGCCTAAGGAGTTCCGTGGACGATTATAACGATGGGTTCGTGAAAACTGTCCATACGGTTGGGTCTAAGATCTTCAAGACCTGTCGTAAAAACCAAAACAAGAAGCTCTCTGATGCTACTCTACAGCTCATGGAGGAGAGGCGTGAGATGATCCTGCAGTCTTCAAACGATGTGCTCAAATACCGGCGGCTCAATAGACAGATCTCTAAGTCCTTGAAAAGCGACCTTCGCCAGTATAATACGAAACGTATTAAGGACGCGATAGAGCGGAACAAGGATTCCAAGGTTTCTGCAAGAGATGTGTCTATCGGGCAGAGCCAGCTTGCGAAACTGAAGACCGATGATGGCAGGATCGTATCCACAAAACCTGAACTATTGAAAGAGATTGAAAGTTCCTATGGACAGTTATATACGTCAACCAGTAAACCCGTTACGAATCTGGCGAACGAACGACCCAAGAGCTAGATTGACCCGACACTATACCGAAGACATCCCGGACGTCAGCTTGTATAAGATTAGGATGGCTCTGAAGTAGCTTAAAAACAACAAGGCTGGGTGATGACGGAATTACGGCCGAACTCCTGAAGGCAGGTGGAAAACGCGCCTTCAGGGCCCTCCAGAAACTATTCAATTCCGTCATACTCGAGGGTAAAACGCCACAGGTATGGAACAGAGGTGTGGTGGTACTCTTCTTTAAAAACGACTCGACGACCACACCTCGAAACCTATCCTTCTGCAGCGAGGTGTGAGACAGGGAGACGTTATCTCTCCGAAACTGTTCACCGCTGCACTGGAGGATGTCTTCAAGGTTCTGGACTGGAAAGGGGTTGGCATCAACATCAATGGCGAGTACATCACACACCTTCGGTTTGCCGACGATATTGTTGTCATGGCTGAGACTATGGAGGACCTCAGTACAATGCTTGATGACCTCAGTAGAGTATCCGAAAGAGTGGTTCTTAAAATGAACAATAAAATTGACAAAACGAAGGTCATGTCGAATGCCCACGTCACACCCACCCTCATGAATACCGGAGACTACACTCGACGAATTGACAAGACGAATTGATATAATTTTTAGTTTAGAACATACACCGTCACATAGACGAGTGCACCGTTTATATTAGGTCTTTACCTATGAAATTGCCGTTCTGCAGTACTGGCCATTTCAAATCAAAATAATTTTTGTTTGGCTAAGAATTCTAATTTCAAATTAATTTTATTTTAAAAACATGGATTTTTTTTTCCAAAAGTAGTCATTTCTTTATTGATTAGTGTTACATTTTCATCGCATTTCAATCTTTTTCGTCATCATGGATACGTTAAAAATTCGAGTAATTATGGAATATGAGTACCGTCGTGGCAGCAACGCGGCACAAGCGGCACGCAACATCAACGACGTTTACGGAGCTAACACTACAAACCAACGCACCACCTGTTATTGGTTTGCTCGCTTCCGTTCTGGAAATTTCGACCTGAAAAATGAATCTCGCGGTCGTCCGAAGACTTTGGTCGACAATGACGAATTAAAGGCGATTGTGGAAGCTGATGATACACAATCTATGGCTGAATTAGCAGCATCTTTCGACGTTAGCGTCAAAACAATATTGGTCCATTTGCGTCAAATTGGCAAGGTAAAAAAGCTTGACAAATGGGTGCCCCACGAACTCAATGATCGCCAGCGCGAAGTACGCGTCGAGACGTGCCTTGCACTGCTCAACAGACACACAAATGAAGGAATTTTGAACCGCATTGTTACCTGCGATGAAAAATGGATTCTGTTTGATAACCGCAAGCGCTCAGCAAGTTGGTTGGATCCTGGTTCAGCACCTAAACAATGCCCTAAACGAAAACTTACCCCTAGAAAAGTGATGGTCACTGTTTGGTGGTCTAGCGCCGGTGTGATTCATCACAGCTTCTTACCAAACGGGGTGAGCATTACTGCAGATGTGTACTGTGAAGAACTGAACACAATGATGGAGAAGCTGGCGCATCTCCAACCAGCATTGGTCAATCGCTCGTCTCCGCTGCTCCTGCACGACAACGCGCGACCTCATACTGCACAGCAGACGGTCTCCAAGTTGCAAGAACTGGGGTTGGAAGCTCTCCGTCATCCGCCCTACTCACCAGACCTTGCGCCTACAGACTACTACTTTTTCCAGAATTTGGATAACTTCTTGGCGGGAAAAAAAATTTATACCCGAGAGGCAGTACAAAATGCCTTTGAAGAATTTGTTGCCTCCCGTCCAGCTGATTTCTTTAAGAAGGGCATCAATTAACTGCCACTGCGATGGCAAAGATGCATTGATTGCATGGGTGATTACTTCGATTAATACAAATAAAAAATTCATGAAAAAAATTCGTTTAAATTTTTTCATACAAAACGGCAATTTCATATGTAAAGACCTATTAATTAAGTCAAACATAAGAATTAAGAAAACGCTGATCGCTTAAATAAGTAACACTAATGTAATGATACAATTAACTATTCTAACTCTTGAAAAGAACAGAGAAATTTAATAACCTTCGATCTCTTAGTGTAACTTATTAAGTAAATCCTCATCACCATAAGCATGAGGTCATCACCGCTCATTATTTGTAACCGGTGATGATGCGTATACCTAGTGATGACGATTAGGACAATAAGTTGATTTTTCCAGAAAAGTATTAATAATAGTAAGATACCGCTATTTTCTTTAGCATCTTCACGTTTAACTAAGTGTTTGTTAAAATCAATCCTAATGTTATTTTATGTACTTACTTTGAACCACAGCCTGACGGGAATGACGCAACTTTGTCTAATTTACGTTTTTGAACACAAACAGATTTTTTTGTGCTCGGAGTGCATGTTATGCCGACGTGAGGCTCGTTTCGCAGTTTGCTCTGAACCGAGGAAGCTGGGTGGGGTATCGTGGGCTTCGTAAGTGGTACGTATACGGAACCACCTCCACTTTGATACTTCCGTGACGGTGTTGACGAATTTCGATCCTAACATTTTATTTATTTATTGATTATTTATTTTCCGAAGAAACTATTATTTACTTTTCTAAAATAATAAATATAATATGGATAAACGTAAATCGTAAATTACAATCTAGTAAACGTAAAGAGTCACATTTTTTTCAGAGTGGTGTTGATATTTATAGACATATTAATGTTATTAATAGACTTTGAAGATATTTGGGTTAAAGCACTGTATAGAACAAGTATTTATAAAGCCTATAAATCTAAAAAAGTTACGATACTCGAGCAATATTTATTTTTTTAAGCCCTCAACGTGATTTTTCGACCACATTGTAAATCGACCCCTCTAAATGTGAGTAATTTTTTTTTTTTTTTTTTTTTTTCTTTTAAAACGTTGCCCCACACTAGGAATTTCTTCCTGTATCGTGGGTGCGTTTACAAACATAGAAACTCACATACACTAAACACCCAGACCCGGAACAACTACTTGCAGATCATACAAATATTTGTTCCGTGCGGGAATCGAACCCACGACACGTTGCGCAGCAGTCCATCGCTCAGCCACTGCGCCAACCGTGTCGTCAAATTAATGGCATGTAGAGTCTGTGTTGTGTATTTGGTGGTAATAGGAGACTACTGGGGCACTGAAGTTATGGATTTTTCTTGGCCCTATACGCCTAAAATATACACTAATATAAAGAGCTTTCCAAGGAGACCCTTTTCTACTAACACGACTTTTGCCAATTGTTAGTCAGTTTGGAGTTAATGACCTAAATAAGTGATACTACTGGGGCACCGAATTTAAGGAATTTTCTTGACCCAATAGCCATAAGATATACATACACCAATGCAAAGAGCTTTTCGAAGAGAACCCTTGCTTGTTACATAACTGTTGCCAATTGTTAGTCAGTTCGTAGTTAATGACCTAAATAGGTAATAAATTGCGCACCGATGTTAAGGAATTCTTGGCGTCCAATAGCCATAAGATATATACCACTGAAAAGAGCTTTT
Organism: Lithophane ornitopus; assembly: GCA_948473465.1. NCBI lineage: Eukaryota > Metazoa > Arthropoda > Insecta > Lepidoptera > Noctuidae > Lithophane > Lithophane ornitopus. The sequence goes on from OX419628.1 coordinate 16,559,011, forward strand.
TATGGATAACCTCTGCTACTTGTTGAAAGGCTAACACTGTAATTTAAAAATATTGTGAAAGCCAAACCGTGGAGTTTCTTGCCGGCTCTTTTCCATAGGAAACAACCAATTGGAACCGTGCACCTAGCTTCTGACGTTTCATAAGTGCCCATGTAGGTTTATGTGAAATAAAATATTTTGATTTTGATTTTGATTTTACACACTAACCTTTTACTTATTATTAGTCAGTTCACAGTTAATGACCTAAATAGGTGATGAATTTCAATAATGCTTAACTCCAAACTGACTAACAATGGGCAATATTCATGTTAGTATCAAAGGTTCCCTTCAAAAAGCTAAAGCCATTGATCTTATGGCTATTGGGCCAAGAATATTCCTTAACTTCGATGCCCAAGTATTCACACTTATTTGCATCATTTACTCCGAACAGACTAACAATTGGCAAAAGTCGTGTTAGTAGGAAAGATTCCCCTTGAAAAGCTTTTTCCATTAGTGTATATCTTATGGCTATTGGGTTAAGAAAATTCCTTAACTTTGGTGTCCCAGTAGTAATACTTATTTAGGTAATTATCTCCAAAGTGACTAACAATTGGCAAAAGTCGTATTAGCAGCAAAGTTTCTCATTGGAAAGTTGTTTCCATTGGTGTGTATCTTATGGCTATTGGGGTAAGAAAAATCCTTAACTTCGTTACCGAAGTAGTCACCTATTTATGCCATTAACTCCGAACTGACTAACAATATTGGCAATAGTCATGTTAGTAGAAAAAGTTCCCTTCAAAAAGCTAAAGCCATTGATATATATCTTATGGCCATTGGGCCAAGAAAATTCCTTAATGTCGATGCCCAAGTATTCACACCTATTTATTCATTCAGGTCATTTCCTCCGAACTGACTAACAATTGGCAAAAGTCGTGTTAGTAGGAAAGGTTCCCCTTGAAAAGCTCTTTCCATTGGTATATAAATTATTTTTATTGGGTTTCAGGGCAGAACCCCATTAGCAAGGGCCCATTCTCCTTACATTTGCTCTAGATAAGACACTGATACTGATATCCGAACGTAAATGTCAACCTGTGGTTCTCCACTAATAATATTTTATTTTATCTGTTGTCATTCACGATTTCGCGAACGCACGTCTCGTGAATTGACTGATATGATAAAAATATCGAATTGTCTAAGAGAAATGTGAATAAACAGTGCTTGTTGCAATCAAAATTTGCATTAAAATGTATCGTAAAATAGTGTGGTGTTATGTATTTGTGTTGACGTTGTTGGATATATCGCTGAACACAAAGCTGTCAGCCCAGGGAAAGAGCCATGGTAAAATCGATTTAAAAAAATACTAAATTTATGTATTTGTTTTTCTCTGCACTTCTCCTAATGATTACCGCAGATTTGCAGGGAAAAGTAGTGAGGTAGGTCAAATAAAAAGTGATGTGGAATAGCAACAATAATTTGGCAGGTTCGTCGTGAGGCGGTAGTGTGGGGCGATGTTATTTTAGATCGGGGCCGAGGCGCGCTTGTTAGTCGTTTTTCTTCAACTATGTGTATGGTATTTTAGTAAGTTGAGAGACGCTAGGGAGCCGGCGAGCTCGCTCGCGGGGGGTGCGCGTGCACTGCGTGACGCGCTTAGCAGATGTGCAAGCACATTGTGACCCCCCATAAAAATACCCACATACTGAATATAAGTACCTGCTTTGCTAAGGCTTTACTTCCTTTATGTATTTGTAATACTTGAAAAAACTATGTATATGAATAACAAGACCCCATAGTGTAATGTTAACAATTAATTTTATTTGCAGGTGTCACAGTACACGATTCCCTTATAGAGGGAATAACATTTCAGGTAAGCGGATTAATGTGCTATAGTAATTATTTTTAGACTATTTCAACAATTTTTTCATAAAATTTGTGAGCACTCCTGACATGCAAGCCTTTGTTTTATTTATTCTTCTAAACATATTGATTGCCAAAGAATACTATTGTTACAAAATAACCTGTGTGTGTTCGTCCACAAATCACCTCATTCTATATTGTACTGTAATCATTTTAATGTCATCTTCTGATAACAATGTGATACATACACATTAGTAATACAAAGTTTATCCTATAATCTCTGAACGCACAAGCCCTCTCATACATAAATCCTTGACAATGTCAATGTTCTATCATTGATAACGTTTACTCATAGTCATTTACTTTGCTTCCCTTCAATACTACAGACAGAACCAAAACTAAACCTCAATGTGTGTCACTAAATATAATTATTCATTTAACTAGTGATGATTAAACATATAATGCCATAATATAATAGTAATATAAATATATAACATGTGGGTTCTCCGTCGCTGCTATCAGTTATTAGTGTTGTTTCCTCGTGACGGCTATTCCTGGCCACTTCCTCTGCGGCACTAGCTCTAGTGCTGTGGTCACTCACCCCTGCCCTCACAGGCGGCTGTACTACTGATTCAACCTACTATTAATACTACTATTAGGGAAAAAAAAAAAAAAAAATTATTTAAATCACAATTATTATAACACCTTCGACCAATATATTTCCAAACCCCGTCTAAACTTGCGACAATCTAGGAAGCCCGTTTTGACGTTTCTCATCATACATGCCGCGATAACTTTGTATGAACGTCTACGTAAGAGATCGAAAAATCAAATTCATAATCCTAATTAATTACTATGATATCCATACACTATAACAATGAGTATCATTTGAAAGCACCAGGTTTCACTTTATATTGGAAAAATGCACTCAAAAACACGAATTAATTGTTGATTAATATTCTGACAGGATGATAATACAATGTCATGTCATTGGGTTCGTTGCTATGGCAACGGTAGTGTTGTGAAGATTTGAACCCCTTTTTTGACTGAATAAAATCGATGTTCTGAAAAATCGATACTTTTACAAACATTACATTTAGAAAAGAGTGTAACATAACACATAAAATCTGATCACATATATTTTTAGCTTTCTTTTGATATTTAATATGTCATTAAAAGAAATGGTTAAAGGTTATTGTTATATTTTCTGACTCGGATAATATGTGATTTTGGTGTTATCGTGTAAACTCGTCATCATGTCTAAAAGAGGGGCGACGTTCTTCGCAGGGTGTTTGGTAGCAGCTGGATGAGTTACCGAGAATCGAGCTGAATGCCGTGCAATCGGAGAGGTCCAGTAGTAGACTGCTGTAGGCTGATGATGATGATAATGATAATGACGAATAATAAATCGATATGTATCTAGAATCGGTTTTTAAAACAACCGTTTTTTTTTCTGCAGCACTACTAATAGTATTTTGATAGGTGTCAAAGCGGGCTTCTTAGATTGTCGCGAGTCTAAGGGTGTTTAGGATTAGTGCACATATGCACAATAAATGATATCATTATCTTAATTATGAGGATATTGCTGAGAGATGTGTGTGATGTATTAGTTGAGGGGACATCCTCACTTATCTCATAAAAATAATAGTTATGAAGTTCTCCAGTTGCATACATAAACTGGGTTTAATACATCAATGAATGGTTGAAGCAGACGCCTCCCAAAAGTGCCTGCCAGTTTTTAACCGACTTCTTCAAAAAGGAGGAGGTTCTCAATTTGTCTGCATGTTTTTTTTTTTTATGTTACGCGATTACTCCGCCAATTATGAATCAATTTTGATGATTCTTTTTTTGTTTGGTAGGTCATGCTTCAGAGGTGGTCCCATATAAATTTCATTAACTTTGCTTGCATAGTTTTTGGGTTAGCTTCAATATTTCGTATTTTTCCCACAGTATATGTGGACGATGTTTTAAATTACTCCGTTACTGTTATTTACATAGCATGCTGTGGTATTCGAATTTGTGTGGGGTGGGTACCACAACAGAAAAGAGAAAAAACAACCGACTTCCAAAAAAAAACACAAATAAAAACATTTTCCAAAAAAAAACGACCGACTTCCAAAAAAAAACACAAAGAGGCTGAAAAATTACTTTAATTTCGGAAGTCGGTGGCAAAAAACGAAAATTGAAAAGTAAAGACACCGACTTCCGAAATTAAAGTAATTTTTCAGTTTTTTTGTGTTTTTTTTTGGAAGTCGGTCGTTTTTTTTTGTAAAATGTTTTTATTTGTGTTTTTTTTTGGAAGTCGGTCGTTTTTTTTGTAAAATGTTTTTAATTGTGTTTTTTTTTTGGAAGTCAGTTGTTTTTTTTTTTGAAAAAGTTTTAATTTTTCTCTTTTCTGTTGTGGTACCCACCCCACACAAGATCAAATACCTGGTATAAATAACAGTGACGGAGTCAATCAATATATCATCTACATACACTAAGTGGTAAAAAATACGTAATATTGAAGCTAACTCAAAAACTACGCAAGCAAAGTTAATAAAATTTATATGGAACCACCTCTGAAGCATGACCTACCAAACAAAAAAAGAATCATCAAAATCGATTCGTAACTGGCGGAAAAATCGAGTAACAAACACACAAAAAAAGAAAAAAAAAAAAACATACTGACGAATTGAGAACCTCCTCCTTTTTGAAGAAGTCGGTTAAAAAGTGAAAAATAACTTTATTTTCGGAAGTAGGAGGCAAGAAACGAAAATGGCAAAGCAAAGACACCGAAATTAAAGTTATTTTTCACTTATTTGTGTTTTTTCGGTTGTTAAGTCGGTTGTTTTTAGTATACTATAATAATTATACAAAACAGCAAATGCTATAACAGTGATATCTTAGTTGTCCACCAGTGTGTGTGCAGCACCACATTAAATTATATTTTGTTCTTCTTGACCCAATGACAGGACAATAGGCAGACAACACATTTGCTGTTTAATGAATTCCCCACGGTGGAAAAAGACCATAATTTAATTGAACAGTTAAATCACAGGATGTGCTGTTTATAATTCATGTTTACTATGCATACATAATACAGTATACATTTATTTGAGAATAGAGTTTCTGCAGAGCCTAGGTTCTAGGCTAGTCTAGTTAAGAGAGACTGTATGGCCTCTGTGTAAGTGGGGTTTTACCTCCACAAGTCACAATGTATGCGTGGAGCATAGCAATGATTAGTTATTAGTTAGCTAGCCACTTGTTGGGCATAGATCTAAACATGTCACTAAACTTCATAATTTCCTGCTGTGGTTTAAGGAAAATTTTGTGTTAAAAACTTAAAATTGATGATGTTGTCGAAAGGAGGGTTATGATTTCGACCAGTATGTATGCATGTATGTTCATCTGTTCCCTCATAACTTCTAAACTAGGTACTTATTATAATTTGACAAATGAGGTATTGTTGGAAGTGTCTTGATACAGATTTGATTGAGTGTGTTGATAGTGTCTTGTCGTTGACGCATATTGAATTAAAAATTTAAAAAACCCCCGACAAAAACAAAGCATTTAAAAAGTAAAAAAATAATATGTATTGGCCCTTTAAGTTTAATATAAAAGTTGTAGGTAATATTTTGATCCAAGCGTCGTCGCGTCGGGGGACGGCTCATGAAAATAGGAAATTAACAGCAGCTATCCTTTCTACAATAGCATATATTCATTATTCCTAGTGTATGTTGGCGTTTTCATGAGCCGTCCCCCGACGCGACGACGCGGCTTGGATCAAAATATTATCTACAACTTTTATATTAAACTTAAAGGGCCAATACATATTATTTTTTTACTTTTTAAATGCTTTGTTTTTGTCGGGGGTTTTTTAAATTTTTAATTTAACTTTTATTTCTAGCTTTTTAAATTTCATATTATATTACTAGTAGAAACGCTATGATCAACCCGCGGCTCGCCGAAATCTGCGTAGCTGTACGTACTTTTGCCACAGTGAAGCTAGTTTCTAATTTAGTCTCATTTCTCTTTCCTACTGCATCATCAGACCCTGATCACCATCCATCTGTAACCTATTTTTTGAGACCTATCCAATGAGCCCAAACACGATACCTCTGCTGTAAGTTGGCGAGGGATTTGGGTATCCTGCATCCAGGTGACGCTGCAGCATCAGTTCAAGGTTACTATATTCTTCTAATATCATTGAAGTAACAGAATTCTAAATTTCCAATCGATTAGACCTGTGAAAGATGCTCACATACATTCATCAACTAGAAAAGAGCTGATAATCTTCAAACGGCTGAACCAATTTTCTTGAATAATAGCTAAGAACACTCTCGATCAAGTCACCTTTCAAACAAAACAAAAAAAAACAAAATCGGTTCAGCGGTTTGGCAGCTACGATGGAACAGACAGACACACAGATACACAGATACACACGTTAAACTTATAACAACCCTCTTTTTCAGTCGGGGGTTAAAAAGGGATAAACAAACAAATAAAAAATCCGGAATCACACGTAATTTGTTCGAATTATGCCCTTTTTTTTTTGGGTGGGAAATCAAAAGACTTCTCCCGCTCTGGGCGGAGCGGAAGGGCGTGTGCGTGTCAGACTCTTTTGACTAAAACCCACCCGTGTTCCTTCAGTTGCCTGTTGCCAGGGTCCCGGTATCCTTTCGGACTATTATGCAACCCTTCGATTTATGCCCTGAGACGACGACGAGTGACTTTTTAACCGTCTTCCAAAATGAGGAGGTTCTGTTTTCGTCTGTATGTTTTTTTAATAATTTTGTTTGTATTTTTACGCGATGTTTCTGCCAATTATGAATTGACTTTGATGATTCTTTTGTTTGTTAGTTCATGGTTCAGTCAGAGGTGGTACCATATGAATTTTATTAACTTTGCTTGCGTAATCAATAATAATAAATAATATTTTTTTAGTCTTGTAACATAGGTGGTGAATACAAAGTTAGGTCGTTCGCTATGTTATGCCAAGAGGCGTACAAATATATGGCGTTTTTGAGTTAACTTCAATGATACGTAACTATTTTTTCCACTTAGCCTTACAGTCTGTGAACAAAATTGTTGACGTAGCGAGTTCAAATGTAGCTGGAAGATGCCTTGGTAGTGTAGGTACAAGATTATATTCCTACTAGCTGCGCCCCGCGGTTTCACCCGCGTAAATATCGATCCCGCGGGAATATCGGGATTAAAAGTCAAAAGTCAAAAATCCTATGTCCTATTCCAGGTCATGGTCTACCCCTGTGCCAAATTTCATCCAAATCCACTAAGCCGTTTTAGCGTGAAAGCGTAACAAATAAACAAACAAACAAACTCACTTTCGCATTTATAATATCAGTTAGGATTTACGTTCACAGAGTGTGTATTTCTATTCTGCTTTTGGAAATGACAACTCGAATTGCTACACTTCAACAGCGAAAAAATATAACTAAATGTGTTAAATTGAAATAGATACTCTAACACTTTTCAGAGATCAATCAATCAATCTGCCAAGCCTTCTCTCAACTATGTTGGGGTCGGCTTCCAGTCTAACCGGATGTAGCTGAATACTTGACGCAGTATTTTACATGGAGCGACTGCCTCTGACCTCCACAAGCCAGTAACTGGGTAATACGATACCCCTTGGTAACACTGGTTGTCAGACTTTCGGGCTTTTGACGAACCGTAACGACTGTCAAAGATCTACGAATGACAGCCGGGACCAACGGCTTAAATTGTTTTCTCGATATGTAAAGATGGTCACCCATCCACGAACCAACTCCGGCAAGCGTAGCTTAACCGGTTGGATCAACCCGTACGGCTGTTATACTTAGCCACGAGAGAAATAAGTACTCAACCAAGTATTTCGGAATATTCGACCTTGTTATGAAACCCATTTTTTTTAAAGGTTCTCATTAAGCTTTGAAATTACGAAAAAGCGTTCTCATGAAATTTTCCCAGTCTAACTATCAATAATTAAGGTACTTTTTAAAGCTATGTAGGAACTCGGTACTCGGTAGTGCATTTATTTTCATAGATTTGGGCTTGGAAAGTTTCGCTAAAGATTACAAAAAAATAAAAAAATATCTGAGGCATTGCAGAGCCACACTCAACGGAAATAGGAACATAACTCTGTACCTGCACTATCAAGGCATCTTCCAGACAGATTTCCATTGCTACGTCGAAAATTTTGTTCGCAGGTTCAAAAAATCGATATGAAAGTGTAAAATTTCTTGAAAATGATGAAATTAGCGAATTTTTCTTAACTAATAATATTTCAGCTTAGCTTTGATTGATAATTTCATCATTTGTTAGAGCGTCATATTCAAGGAAAACAAAAGTTGCACAAAATGGTTTTAGCAACATGATTATTTGCTTCGGGAAACATGAAGCTGACAAAATTTCATAATCTTTTAGACGTTTCTTGTTAGACGTTGCTGCAAAAATGTGGTGGAACTTTTGTTTACCAGGAACATTCAGAGTGAGGCTCATCAACACACATGAACAATCATCTAAGTAAGTAGTTATTTCTTTTGCCGCTAAAGGTTGAGTGATGTTGTTGATGTACCCAGGAATGGGGCAAGGAGACAGGCGCGGAGGGCGCCGGGCGCGGCGGGCGTGCGGTAGCGGCGGGCTCGCTGGCGCTGTCGCCGCCGGCGCTGGAGTTCGGGCGCGCGGCTCTGGCGGCGGCGCACGCGCTCACCGTCACGCTTACCAACACTGCCAACACGACCATGCACCTGGCCTCCGTGGCCGGCACCACGCCTGACTTCCACGCCTCCTTCTTCGAGTCTAAGGTACACACGCCTGACACTTGCTGCACAGGACTCGTCTGCTGGAGCTATGTTGAACAGGACATATCGTTTAAACTCTGCGCTTACGAAGCGACGGCGATTCATGTCGTTACTATAAACCTTCTGGGTCAAAATCGTCGAAGATGTAAGGCTCCAAAACAATATCTCACCTACATAAAAACCAAGGTTTACAAATGTTTGCCATAATTTCATTAGAAATAACGCTTCAGTTGCCATAATCGTCAAATGACATAAAAACATTTTCACAAATTTCATTGGTCATAATCGATCAAGTGTCATAAATTCATAATATTTATTTGGTATATTTTTCATTTTCAATAATTTCGTTTTCCATACCATTTATTAATCCTAATATTAATTTGCCCATTTAACATATTCATAGAAAAATGGTTTATGCTGCACGAACAAAAGGAACACAAAAAAAAAAAAAACCTGCAGCACAGCAGGCATGGTTTCTGTCACGGCTCCGGCGCTGCGGGGCTCCGGCGGGTGCATTTTATCCGCTAGCGTGGAAAGAGCCTTTCTATTCAATAATTTTCTATACCGCCGGGTCCACTGATAATGCATTATTACTTATTTCATGTCAGTACGCCAACCTCATTTTTAGAATAATGTGTGATTATGGCCAGCACGAAAAAAAATCGCAAAACAATTTTTTATCCATATGTATAACTAAGTGAAAAATATAAACTCATTAGTTTTTACAAAAAAAAAACAACCTACTTCCAAAAAAAGCAGTAAAAAGTGAAAAACGGTTACAACCCTAGCGGCACCCTTCAGACAGACATCAATCAATCTGCCTAGCCTCTTCCCAACTATAATTTGGGGTCGGCTTCCAGTCTACCCGGATGCAGCTGAATACATGAAGAGACTTCCTATCTGACCTCCACAACCCAGTAACTGGGTAATACGATACCCCTTGGTAAGACTGGTTGTCAGACTTTCGGGCTTTTGACGAACCGTAACGACTGTCAAAGATCTACGAATGACAGCCGGGACCAACGGCTTAACGTGCTTTCCGAGGCACGGAGGAGTCTCGGTATGAAAAGATGGTCACCCATCCACGGACCAACCCTGGCAAGCGTAGCTTAACCTGATGGATCGACCCGTGCGGCTGTTATTACTTAGCCACGAGATCCTCTCCGTCAGACAGACATGATAATAATATAAAGTACATACTCGAAAACTTTAATAACGACATGTACTTTTGCATATTTTTTAATGCATGTTTAGTTGTCGCTAGGAAGGAAGTTGGACCGTGACATAATGTTTGTGCCGCACCGCACCGCACCGAAAGCTACACATTGCCGGATTGCCCGTCCGTGCTGCTGATACGCGCGCCCTCTGCCCTCACTCCCGCCACGCTCTCGATAACACTGATAAAGTGATACTAGCTCGAACCAAGGAACTCTTTGTTTCCTACAACAGTAGCCATTGTTCTAAGACACGCCTATTATGTGAGTGTGACGTAGACTAGCTAACCAACTAGTCACACCAGTTTTTTTGCGTCGTTTATTATTATCTGTGTCTAAATATATATCAAATCATTGTTAGAAGTCGATTACATGTGAAAACGAGAGTGCACGGCGGTTTTATACATAATATATTATGTAGAATGGTCGTTGGGTCGTTCGTTCTGCAGCTTTAGGTACTGGGATCAAAACACTTTATAGAAAGTGATTTTATTCTCACAATCGAAATGTAAACAATTTTTTAACCGACTTCTTCAAAAAGGAAAAATGTTTGAACCGCGATTACTCCACCAATTATGAATCGATTTTGATGATTCTTTTTTACCCGACTGCCCCAGAAGGAGGGTAATGTTTTTCGAGAGTATGTATGTATATCTATTTCTTTGGCACGCTATGTAGCCTAAACGGCTTGATGTATTTTAACATACGAGGAGTCGTTATGTTCGTATTAATTTTTTTTTTTTTTAAAACGTTGCCTCGCACTAGGAATTTCTTCCTGTATCGTGGGTGCGTTTAGAAACATAGAAACTCACATACACTAACACTCAGACCCGGAACAACTACTTGCAGATCATACAAATATCTGTTCCGTGCGGGGATCGAACCCACGACACGTTGCGCAGCCGTCCATCGCTCAGCCACTGCGCCAACCGTGTCGTCAATTGTGGGAGTGACATAGGCTATAAATTTTTTTTAAATTATAAATATAAGTATAAAGAATCATGGCAGAATTTGTACAAAAAAAAAAGATGTTTAGAAAAGTTAGAATTCTAATTCATATACTCTTGGGTGCCTAAAGACTATCTTCAGGCATTTACAATCCTACTATCCTACTAATATTATAAATGTGAAAGTTTGTGTGTTTGGGTGTTTGGATGTTTGTTACTCAATCACGCAAAAACGGCTGAATGGATTTGGATGAAATTTGGCAAACAGATAGGTTATAACCTGGATTAACACATAGGATACTTTTTATCCCGATATTCCCACGGGATCGAGACTTACGCGGGTGAAACCGCGGGGCGCTGCTAGTATTTTTATAACCCCGCATTATAAATAAGTAAATGGTTTAACGAGGAGCTCATTATTTCAGAACAAAACGGCGGCTGTCAGTGTAAGACGTATCTCTATTATACCGGCGCCAGACATAGCAACAATATTTGATCACATGTTTGATCACATGTTTGAAAACATGTGTGGCAGGAGTGTTTGGGTATTTCATCAAAGTTTGTTCATATATTTCAACTTTGCCATTTGGTGTCATTTGTTTGAGCACATATCAATGCCAGCGCCAGATATAGCAACAATATTTGAACACTTGTTTGACACATGTGAGGCAGGGGTGTTTGAGTATTTCATCAAAGTTTGATCACTTATTTCAACTTTTCCATTCGGTGTCGGTTTTTCGAGCGCACATCAAAGCGTTTGAAGTTCAAATGTGTGCATAGCGCGTTCGAATTTCAAATGTGTGCGTAGCGTAGCCTACAAGCCCAGTGTCTCGTAAATAACTGAGCGGAACGGTCGCTTTGCTCAATCGCAAGATGGAATGGAGCAACGAGTGCCATGTATTTATGGAACCCTAAAAGTAAAAAACAATATAAAAATAGGAATTTGGTAAATGACGCCTGGATCAGGATTAATGATAAATTCTCAGTACATTGCTCTATCGAGGAATTAAAAAAGAAGAGAAACATTTTATTGACCCATTAATTAAAGGGAAGGTATTAAAAAAAAAACAGTCTACAAGGACAGGATCTGGTGCTGAAGAAATTTACAGACTATCATGGTTTGCATTCGATGCCATGCACAATTACATGGTTACTGTTAATGTTTATGATTAGTGATTACCATCCGACAGTGGCGCCGATTCTCTTGTCACAAAAATCTCTAAACTAAACTAAATATCACTAAAATTTAGTTTAGTCCTGTCAAACGACCAAACTCATTCTGAAATAGACTATACTGCCAATTCTGTTGTACACCGAACTAAACTATCGCTAAAATTCCTTACTTTTGGCTATGAGAATCTTAACGCAATTCTGACAAAAAAAATATCAACAGACAATCGCGCCTCCATTTGGTACCTGTTCACCCCGTGAATTTTTTTTAGAGCCTAGAGGGCCTCAGGTACAGCACCTTCGACGTGTTTTTATATTGAATTTTTCACATTCTGAATGGAAAATATGCAAAAAAAAAATACCATCATGTTGACCCTCAGAGGTTTATAGGTTACTTAAAGGGGGTCGAAATTTTTATTATTTTTGCGATAAGACACACCATTTTCGAGATATAAGCAAAAGAAAATAAAAAAAGATACAGTACTGTTTTGCAACTGAAGTCGAGGTGTTGGTTTGAATTTTAGTTCGTGACATCTAATTTTATTCCACACATTTTTAATCGCGAAAAAATAGTCAGATTTAGTTACAGGATTTTAGATATAGAACAAAATTTTAGGATTAATCGTCAAATTCAGAATAGCATTTTCACTAAACTAATAACTCAGTGTGCTAAACAGGAGGAAACTCTGCCAAATTTAGCATAAAAAATGATAAATTAGCAACACTGCGTGCTGCAAAGCATGTCGGCAGTGGTAAAGATGGGTTGTAACAGGTTAAACACGATATCTGTTATCACTGTTACTGTTACAAAGAAATAACAGTTCCAAATATCTGTTATTAAATAACAGCCTGTTATTTTTGTACGGACGATAAATACGTATATAAATCTCAATTGAATATCTTCCATTCTTTAATGAGGAAGAAAGAGAAATTGATAACCCTGCTATGATTCCTTCCTTTGTGTGAGTGTGTATCTAAGTAACAGCCGTGGTAACAGTTTGTGTTGGGATTGTTATAATGTATTAACAGTAACAGCCGCGGTAACAGTCTTGAGAGTCTGTTACTTTAAGTAACGGGTATTTTATATTGATAAGAACAAATTGATATTTGTTATTTTTTAATATCTGATATTTTTATCTGTTACGACTTACGATATACATACGCCTTACACCTAGCCAGTGGTCAAATGTGTGTGCAAAGTCTATTAAAGATGTTTGATCAAATATGTGACTATGTCTGGCGCCGGCTTTAGAGATGGGTTGTAACAGGTGAAACACGATATCGGTTATCACACTTATCTTTGTTAGGTACTGTTACAAAAAAATAACAGATCCAAACATCTGTTATTAAATAGCAACCTGTTATTTTTGTACGGACTATAAATACGTAAGTAACAGCCGCGGTAACAGGCCCCTGGCTGGAGGCTTTGAGTGTAGTAGCTTAAGGCAGCCACAGGAAAGTCCGGTTAAATAGTTACGATTTTCATCTAAAATCAACTATTAGATGACCTACCAAAAAAAAAAACGCGGTAACAGTCTTGAGGATCTGTTATTTTAAGGAACAGTTATTGTTTGGAGCAATTGTTATTTTCAAATATCTGTTATTTCTATCTGTTACGATAAATACGCCTCACCCATATCTCTATGTAGTCTATGGTCTGTCCGTGGCAAAATACGTTGTCAGCATGCGGCAAGAAAAACTTATTATGTTTATATTTTGACTAGAAATAATTTATCCGGACGAAGTGGCATCCTAGAGTATTGCTGTAATTGCGTAGTTGGTCTCCGAACGCTTGGTTGTTGTGCCCATGCCATGTAATGACAGTTGTTTGGTATTTGGGATGGGCAAGGTATCAGGATAATATTTTATTACCAGCTCAGCACTTAATCATGTTTTTGTAGAAGAGAAATAAATACATTAATCAAGATGTTGTATTTTTTTATTAGACTAACCTGATGTTATTTATATCATTTCATAATGAACATAAAGACTAACCACTGACCACACTTTCAACAGATTAAGGCGCTTGGTCCCGTTTAGTACCGTAACATGGTCAATTTAAAAAGCCTACTCCTCATTAACGGCTTGGATAAAAGATCTGAAAAAAAAAAAATGTTTGCCATAGATTCATGTACAACATTTTATTCGAGCAGTTTTTTTCGTAAGACTAATACTTTTGCCTTAAACAAATATCCACTTGTTGGCTAATATTTCCATACTACTACTAAACGGCTTTGATGTTTGGAAATATTTTTATACTGAAAAATTGATGGTTAGAGGTACAACAGATTGTTCGTACCATAAATGTAAATTAATCAATATTTTTAAGAATATTACCCCACTTAGAGATAGAGGTTCTTAGGTGCTCTGCGCGGGGCGCGGGTGGCTGGTGTTACATTACCAAAAAAACATGCATAAAGTCTAAATCATATTATTAGTTTTCAATAAAGTCTGCTGAATACTGATATCTATAAATAGTTAAATAATAATACAATAACAAATATTAAACTTCACAAAAAATAAAAAATAAGAATGAATAGATTATAAATAAACATAAATAGTTAAAATAATAACTAACATTGTTGCTTAGAATACTTATAAATAATTATGATGGTTTCAAAAAACAAAAATCGATTCGGATTCGATCCCGAACCACTTCGTTTGCGGATCCATTGCTTATTCTTACGGCTACAAATACATGTTGAATTAACGCGAATTTTAGCAATGCAATTATGTAGGTCTGTGCTGGAGTTTTGAGCGTTTACTAAGTACAACATGTAGATATAAAAGTATGTAGGTATATGTAGGTAGGTATTCTAGGTATGTATGTAGGTAAGTATACATACTTACCTACATACATACCTAGGTAGGTAGGTAGGTATGTAGGTAGGAAATATTTTAAGGGGTCATTATACACACGGCTACTCGCGTTGTACGGAAATTCTATACAATGCGAGATCTGCATAAACTGGAAATGTGTAGCTTGATGTGTAGCCGTGTGTATATGGGACCTTCCCTGAAATCGCAAAAAAATAATCAGCTGTTCGACATTTTGACAAGCTATACGAACATAGAGTATCACGTGTATAAAAAGATACACCTTTTATTTACATCCAAAGACATGCTAAAAAATAATATCCAGTAAAAACTTAAAATATACGTAACTTATGTATCTATCTATACAAATGTCAGCCTTGCATCTCCGCCATTTCTTTCTGGAATCGTAGGCAAAATAGGCGTCCTATGCGCGCAACTCTGCGCCCTTGTATTTTCTTTGATCGCCGTTTTAGTTTAGCGCACCACCGCACGCGTTTTACGTATTCGGGGAGTAGGGAGTTTAGCTCCGCCCACATGCTCAAGGTCAGTGAGGAAACTATCGCTCTTAAGGTTCGCTCATTAAATATTTACACAAGCTTAATAGTACGGCTGTGTCTTTGTGTTTGTTTTGCTCGACTTGGCGGCACGACCGTGCCCCCGATATAATTTTTAGTTTTAAACGCACACCATAATACGTTTGTTATGGAAGAATAACCGATTAGTTTAACCTTATTATTTTTTTGTAATAACGTTGGCCAGCAAACTCATTTGACGTTTTCAACTGGTAGATATAATCTATCGTTCTGTGGAACACCTTTTAATCTAAGAGGTCCCTCGACTGCAGTGACAATTTTATCAACTTGTTATTTATTTACTTTTTAGTTCGTTTTTTAGCAGGGCAGTCGTGTTTTTTAATTTTTTTAATTATTTATTTTGATTTTATACATTTTAGTGACAAGTTTTAGTAAGTATACTGTGTGATGATGAAAGAATTCTAATAATAACTCAATCATCTACCAAACCATTCACTCATTTAGACATTTGCAGCCAAAGATGAAATATTTTTTTTTTCATGTACACTTGTACGTCACACTACCTATGTAAAATTTATGTCAATAAGTTATATAGTTTTGGAATGTGCTCGTCAAGGCCTTCAATTAGTTACCCATATTGTAAATAATTGAAGATTTTTTTTATTTTTCACATTTGAAAATGGAGCCATACTGCCGTCATATTGATTAAAAAAAAAAAAAACATGCCTATGTCACCCGGGATAATGTAAGGATTCTAACGATACCCCATACATCCGAATCCATTCAGGCATTTTAAAGTTATAGTGGACTAAAGAAACTCACATACATACATACATGAACCCTGAAAACAACACTCCTTTTTGGGCAGTCGTGTAAAAATCAATGCACCCTCAATGTAGACGGTTGGTGTCGTACTGCTGCTACGGCCGGAGCAGTGTGATGTGGGTGATAAGGTGTCATACGTCCGCGTCTGTCTGGACTCTTGGATGCCTTATCCATCACAATAATAATTATCATCTTTTCTACCCTTATCATCTTTCACACAATCCATCCATCGTTTTATGGAAATTGTTACAGTAATGAATTAATGATTAATCAATGTACTTATCCAAATCGCCGCGCCGCTGTAAACAACGATTCACATCACTTGTCTGCCAGCTGTCAAGTTTGATAGATCCGTTAGTGTCACTTGAAACGAAAAACTGATATTTTTATTTCTAAAAGTTTAATTATGCGGGGTTTTAAAAATATGATAAGTATATCAATCTATTCTCAACATTGGAAAATATTTGAACGCTCTGAATTAACTTATTTTTTGTAAAATTATCCGAGTGTAAGGGACAGCCCTCCTCAAACTGATGGTATGAATTCAGTATATGATACTAAGACGGCCGGTACATGAAATTATTTCAGGAACGTTATGGGAATCCAATAAACCTGATTTGTTTTATTATCTCACACGCAATGTATCGTTACCGTGGCACAACCCACATAGCCGCACTCCGCGTCGCAGGGGGGGCGCGCTCGCGCCGCGTTATTTATCAATGTAAATTTTGAATTTCACGCGACGTTCGCTATAGTATTTCGACATCCATTGCTGGTTTATTTATTTTAGCTGTTTTATTTACATAAATGGACTGCTGCCTACAGAGAATATACTTAATTTAAAAGTGAAATTAAAAAAAAAAAACTGAAAAGAAACACTTCCATGCCCCCTGTTAAGGAGGGCCGTCCCTTACACCCTGTATAGGGATCTCGCCATGATTCTTTCCATATAAATTTCATTAACTTTGCTTGCAGAGTTTTTGAGTTAGCTTCAATATTACGTATTTTTCCCACAGTATATGTGGACGTTGTTTTAAATCACTCCGTCACTGTTATTTACATAGTAGGTATTGGTATTCGAATTTGTATGGGTTAGGTACAACAATTAAAAAGGGAAATATAAAAATTAAAAAAATAAACAACTGCCTTAAAAAAATACAAAAAGAAATGTTTGCTTTTCAATTTTCGTCTTTTGCCACCGACTTCCGAAATTAAAGTTATTTTTCACTTTTTTTGTGTTTTTTTTTTGTTACATTGGTTATAAAAGCCAGCATATTAGATGTTCTGTAGAGCTTTCTGCATGCCGCGAATAAAGTAATCACTACCAAGAGAACACATGCACTCATGAGGTCAGG
The DNA here is from genome assembly GCA_948473465.1 of Lithophane ornitopus. Classification (NCBI taxonomy): domain Eukaryota; kingdom Metazoa; phylum Arthropoda; class Insecta; order Lepidoptera; family Noctuidae; genus Lithophane; species Lithophane ornitopus. The sequence continues at coordinate 16,576,484 of OX419628.1, forward strand.
CATGGCATTGGTTTTGGTTCTAATGAACTGGTAAAAAGCCGTTGGCTCGCAACTCAAAACTCAATCATTGATTGCACTCCACAAGCGTACTTCGGAGGTAACTTAAAATTTAATGAGATCATTGTGGAGCATCAATACGTGAACACGCTGGTTTTCCCTGGCTATGCGGTTATCATGCAGCAGTAGCGGGCACGTGGCGATTCTGTTACAAGTCGCGACGATACGCTCCGGCGGAATCATCGCTCCTTCGTGGAGATTACCACACGTTGAAGCGCGGATCCGCGGCGATTCTCTCGCTCGTGGAGGCAGCAGACCCTTAGAATTGAAAAAGCGGTCCACCGTCAGTGTCCACGATGGTACCTACACTGTGACCTCCCGGTGGCCGCGCCTCAGTCGTGTCGGGCGGTGTTGGCCAGTTCGCCACACGCGTCAACACATTGTTTATCTGACCACCGAGTGACCGGCGAGCACAGCGCAATGTGCCTCGTAGTTACTTATGTACATATTTATATAAATTTGGTGCAACCCGTGCAACATAAGACATTCCGAGTAGCTTTATGAAATGTGCGACATGTAGGTAGCTGAAAATGCTGAAATACAAATGTATTGCGATGTGCTAATAGGTACTTTCAGAAACTTTTTTTGCTTCACTTTTGACAGATTTCAGTGATGCTCGTAAAATATGAAAATTATGAAGATTTGCTCTAATTTTAGAATAACCTGGCATCTTCTAACCTACACAAATATTGCCTAGATAATAATACTAAAGGGATTCATTGTAATGTCTCTCTAAAAGATTTGGTTGACATGAAAGTAATTCCAGACAAAAACTAGTAGTAGTGATGAAAATAACTGAGAATCGATGTAATATCTATACTTATTATAAATTAAAGTCGCTTTTCGTGTTTGTGTGTATGTTCGCGTTGTTCTTCTAAACCACGCAACAGATTATGATGAGGTTTTCACTATCGTTTAGACAATGTATTCCAGAAGGTTTATTTGTATAATACGTTAATGTTAAAGTTACATTTATAATGTTTTGTCAAAACATCAGTGGTAAAAACCGTAAAAATAAACAAACTGGAACACGTGTGGGTACAAATAGGCTTTGTAATATAAATATGGGGCGAAACCTCGCGTTGTCCTGAAATAGAACACGTCATTGTGATTTGTTATCTGTCACACATTATATGTGAGGTTGTAACTGTTGTAAGGTCACCGGTCCGTTTGTCCATAACATAACGTCAATATATTTGGGCTGTGTTATTCGAACGGCAATCGATTACTTGGAGCTTTCTGCTCTCCTCCACAGGGAGGAGACTACAGAGTCATCAACCTAGGGCGCATCTTACTATTAGGTATACCTAATTACCTAGCTCTGGTGAGATAGTCAGCTGCAGTCTAGTCGATAGAATAAAAGCAAATTGATCACAGAATACGATTAATGAGCCGCTGGCGCATGGCGTCCGCAACCACTTATAAACCGGTATTCTAAAGATCGAGTAGTTTTGAGAATTTCGATCTTCGGACTACCCAGTATTATTATAACACATTGCCAGACGTGGGTAATGAACCCTGGACGTCATGCTCAGCAGTCACGCTTGTGACCACTAGACCAACGAGGCAAAGTAATTCCTCCAACATGGTTGTAAGCGGCGAGCGTTAGCTTCAAAGACTTGAGCTCCGAACTGACATGCTGTAAGCTCCTCATTACAAATATTCTTGAACAAACACTATTCGACTCCTCTGTTGTTTGCACTGCTCATACCCCTCACATACTGTTGTTATGGAGATTGCTCCCAAACAAAAACATTGACGTGACTCGTTAAAATTATAGGACATGCATATTTATAGCGCTCGCCAGCGTCGCCAGTCGCCACCTCGCCACTGAACCACTAAGCAATAAATTTGGTTAACTTTAAGCTTTACTGCGGATGTTATATGTATTATGAAGTGACAAAACAAATATTTTCAACGCTAATACAGATCTAGTTTATAATTCGGTCGATTCATACTGATATTTATGTTCATTTTGAAGTCCCTCGAGCAACTTGAATTAAGTTTTCATTGCACTGAAACATTTTTGTATGTATGTTTACAAATTAATCCTTAAAGAACGTTAACTGCACGAAAATCGCACTTTAAACTTGAGCTATCTAAACATTTCAGTGGCGCTTGTTTACTTCACCCGCGCCGACAATGTTTGACGCGTCGCAGTTAAAAATGTAATGTTATGTACAACAACAAGGAATTTAGAAATGTCATGAAACAACTTATACGTAAACGACTCCGAGAAACCTATCGAGCGCTAGGAGACGGCCAGCCGCCGCGCTTGCTAAATCTACTGCTGAATAAAAACTTTTTTCCAAAAAACTAACTGACTTCCAAAAAAACACTCATTATTTTATTTAAAAACACATACAACTATCATCACAGGCTTACCTAATACAATAGTGTAGTTATAATTATTTGAAGATTCATCACTCATCATCTGCATAGCCTTATCCCAACATTGTTAGGGTCGGTTTCCAGTCTAACCGGATGCAGCTGAATAAATTAACACACTACAAAGTGAAAAATAACTTTAATTTCGGAAATTGGTGTCTTTGGTTTTGCATGTTTATTTTTTGCCACCGACTTCCGTAATTAAAGTTATTTTTAACCGACTTCTTCAAAAAGGAGGAGGTTCTCAATTCGTTTGCATGTTTTTTTTTGTATGTTTGTTACCCGATTACTCCGCCAATTATGAATCGATTTTGATGATTCTTTTTTTGTATGGTAGGTCATGCTTCCGAGGTGGTCCCATATAAATTTTATTAACTCTGCTTGCGTAGTTTTTGAGTTAGCTTCAATATTACGTATTTTTCCCACTTAGTTTATCTAGACGATGTTTTCATTTACTCCTTCACTTTTATTTACATCAGCTAGTGGTATTCGAATTTGTGTGGGGTGGGGGTGTAGGTACCAAAGCAAAATAGTGAAAAATAAAAACTTTATACAAAAAAAAAACCCGACTTCCAAAAAAAACACAAGAAAGTGACTTTAATTTCGGAAGTCGGTGACAAAAAACGAAAATTGAAAAGACACCGACTTCCGAAATTAAAGGCATTATTCACTTTTTTTGTGTTTTTTTTGGTAGTCCCTTGTTTTTTTTATACTTAAGAAGTCAGTTTAAAATAGTATAAGTAATTCCTTCTTTCTATACCAGTAACTTTAGCTTTTATTGAGCGCAAATTTTCTGTGATGAGTACCTTATTGAATACAAAATGGCGATATGAGCGCAATAGGGTCAGTACCTATTCATCTCATAAAAGCTGAATTAATGATATTTTGTACTTAACCTTAGTTTAGAGTGTAATAATAGTTATTGAGACATTTTTTTTTTAACACAAACCTAAAAGTTCAAAAATGTGCAAAATTAAATATTTTAGAAACATACTACCAAAACATTTTGACCAAAACGAAATATTTTTACAGGCAATGGCTTCGAAAATATAAAAAAGTTGGCAGCCCTAGCTATCAATGACGCAATTCTTACGCTACCTACTATTTATCTCACTACCTATAAATATATTGAGTATTAGTATCTTCTCAACTAGTATCTCGCCCCTGACCCAACACGTTCCAGGTTCCAGGCCAACATCATAGCTAACATCATAATTTATTATTCATATTGCTCATCACTAAAATTATTATAAAACAAAGTCCTCCTTTGCGTCTGTTTGTCTGAACGCAATAAACTCAAAAACTACCGAACGGATTTTCATAAGGTTTTTACCAATGGACAGAGTGATTCAGGAGGTGCAGGTAGTGAGTGAAATAGGATGAACATCAGTTACATTTTTAATCGAACCCACATGCTCGACGCAAAAGGCTGATACGAAACTACGACAGAAAAAAAATGTACGCATAAAATACAGTATGTAAGGGTAAACACCGTTCTCACTCAAAGTCTCAAACCATGGGTAGTTGACTTAAATATAAAAATAAATGACCAAGTAACAACAAAAAAAAAACCTTATTTCCATTAAAAGATTTTAATAAGTTAATATCCGACACCGTCCGCAAACTCATGGATACGCGCGCGCCCGAGAGACGTAGTTCCATATTACTTGATGATCCGTGAATGCTGACGCAATACATTTCATATTTCGTATTTGACTGGTTAGGTACTTCTGAATGATCGTCAATTTAGACCAGCTTGCAACTTACCCTTCATTCTTTTGCTGGCTTAGGACAGGCAAAAATACCTTAGTAGGTACCTTAGGTGTTGTGACGAGTCTACATGTAAATTTGATTTTCGTTTCGTTCTTGAAGATCAACTGGCAGCTGCTGGTTGCAACGACCCTGAGCATGGGCCGGCACGGTGAACTGGCCGTAATACACTCAGGGGCACATTTAACCGTCCACTCATTCGAAATTCCATATCGTTTGTTTATGTTAACTTGTGATTTGACTACTAGGCGTAACTTTATAAGTGGGTATATCTGAAATAAAGTAAACACATATACCCGCGTTTTTTTTTACTTTTGTGGTTTTTATTCAACAATAATCAGTTCAGTAGAAATTTGAAAGTCTCACCCCTCGTTTTGTGTGAAGGATAAATTTGTTTTACAACGTTGTCTTACCATTTTTTCGAATAAAACCGAGATATTGAAGTGTTGTGACCTTATTTACACCAAAAAAATGCCACTAGACGCAGCTGGAGCAGCTAGGGCTGTAGCACTTGCAGACGCTGGGTTCAGCCAGCGTCGGATTGGACGAATGCTTGGATATCCACGAAGCACTATCCAAGATGCTATCCGGCGTTTCAGAGAGACCGGTTCCTACACAAGGAGACCAGGACAAGGTCGTAGACGGTGTACATCAGACAGAGATGACCGTTACATCGTGTCGAACGTTCTTCGAAATCGGTTCACAACGGCTTCTGAGGCTCGAAACCGCTTATTTGAGGTACGAAATGTAAGTGAGAGCCTAAGAACAATAAGAAGAAGGTTAGCAGAGAGGGATCTGGGATCATTTCGACCAGCTCGAGTACCACAGCTAACCACAACTCACAGAAGAGCGAGACTAGCTTTTGCATTTAAATTGGACGTCAGAGCAATGGAAAGCAGTTCTCTTCTCTGATGAATCAAGAATCGCTTTACGAGGTCCTGATGGACGTCAGCGGGTGTATAGACGCTGTGGTGAAAGGTTTGCTGAATGTGCTGTGGTTGAAACAGTGGGCTACGAGGGAGGCTCGATTATGGTGTGGGGTGGCATTTGTTACGAGGCCCGTACAGAGTTGGTGGTCTTCGATAGAGGCAGCGTTAATGCTCACAGGTACGTGACAGAAGTCCTAGAACCACATGTGATGCCATTTGCTCCATTCATTGGCGATAATTTTGTTTTAATGCACGACAACGCTCGTGCACACACCGCGAGAATTGTCACAGAGTACTTGGACGCCATCAATATTCAGAGATTACCATGGCCAGCTCGGAGTCCTGACCTGAACCCGATAGAGCATGTATGGGACAACCTAAAAAGACGAATTCGGAGTCGAACACCACCTCCTACGACCATCAGTGAACTGAAAACTGCAGCTGTTGAGGAGTGGAGGAACATTCCACAAAGCGACATCCAAGACATAATGGACGGGCTTACAAATCGATTACAAGAGGTGATTAGGGCCAGAGGAGGAAATACACGTTATTAGTGCGATAATTTAGAGCATACTTTTTTTTTTTAATTAAAATTTTACTAAATGTCGTTTTTGGTCAGAAAACTGCATATTCGCATTTTGAATTTTTTTATCTTGATTAAACCATTTCACAACTTACACATGTTTTATTTGTGTTGTCAAAGATTCACCCAAAGTAATTTTATAACAAAATTAGTTAAAATCCGATACAATTTTGAAATAATCGTCAAAATATAGGTGGCCGGTCAAATGTGCCCCTGAGTGTAATTGGCAATAGTCATTAGTGTAAGACATAATCACATAACTACAATTATTATTTACGCACGAGAAATGACCGGGCGGTGCTACGCGACCCCGCGATACAGCTTTACATTACGTGCGCTCGCTCGCTAGCGAAACAGCTGACTGACGAAAGGGGTCGCGCGCTCGCGGCCGTTCAGGTACCTAACGTCCCGCGCCCGCCGTGTTGAGACGCAAGTTCGTTGCCCTTGCGTATAGGGTGAAATATTCTTGTAGAAAAATGTAGATTTTCTTTCAAAATAAAAAAAGTTGTTTTTTTCCATTGATTTTACGTTCTATAAATGAAACCAAACCACTGGTTTCAAGGATAACGGTGTTTACCATAACACTCTGTTGCTAATGTTTGTTCGGGACCGCTGTTCCGCGCCTTAGGTACGTGCGCGGCGAGATGGGGGCAGTGCAGGCCGCCCATTGGTCAACGTCCTAGGCGCGCGACGACCCGCTCGCTGCGAAACCTCGCATGCCTAAGGCACGGAACAAACTTTAGCACAATATTGTCAAGAATCGACACTGTTTAATCTATCCACGGTTTCGGAGAGAGCGTACGCAGTTTCATGATCGCAGCATCACAAAATGGAGACAAGGAAAGTAAATCGAAGTCGTTCTGCGTGGGAGTAGTGATGGGAAGCACTCGCGCCAGTTGACGAGAACTGAACGCGTCATGGAATTGTATGCTGACTGATTTTACCCAGCAAATACCTACCACGTTTATCATCAATATCATAATGAATACTTGCTTGGATAGAATTCCCTCTAAATGGGGGAAATCTGGTAGGTAATACGGGCTGGTATCCGCAACTCCACGTCAAAGCGCGTATTTTGCGTATGGAAATCTGGTATTGTCTTTTTTGCCATAATATTGTTTTCCATAATCGTCCTCACTCATAATATTTACTTGCACTATTATCATTTATACTAATAACGTTTGTCATATCAACTTATTTATTAGTCATAACTTTTATTTGCCATAATAACATGTGTTATAATCATTAGTTTCTATAAGTAACACATTACATAATCGGTACTTGACATAAGCAAAATTTAATAAAATTTAGAAACGTTTATTGTTTTGTAAAATGAATAGGTAAGTAGTACCTATTTTTTTGTATAGCCCTACCTATTTATAGATTGTTAGTCCTAAAACATTTAGGTTTTCAGAAACGCATCACTGTAAATCCGAATCCACGCAGTCTTGTATGCACTACCCCTAGAGTGTAATTTAAAATCGCGTAGGCGCGAAGGGGCGAGACAGCCCGCGAGTTGAGGAGCAGGTGATTGTAACGACGAAGCTGCGGTGGTGAGCGTTAAACCATCTGCGACGATAAGCTCGCGTGGGACCGCCGGAGCCGCGGGGCTGCACTGCGCGCCGGAGCAGTAACAGAAACCATGTCTGCTACATGTTTTTTCTTTTTGTGTTTCTTTATAACTGTGAATATGTTATTAGCAAAATTATTCATTTTAACATAAAATCAAAATTGCAGACGCTTATAATGAACTAGCATTGTTGTGCTAATATGGGCAAATGCATATTATGGTGAATAAATGTTATGGAAAACGACATTATTGAAAACGAAAAATAAAGCAAATAAAGGAGAATGGGCCCCTGCTTATGGGGTTCTGCTCTGAAGCCCAATGAAAATAAGATATATACCAATGGAAAGAGCTTTTCAAGGGGAAACTTTCCTACTAACACACCGTTTGCCAATTGATAGTTAGTTCGGAGTCAATGACATAAATGGGTGTGAATAATTGGGCATCGAAGTTAAGGAATTTTCTTGGCCCAATAGGCATAAGATATACATCAATGGCTTTAGCTTTTTGAGGGGAACTTTTGCTACTAATATGACTATTGCCAATTGTTAGTCAGTTCGGAGTTAATGGCATGATTGGGTGACTACTTCGGTACCGATATAAGGAATTTTCTTAGCCCAATAGCCATAAGGTATACACCAATATAAAGACCTTTCCAAGGAGACCCTTTGCTACTACTAACACGAATTTTGCCAATTGTTAGTCCGTTTGGAGTTAATGACCTTAATAAGTGTTACTACTGGGGCACCGAAGTTAAGGAATTTTCTTGACCCAATAGCCACAAGATATACACCAATGAGAAGAGCTTTTCGAAGAGAACCCTTGCTTGTAACATAACTTGATAATAATGCCAATTGTTAGTCACTTCGGAGTTAATGACCTAAATAGGTAATAAATTGCGCACCGAATTAAGGAATTCTTGGCTTCCAATAGCCATAAGATATATACCACTGAAAAGAGCTTATGCGTTATATTAGGTCTTTACCTATGAAATTGCCGTTCTGCAGTACTGGCCATTTCAAATCAAAATAATTTTTGTTTGGCTAAGAATTCTAATTTCAAATTAATTTTATTTTAAAAACATGGATTTTTTTTTCCAAAAGTAGTCATTCCTTTATTGTTTAGTGTTACATTTTCATCGCATTTCAATCTTTTTCGTCATCATGGATACGTTAAAAATTCGAGTAATTATGGAATATGAGTACCGTCGTGGCAGCAACGCGGCACAAGCGGCACGCAACATCAACGACGTTTACGGAGCTAACACTACAAACCAACGCACCACCTGTTATTGGTTTGCTCGCTTCCGTTCTGGTAATTTCGACCTGAAAAATGAACCTCGCGGTCGTCCGAAGACTTTGGTCGACAATGACGAATTAAAGGCGATTGTGGAAGCTGATGATACACAATCTACGGCTGAATTAGCAGCAGCTTTCGACGTTAGCGTCAAAACAATATTGGTCCATTTGCGTCAAATTGGCAAGGTAAAAAAGCTTGACAAATGGGTGCCCCACGAACTCAATGATCGCCAGCGCGAAGTACGCGTCGAGACGTGCCTTGCACTGCTCAACAGACACACAAATGAAGGAATTTTGAACCGCATTGTTACCTGCGATGAAAAATGGATTCTGTTTGATAACCGCAAGCGCTCAGCAAGTTGGTTGGATCCTGGTTCAGCACCTAAACAATGCCCTAAACGAAAACTTACCCCTAGAAAAGTGATGGTCACTGTTTGGTGGTCTAGCGCCGGTGTGATTCATCACAGCTTCTTACCAAACGGGGTGAGCATTACTGCAGATGTGTACTGTGAAGAACTGAACACAATGATGGAGAAGCTGGCGCATCTCCAACCAGCATTGGTCAATCGCTCGTCTCCGCTGCTCCTGCACGACAACGCGCGACCTCATACTGCACAGCAGACGGTCTCCAAGTTGCAAGAACTGGGGTTGGAAGCTCTCCGTCATCCGCCCTACTCACCAGACCTTGCGCCTACAGACTACTACTTTTTCCAGAATTTGGATAACTTCTTGGCGGGAAAAAAATTCAATACCCGAGAGGCAGTACAAAATGCCTTTGAAGAATTTGTTGCCTCCCGTCCAGCTGATTTAATTCAATAAACTGCCACTGCGATGGCAAAGATGCATTGATTGCATGGGTGATTACTTCGATTAATACAAATAAAAAATTCATGAAAAAAATTCGTTTAAATTTTTTCATACAAAACGGCAATTTCATAGGTAAAGACCTATTATATAAATAATATTATAAATGTGAAAGTTTGTGTATATATAGTAGGATTAGTAGGATAGTAGGATAAAACTAAAAAGCTTGAAATAAAACAAATTATTTAAAAAAACAAAAACAAGCATTATAATCTGTAGAATTTTGGTATTACAGGCAGGGAACAAACCAATAACCTGAAATATGGTGTAACTTTTGTTTGTTTCCCGCCTGTAATACCAAAATTCTTGTTTTTCTCTTTTAAATTATGGGTTTTTTCAGGCGGGTGTTTTGTTTGTTAAATAATTTGTTTTTTCTAATGAAATTATGGCAATTGAAATAAAGGTATATAAAATTATGGTATTTGAAATTATGGTAAACATTAGTAAACCGGGAATTCTATTTGGCGTTATCCTATCTTGCTGTGCCCGACAGGGTCCACAACATAGATATCCGGAGATATGCTTTCTATCTATATTTGTTCAAGTTCAAGTGTCGTCACTTTTTCCCCACTCCCGAAACTCACACAAAAGCAAAATAAATAGATACGCACGCACACAACTAAATATGCTTCACACATTTGTTGCTACTTATTGCACACATGCTCAAAAGGGGCGGGCATTAGAAAGTATAGATACAGTGACTGTACGCACACAAGCAACTCTAGCCTCAACTAGGGATGAGGGTTTGATATAAATATTTGATCGATAAAAATATCGATAAAAACCGGATATCTATGATGAAAACCAAATTAAAACAATAATTAAAACCAAATGAAGTAAAATCTAATTTATGATTCAAAAGTCATTTAAAACTGAAATAAAATGCATAAAAATAACACCTCTACAAAAAAAAAACGGCTGAAATAATTAAATCGAAGTGCAAAATATGTACTATGTTTTTTCAAAATTTTTATCCTTGTTATTTACCAATAAAACAAGAGTTTCCATACCGGGGGCCTTATCTGAAAATCGATTCTTAAGGAGTAAACAAACTCCAATAATATTATTTTATACTAGCTGTGCCCCGCAGTTTCACCCGCGTAGGTCGATCACGGTCCCGTGGGAATATAGGGATAAAACGTATCGTTTGACACCCGGCGCGCGTCAAACGGTTCGCGTATTGCATTTTTATACTCGTGATAACTTCAAAATTAAATGACCGATTCGAATGAATTAATAAAACTAAGATAAAACTCCTTTGGAAATAAAGCATTAATTTCGAACAAAGAATTAAAAAGTATTTTACTGATACATAAATACCCTTGATGTAATAACTATTTATTTGAATAATAGTTAATATTATGTTGATAAAACTCCTTCGGAAATTAAGCATTAATTTCGAACAAATTTGATTAGCATAAAAAAGGTTATAGTGAGTCAATCTTAAAAGACAGACGTGCTGTCGCGGACTTTTTTTGAGAACTTTTATAGAGGAACAATTCCATCATATATAATATTTGCGTAACTTAAAGTGACGTAGCGCACGGCACGGAAGCTCTCAAAAAGGTTTTCTCCCGTTTTTGCAACTTTTTCATGTATGCTCCGCTCCTATTGATCGTAGGGTAGCGTGATGTTATATAGCCTATTACCTGGACTATCCAACAATAAAAAGAAATTTTCAATGCCAACCAGTAGTCCTAAGATTAGCGCGTTCAAACAAACAAACAAACTCTTCACCTATACAATATATAAAATTAATTAATTTAGATTAATTAGCAAATCTTAGTATATTATATAAATCCGTAAGAACAACTAACAATTATTGATATCCATATCTCAGCGCTGCACACCACTAATGCATCCTTTTGAAATGTCATAATTAAATATTTATAAAATCCTTAAATATTATAATGAATGCTTTGATTTTTTACTTATCGGTGGTAGGACACGCCACTTGTCTTAAGGTTTGTTGGAATTGTCCTATTTTTGCAAATAAGCACGGAACAATTCGGCATTTTGTAAAAATACGAAATGACAGTGACACGTTTCGATGGAAACATAGAATACACGGTGCGCATCGTCGTTAGGCGCATATACACCCAGGTTGGCCAAGGTCAGGCGACATGTACCAGGCCTCCAAGCCATATCCCTCGATATCCGTGGTCCGCAATGATCTAAAATTATGTATATTTTATAATGTACCTACCACCTATGTTAACATTGTGGAATGCAAATAAATATATTGAGTATTGGGACGAGAAGTATGTCACGCTGGAATCCGCGATGGAAGAGATTAATAAAAGGAGTTGTATTAATAAGTGGGTCGTGACGCGGAAGTTCAATACGGCGGACGCGGCGCGAGGGCTTGTGGAAGTGGCTCACTAGCGGCTGTATCGATACTATCGATGCTCACAGACGCCTCCTCTTTGCGAGGAGCTCCAGTCTTTCACACCCGTACAGCTACATGGCCCTACGTGGCACAATCACATATCTATACTCAAATTATTGACTTTCTTCGTCGCTCCGCTAACATAATTAAAAGCATACTCGCACGCAACACATAATAATGTAATACATTTTACATAACATCTTATCATTATCACCTCCTCGCCTCCAGCGATTAACGTACAATAAACACAAATCTCGCCTTGTTGACTGCGCCCGCCGCGCCTCGTAAACAACTGAAGTATGAAGAGCCTTTTCAGTTTTCCTCTTTTTAGATTTGGATGTAATTTGGCACAGGGGTAGACTGACCTGGAATAGGACATAGGATACTTTTTATCCCGATAGTCCAACGGGATTGAGACTTAAGGCTCGTGCAAACAGACGCGAAATCGCAGGCGCGACAGGCAGCGGTAACTTTGTCGACAAAGGTACCACTGCCTGTCGCGCCCGTGATTTCGCGTCTGTTTGCACGGGCCTTTACGCGGGTAAAACCGCGGGGCGCAGCTAGTAAATAATAAAGTTAATAATTATAGTCGGTCCCCATACAAGAACCGTGTTTTTTTTTTGGCCTTTTTTGGTCGATATTAATACGGTACGGAACCCTTCGTGTGCGAGCCCGACTCGCACTTGGCCGGGTTTTGAGTTTGGTAACCTCACGCCATCGTCACTAGTAACACTGGAATTGAACTAAAACCGCCCTTCCTGCTATAAAAGCGCTGTCAGTGTTTAACTGCTACAATGCACATGCCGATGACCGCACATGATGTAACACTGACTTCGTTCAAACGCTGGCAGGCAATGGCAAGTGAGCGGAGTGTGGAGACTGGCGAGTGCCGGCGCTACACTTTCTCCGATCCAACAGATGCATGCCATCCTCGATTATTTTTAGCGCGTTGTATCCAAGCAGTATCCAAGTATATCGAGCAGCATGTTGGTACTCCGTCCGAGGCACACCTATTTATGATATAAACGAGCCTATTTGCTGGTGCGGCGCTCAGCGTCATGGCTCTTTCGTGTAACAGCGATCGTAATAAATTCATTCGAAGACATGTTTACTGTATCTAAATAGCAGATAAATAAAGTCGTGTTTCCGGTTTGTTTAACTGGTTTACACATTAAATTGGATTGTTTTGTTCTCAATGGGGCCTGAGTACTCCTGAGTTTAGGCCTGTTATTATTTTAGAACCTTGTCACGAAATGGTCCATTCCTGGGCTCCTGAATAATCTTTTTCTGACACAAAGAGGTTTTTCCCAGGTCAGCTATAAAAGCTTATGGTTATTCATTTAAAAATTGGACTGGAATTTATGACGTAGGTGTCCCGGTAATAATGTCTAATAATATACCTGGTTCAAAACAGGCATAACGGTGGCATACTGTGATCCCTGCTAAAAAACCGGCATGTCGGAAGATCGCGGGCTAACTTAGTGCATACAATTTTAAGTTAGTTTTTGGGATAGATTCTTCCCAACTACGGAACCCTTCGATGTGCGTGGTTCGACACGCACTTGGCCAGTTTTTTAGAGTTCCGTACCCAAAGGGAAAAACGGTACTCTATTACTAAGACTCCGCTGTCCGTCCGTCCGTCCGTGTATCTCATGGACCGTGATAATTAGACTACTAGATTATGTATTCCTGTTGCCGCTATAACAACAAATACAAAAAAAAAAAAAAAAAAATTAAGGGGGCTCCGTTACAACAAACGTGATTTTTTTGCCTTTTTTATAGATAATGGTACGGAACCTTCGTGCGCGAGTCCGACTCGCACTTGGCCGGTTTTTTACTTATAATGTCTATCTTGCCGATGTATTCGACATATTTCTATTTGCACACACACACACACACAACAGTATAGAACGCAAATAAAGATATGGATGTGAATAAGATAGTGATTACTAAAACTTAATTAACTTCAACTGTCATAAAATATTTTAATAGCATATTTCTAATATTTCTTTGTGTATGTACGTTGTGCACCCCCTTTGTGTGCACCGTGTGCGACACTAAGCAGTTGCGCTCGTTGACGTGAGTAACGTGTCACTGTGTGTGTGTTCAGACGCTGCCGCCTCAAGCCAACACGTCGTTCAGCGTGGTGTACCTGGGCCGGCGCGAGGGGCCCGTGTCCGCGCACCTCTACATACACACCTCGCTCGGCGTGCACAAGTACCCCGTGAGTATACCCACATGCCCACTGCAAAGTGCAGCGCACGTACTGTGTCTTGTCAAAGGCCATGATTGATACGGGCAAATTGACTGTCAATAATGCAAATCACAACTGTCAGTCGTATGTAACGGCTATGTCGCCGGCAGATTGTATGATTCTTCACTATACAAACGACGCCGTCCATTTACAAACGCATGCAAAATGCCAAAGGCAAATTGGCAATTCGTTCAATTGTTATAATTTCGACATTGATTATTATTGTAGGGGGTCACCCTACATCATACAACACAGGTTGGACAAATCAGACTTTATTCCAGCAATTAGGTACACCTATGAAGACTTAAAATAAGATTAAGTTATAATACTTTCAATATTTTTCTTGGTCACAATACCACTACTTGACGCCATTTTTCTTGGTTTGATTAGCAGCGACTCGCGTGGTAAAATAGAACTAAATACTTCAATTTTCCGCGGCATTTTGTAAACAGTTGTGCCATTTACATTTTACCTTCGGCATTTTGCATAACTGCGAGCGTTTGTAAACGGATAGCGCCGTTTGTATTTCTTTAATGACAAATCATACAATCTACCTGCGACAGCTATAACACGGCAAGTTGACGTAGCGTGTCAATCTGTTCGACAATCGAGTTCCCTGACTGTATATAGATTTCATTTGTAAAATGCTTGTTGTTGCAGGTGTCGGCGGTGGGCGTGGCCAGCGAGTGGGGCGTGTGGCCGCTTGTGGGCGTGCGCGTGCCGCTCAACGCCACTGTGGAGCCACTGCTCACTATTCACAACCCCACTGATCACACTATACAAGTAATACACGTACACCACCAGTGTGAATAATAACCCCGTATTCGCGGTAAACAAAAGTTGCCAATGCAGTTCCTATTTAAACATAGTTTTCGACAACATTAAATGTAGCTAGGAACAATGTTGCGAAACTTTTGTGTAATATGAATACGTGATTAAGGCTGTACCGTATCTCAGATTTTGTCTCGCTCGCACCATACTACTCGCGACCTGAGTGAGAGCGAGACGGAGTGGGGCGCTAGGGGCTCTTAAGCCTCTAAAAGTTTAGGTAATTGCTTTGTTCGGTGAAAATAATAGTAATAAAATAAAAAAAAACATAAGACCTGCTTTATAGATAGTTCAGTTATTTTCAAAGTTTCATGACCTAATTTGAAGTATTTTATGAATACCAGGTTTATAGTTCTGTTTAGAGGTAACTTTGGAATTATTTTCTATAGAGAAAATGTAATGTAATCGTGTTTTCGCCAAACATAGGACCTAGCATCAATCCTCAATTTTAACATATATTTATTTCAAAATTAATGCTGCAGTATTTTCGGCATAACGGATTCGAGGATCGTACTAAGCAATTTGAAGTAGGGTGCGCCCTTAACTTTATAATTTTGTCAGAAATGTGTCCTGCAACGCAAAAACGCCAAAAACCATGTTGCGCAACTTCTGTTTCCTTTAAATACGTAGCGATATCCTACAGTGTTTGTCTCTTTGTGTGCGTACTTGTGTAACGCATGTCTTGTGGCCTATTTATCTAAACATTCTCGTTACGGGTTATTCAAAATCTACCATACTAGCTGCTACCCGCGGCTTTGCCCTATTTAGCTTTCATATTTAACACCAGTGTAGACTAAGGAGTAGTTTAAAAAATCTGGTGAAAATCAAAAGTCATTTACTTACTTTAAATAACACCTGAATAGTTGGGTAGAGGTGTACCTATAGTACACCCACATTTCGCCAGCTATGTTTAAGTCCCATGTGATAGGGGGCGAGCTTATTGTCATCAACCGGGCACAAATCCAGACTCCGGGTTGCCACTGAGAAAACTCCAGATGGAAAAACCCAATAATACTGCCCGTCCCGGGAATCGAACCCAGGACCTCATTCTTAGCAGTAGCGCTTGCGACCACTAGACCAACGAGACAGTTCATCTTTCATGAACAACAGTACGGTTTCACCAAAGGGCGCTCTGCCACTGACGCCGGTGTCACCCTAATAAAGAACATAATTTAACGTCTGGGAAGAAGCAACATGCCATTGGAATCCTTTGCGACCTCTCGAAGGCATTCGATCGTGTAAACCATGAGACACTTCTGCTGAAACTAGAGCACTATGGGATTAGTAATACAGCTCTTGAATTACTGAGATCATACCTGAAAGATAGAAAGGTTAAAGTTCAAGTAAACGGCATAAACTCATTAGGGTCTGAAATGGCAAAGGGCGTTCCTCAAGGTTCGATATTGGGTTCATTACTGTAATTAGTGTCCTCCGGAGGTGTGCCCCCCCCCTTTTTTTTTTTAGGGTGTGAAATCATCACATAACTTCTCCCGCTCTGGGCGGAGCGGAAGGGCGTGTCAGAGTCTTACTGACTAAACTCCACCCGTGTTCCTTCAGTTGGGGCGTGAGGGCGCAAGCTTTGCCTCTCCCTCACGCGTCCCGCCTCCTCCTTCGCGAGCATCACTGCTACGCAGAAGGAGGTGATCGCCTCCCATGCCCTCTCGCTCCGTACCATGGCCTGTCCTGTCATGAACGCGCCCCTTTGGGACGCGTTCAACCGGCGGGCTGGCCGCAGCCTAATGGTACGCGCCCACACCGGTGCCCCGTAAAGGGCCATGGACCGAACGACCCCCGCGTAGAGTCTCCGGCAGGAGGGGTTTGGCCCCCCAAGATTGGGCAGGAGCCGCCCCAAGGCGGCTCCAGCCCGGTCCAGCCTGGGAGCCAAACGTCGGAAATGCTCCACGAAGTTCCGCCGGCTGTCGAGGACGAGTCCTAGGTGCTTCATCGTCGACTCGACGCCGATGTGAACCCCTCCTACCGTGATTTGGGAACCCGACAGTGGCGCGTTCCGAGGGCCATGAAAATACATGACCTCGGACTTGTGCAAAGCCACCTCGAGTCCCAATTGCTGGATTCTTTCGACGATTGTCGCAACCCCGCGTGTCGCGAGTTCGGCCGCCGCCTGATGCGACCTCCCTTGCGCCAGGACCAGCGTGTCGTCAGCGTAGCAAACTACGCTGACGCCGCTACGGAGGTTGGAGCGCAGCACCCAGTCGTATCCGATGTCCCACAGATGCGGCCCCAGGACCGATCCCTGTGGGACACCGCATGACATCTCTCGCCGGTTCCATACTCCCCGGTGACCGGGGTAGATGACGGCCCTGTCCGTCAAATAGGCCGCGACCACACGACCCCACCCCGGGCTGCAGCATCCCCCGTCGTGAGGGCCCGTACGTGCATGATGGCGTCCACCGTAGAGCGCCCTCTGCGGAAACCAAACTGGCTCTCCGCCAAATCCGGCCCCACCCGCACCAGCCGCCCGACGAGGCGGTTTGCAATTACTCTTTCAAAGAGCTTGCCCACCTCGTCGAGCAGCACGATGGGCCGATAAGCGGACGGAGAGTCCGCAGGGCGCTCCGGCTTCCTTATGAGGACCAGTTTCTCCGTCTTCCAACGCAGTGGGAACTGGCCCCTCTCCATACATGCGCTCAGGAGACCCCTTAGTCGAGGCCCGAGAGCCTCCATGGCCAGGACCCAGGCCTTCCCAGATAAGCCGTCGGGTCCTGGGGCGGTATTCTTGGCACTCAGCCTTCGTACCGCCACTCTCATTTCTACCTCGGTCACCTCCGGAGCATCGTCGTCGTCGTCGGCGGTGTGGTCCGCATCGAGCACCGCAGTAGGCGGAGCCATGAGTGGGGAGGCATGTTCTCCTCGAAGGGAACAGAGCGCTCACCACGTCCTTAACAAGCTGAGGCCGGAGACTCTGCGTCAGCGGGGGAGCCCATGGGCGGAGTTTCTCCCGCACCATCTTGTATGGGCGTCCCCACGGATCTGCGTTCAGAGTTTCCAGCGTCTCCTCGCGGGCCAGTGCCCTGGCCCGCAGGATCTCATCCTGGAGGGCGGTCCTCGCCGCTCTGTACCCCTCGTACAGCTCCGCCTGAATGGCTTCCGTATCCGGAGGGCTGATACGGAGCCCGCGGTGCCTGGCGTACCGGCGTCGCGCAGCAACGCACGCATGGCGCAGAGCCGCTGCGCCCACCAGCTCACCTGGCGCGAAGCACATCCGGGCTGGACCCGGGGCATTGCCACGTCACAAATATTGGACATGGCCTCTCGGAACCACTCCGCCTCGTCGTTGATGTCGGCAGGCCTGTCCGGTGATGACACCCAGGCCTGCACGATCGAGGCTTCCAGGAGAAGCTCCCGGTCCAGCTGCTTCAGCGCCCACCGCGGACCACTCGGGGCCTGTCGGACCGGCGCGCTCGAGGTCTGGGCGGAGACGTCAAACCGGATATACCGGTGGTCGGAATACGTCTACACCCCCTCCATGACGCGCCAGTCAATGACACGCGGCGACAGAGCAGGGCTGGCGAACGAGATGTCCACCACCGACTCACCCCGCATCCGCACACACGTGGGGACAGAACCCCGGTTTAGGACGCGGTTTCCGCGCAGGTCAAACTGCTGGAACCCAGACCTCGGAGGTGCTTCCGCTGCCATGTGGGCGACCACGTGGGAGCTAAATGCACCTCCGAGGTTGACCGCAGCGATGCCTGCTACCGCTGCGGTCAGCCCGGTCACAAGGCCGGCCCGTGCATGGCCACGCCGCACTGCGTCGCATGTGCGGCGGCCGGCAATGCGGCCGACCACCGGATTGGGGGGAGGGCCTGCGCTCCTCCTGCCAAAGCCAGGGGCAGGGGCAAGCCACCCGCAATGTTAAGTTTGTGGTTTGGATAAATTCATCCCAATTACGGAACCCTTCAATATACGTAGTCAGATACGCACTTGGCCGGTTTTTTTAAATTATTGTTACCTATTGTGGTATAGTTATTTTCTACTAAATGCATCGTCATTACATATAATTATTTAATTAATGTATAAAAAAATATTGTAAAATATTTTAAAAGAGTTACGGTGGAGTTTGTTGCCCATTCCTTTCCATACGAAAACTACATTTTGGAAGGGGCGACTAGAATTTATTCATTTTGTACATTTTGACGTTCAAAAGTGCCGTTTATGTGCCTGTTTGAAATAAATTATTTGTCTTTGACTTTTTGACCTTCGCCCGCTTGGCACCAATTTTTTTTCCTAAAATATAAGTAGCCTAAACTACTCCTTATAACCTCAGCTATCTGTATTTCTATATGTTTTATTGAACAATATGAAAGATCATTTTCAATTATGATCTAATAAATGAAGTAAGTACCTACTTTTTATTTTTATTATTAGATTTGAGTAATCGACCTCAAATCGGCGACTGTTTTGTGAATTTTGTTGTAAGAGGTTTAGAATATCACACTTATGAAAAAATTAGAATCTATTGTTGAAAGTCGTCTACATAATAAACGAATCACTTTTTAATCTAGCCCAAAACATTAAAAGTTGTGCCAATAATACAGCCGAAATCTATGAATGAACAACTTTAAAAAAATAAAAAGTCGTTCATTCATTAGACCATTTTATTTATTTTATTGTATAATCACGCCTGTTAAGACACTGCTGTATACCCATAGTGAATAATTTAGTATTGTTTGTTCGTGTCAGGTGAGCGAGGTGTACTCGTCGGGCGCGTGGCTGGGGCTGGCGCTGCCGGGCGGCGGGCCCAGCGCGCCGCGCGGCGTGTGGGCCGTGCCGCCGCGCGCCAGCCGCCCGCTCGTGCGCCTGCGCCTGGCGCCGCCGCCCGCGCCGCACGCGCCGCACGCGCTCACTGCCTACATCAGGTGCGCACCGCACACTATGCGGTCTATCAGTCTATAATATTAAAAAAAAACTTGCTGTCGGGGGCCCCCGTCAGGAACGAAGTTGCTTTTCCCGTATGATTTAAAACAAAACAATATATTATACACTATACACTTTATATTTCCAATATAAAGTGAAACTAGGTGCTTTCGAATGATACTCATTGTTATAGTGTATAGATAACATAGTAATTAATTAGGATTATGAATTAGATTTTTCAATCTCTGACGTACGACGTTCTTACAAAGTTATCGCTGCATGTATAATGAGAAACGTCAAATCGGGCTTCTTAGATTGCCGCGAAGTTAGTAAATAATACAGATTCTCACTTTTAGTGTTTAACCAACCCCTCACATGTAGGAATTACGGGGTGTCAAAGTAACTAAAAATTTTAATGCGCTGTCGGATAACTCGAAACTCGGTACCGTAAATAAATGTTAAATATCGTAAATATTAATTTTCGAAAACTATCTTTCAAATGTGGAGGGGTTGTTGAAGTTTTTAGAGGTACGACGTCCACGCGCATGAAGTCGCGGGCAGTGCTAGTAAAATTATATTTTCCCAAACATGCTTGGAAATTGGAGCATTTCTAGCCGACTGCGGCGAAGCCAAAAACGGAAGGGTTATGTGTTTGACCTGTACCTATGTATGTATGTCCGTCTCTATGTTCCCACGTACTACTAAACATCTGAACCGATTTTGGTGAATGATATGTCTATAGATTCGTCTTTATTGCGCGAGTGTCACTGGGTATATTAAAATTATAAAAAAACTCGTCACCAGCCATCATACAAAATTTTTCTGAAGTTGACGAACACAGACTGCACCGACATGTGAATATAGAGGCAATACCGCTGCTAGACAACACGGAGACGATAGTGCGTAGACCATTTGAGTTAGTGTAGTGTATAAATAGTGAATGAATAATAGTAACTAGTAGATTTTTTATTATCAGACCATAAGAAAGTGGTAAGATATTGTGTAAAAGTGCAAATTTACATTATTCTTATGTATTAATTACATTCTAACACGTAAAATAATAAGTTACAGATAAAAGAGAATGACCGGACCCCGTATCGCTATTTGTTCGGCTGTGACTTAGGTTTCTAATGTTGACAATTCATGTTTTAAAATATAATGATTTTATCTAGTAATGCGAATCTTTAAATTCTCTGCATAAAAACGTCATAAAACTATTAGTTTTTATTTCGATTCCCCATTTTATCCATACATAGTTTTTTTTTCACACAAGTAATGTCATATGTCATTGGCATTCAAAGAGTATGTAAGCGATCTAGCCTTCTTACGCCAAACAATAAAAATACACATCCAATTATTGAAATTATAGTTGAATAATTAGTTCGGAGTTTAGGAGGAGCTCGTGGCTAAGTAATAACAGCCGCTCGGGTCGATCCATCAGGTTAAGCTACGCTTGCCGGGGTTGGTCCGTGGATGGGTGACCATTTTCACATATCGAGACTCCTCCGTGCCTCGGAAAGCACGTTAAGCCGTTGGTCCCGGCTGTCATTTGTGGATCTTTGGCAGTCGTTACGAGTCGTCAGAAGCCCGAAAGTCTGACAACCAGTCTAACCAAGGGGTATCGTATTACCCAGTGGAGAGTGAATTAAGTAAGCGACAACGGAAGAGTTTAAAAATAAACTTTATTTGATCCCAGTTACAGCAAGACAGTAATTACCTAATTCTACAAAATGTTGATCTTATATACTAATCTTATTGCTAACCAATCATCTCTGCTAATGACGCATGTCCTAGATATTATATGCTGACATATAGCTGTTATTCTAATATAATATAATTATTGGCTGATGAAGCTAATATTGGGGGATTGGGGTTCCTTAACTCCTCCCTCCCTAAGAGAGAAATTATCCGAAGGCGTCGCAGATGACTTCGGAGAATTTCGGCAAAAACGAAAAACATTTAATTTGTATGAGATGACGACAATAATTATTATGATAATGATATACTCTAAAATGGTCCATACGCTAATTTCTATTGTCACTATTTGGGTTGTATCGTCACTTTCACTAAGTTTGGCACTTTGTAACAATTCTTTCACGTCACTAAAGTCCACGTTTCTTAGGTCGACCTTCTCCGTCCTATTGTTATGATCATTATTATTTGTCCGATTGAAATTATTTTGATTATAATGTTGCCTATAATTCCTAAACTGCTGCGAATTGTTCATCGTAATTGAACTACTCGTGGCGTTATTCAGTGCAACTGCACTGGATAGGCTCTGCGAATTATACTTCGCACTATTGAAATCGGAAAAAATATTTTTATTAGATCTATTATAATTGCGGTGATCGTTTGTTTTAGAATTATAGACTGATTGAAAGTTCTGTTCTTCTAAAACAATTTTCAACGCGTCTTCCAATGTCAAAACGTCGCGTAAACGAACTAACCTAACTAGGAATGGCGGTAAATTGAATAGAAAAACATTCATCGCCCTATTACTGTAGATTATCTGCTTAGCCTTCCGTAAAGAGTCATCAGCAATAGTCTCTGATATTTTGGAAAATAAAATGCTTCTCATATGCTGTATCCTATGACACAAATCTAAGTAACTTTCACCTTTGTTAAGTTTACAGGATTCTAACTCCATTGCTAGACAATCTTCAGTACGTGTGTCGCCAAAGTGTTGATTTAACAGCATTTTTAGCTCATCCCACGTATTTATAGAGTCCCTTTCGCCTACCAAACTAGCTGCTTCGCCTGTTAATCTACTTGTTACTACATGAAATAAATAATTGTTTTGTACAACGCTCCCTTGGAATGTTGTTAAAATGTATTCACATTTTTTAATAAATAAGGGTAACGCTCTAACATCGCCATTAAATACTGGAATTATGTTTACCATCTCTTGCGGAACACGGTTTATACCTTCCATTATGCAGTGAAATAACGAAGCTTCACAAAAAGTAAGCACAAAAATTAATAAATTATCCCTAACTATTTACTACAACTAACAATCTATAAAATATTATTACGGCGTTGTCCAATCCCTAATAATACACACAACATAGATTAATACAAGGTTGGGATGCAAATGGAAGAGCTGAGAGGAAGGTGAAAAGATTTACTCACAATTCCGCAGCTATCTTCATGATCCCTGAATTACTGCTTGGCTCCTGGTCCTCTCCTGGCTTGATGTGGCTTCTTAATGTATTTGTTTGTTCGGTGATCTCAGCTGAACCGTTGAAACGGACGTCGGCTGCTTCCCGTAGATGTGGATACGTGACAGACTGACTACAGAGATCCTACCGGCTGCGCCAATTAAGTAAGCGACAACGGAAGAGTTTAAAAATAAACTTTATTTGATCCCAGTTACAGCAAGACAGTAATTACCTAATTCTACAAAATGTTGATCTTATATACTAATCTTATTGCTAACCAATCATCTCTGCTAATGACGCATGTCCTAGATATTATATGCTGACATATAGCTGTTATTCTAATATAATATAATTATTGGCTGATGAAGCTAATATTGGGGGATTGGGGTTCCTTAACTAGTGCGATTGTCGCAACCCAGTGCTGCAGCCATGAGATCCTGCCAGAGCTCTGTCCGCTGTGCAGCGATTTCTCGCGGCAGCGGAGTTACGCCCCAGCGCTTCACCTCCTCGCCCCAATCAAAGATGTGCGCGAGGACTTTCGCCTCCAGATCCCATGGCGGTAATCCGGCAAGGAGGCTCGCCGCCTCACGGGAGACCGTGCGGTATCCCCGGGTCAGCCGATGGCCATGACCCTTTGGGACGCGTTCAACCGACGGGCTGGCCGCGTAGAGCCTCCGGCAGGAGGCGTTTGGACCCCCTAGATTGAGCAGGAGCCGCCTCAAGGCGGCCCCAGCCCGGTCCAGCCTGGGAGCCAAACGTCGGAAATGCTCCACGAAGTTCCACCGGCTGTCGAGGACGAGTCCTAGGTACTTCATTGTCGACTCGACGTCGATGTGAACCCCTCCTAGTACATCGAGGTGCTGAAGTGTTTATATGAAAACGCTACTATGTCAGTCCGACTCCAGGACCAGACATCGAAACCTATCATTCTGCAGCGAGGGGAGAGACATCCCAGACAGTATCTCTCCGAAACTGTTTACCGCTGCACTGGAGGATGTCTTCAAGGTTCTGGACTGGAAAGGGGTTGGCAACAACATCAATGGCTATAGTGTGTGTTGCCAGTGATGACCTATGGCACTGCAACGTGCTCGCTCACAATGGGCCTCATTAGAAGGCTGAAAGTCACCCAAAGAGGAATGGAAAGGGCTATGCTCAGTTTCCCTGCGTGATCGAATCAGAAATGAAGAGATACGCAGGAGAACCAAGGTAACCGACATAGCCTGAAGTATTGCCAAACTTAAGCGGCAGTGAGCAAGACACGCACGACATTGAGCCGAAAGGTTCTGGAGTGGCGACCGCGTACCGGAAGACGTAGCGTTGGAAGGGATAAAGTGGACTTATGACCTGGTGCAGGCCGCGGGAATCCGCTGGATGCGAGAAACACAGAACCGGTCGAAGTGGCGGTGCTTGAGGGAGGCCTATGTCCAGGAGTGGACGTCTTTCGGCTGAAATGGTGAAATAAATACGTCGAAACAAACCATTATGATATATTTAGTGTTTAGTTTACTAGTATATCTACATTGTACCTAAAAAACAAATATAACATATTTTGACTTTGGCGCCGATGACGCCGCCAAAAACATCGGCGGCGGCGGTGTGGCGAAAATCACCGGCGGCGCGCGCCACGCCGATCGGCGCACACCTCTAATATGTGGTAGAAAAAGCATCCATTTCGTTTTTTAAGCGACTGTACATGCGCCAATTGTTGGCGTCAATTTTTGAATGCGTGAGTTTCTACCTACTGTGACTTCTTGTATTCTTTCCACAGATAGGTTTTTTTTTTTTTTTAATATTTTAGTTTTTTTTTTTTTTTGAGCAATAATAACATTTTATGTAATTTCGTCACAATGCGTAAATTGTCGTAAACTTATTTTGACACAACTAAAATCGAATTTGATAACCGCGCGCCTCCACTTGCTACTGGTTTTCCCTACCCCGTGATTTTTTTTTAGAGCCAGAGTCGTGCAGTACGGCTGCCTCGACGTGTATTAAATGGTTTTTTTTTTTTTGAAAAATCGAGTATATAAAAAATATTGTCTCGGTGTGAATTGACCATTAGTCTATTAGGCTCGATTGTAATCAATTATTAAGAACTTTAGTACTAGGAAAAAAACTGTTAAGGCGAAACCGATAGCCTACGATTTTATTTTTATCAATTTGGAGTTCACTGTCACGTCGTATGCTGATCTAAATATGACTCTCGACTGAATTTCTTGCTTCTAGACTCAGCTGTTTAGGCTATGCTTTGACTGTCAGTTAATGAATTTAACATTTTTATTAAGTAGCAGACAATATTCTGCAGAATCAAAGCAAACATAACGGGCGGCGGGCTGGTGGTGTGCGTGGAGGCGCGCAGCGTGCCGGCCGGCGAGTACGTGAGCCCGCTGCAGCTGCGCCTGCGCACGCGCGGCTCGCGCGACCCGCCCGACGTGGTGCGTATACCGACCGCGCGGCGTCCTGCCGCGCGAGCCGCGCTAACCGTGCCCTGTGTCACTGTGTGCAGTTCGAGCTGGCGGCCGGCAACAGCGCGGGCGCGGCCGTGGCGCTGTCGGCGGCCGTGTGGGCGGCGCGCTGTGCGCCCGCGCCGCCCGCGCCGCCCGCGCCGCCGCCGCTCGCGCAGCCCGACAAGGGCACCGCCAATGGAAACGGTACGATCCCGACTGACGCTCCACACGGTATTTTATTAGGAAAACTTATAGCTATAAACAAAGAATAGTTACAGTTTTTAGTACAAATTAAGACCACTTATAAGTTTAATAGGGTTAGGTATGTTACACTATGGATCAATTGCTTATGAAATTTGAGGAAAATAATTATTGCAGAGAGTTATTTTCAATGTATAAATCTCAGTATTACAAACATTTATTTATTTGATTACAATAAGTATCGATGTCAACTTCCTGACAGGCCGTACTCAAAGCACGACTCGCTCTTATCAGGCACGTGCAGTAATCGCGGCGCAGGTCACTCTAATGTTAGTCTAATGCTATTGTATTGCAATGAGTCGCTGGCCGCTAACCGTGCGCGTGCGCAGGCGCGCCCGAGGCCGTGCGCGTGGCGCTGCTGCGGCCGCGCCTGGAGCCGCACCAGGAGCTCACGCGCGCGGCGCAGGTCACTCTTGACTGTAAGTACCACCCTCAACTAGTTATAACCGGCATCGCTGTCATCTTGCATTTTTATTTTGGCCTAAATCCAGTAGCAAAAAGATAAACTTTATTGGCATAATATTAAGGGCGTACCCTACCTCAAATTGCTTAGCATGATCCTCAGTTATGCCGAAAATACTGCAGCATTAATTTTGAAATAAATATATGTTAAAAGTTGAGGATTGATCCTAGGTCCTATGTTTGGCGAAAACACGATTACATAAAAAATTCTCTATAGAAAAAAATACAAAGTTACCTCTAAACAAAAGTATAAACCGCTGGTATTCAAAAAATACTTCAAATTTGACCATGAAACTTTGCATAATAACCAGTGATCGGAATAGATAGAGCTAATCTACCTAAGGTTCAAAGAACAGAGACAAAAAAAGTGGAGACTTCCGTTACGACTAAAATATTTTTTTCTGGACTAATGTCGGGATTTTGGGACATCACTTAAGTACTTACATTTAATATAAATGCTAAAGGTGTGGAGTAAAATAAGATGTCATGAACTAAAATTCAAACCAACACCTCGACTTCAGTTGCAAAACAGTACTGTATCTTTTTTTGTTTTCTTTTGCTTATATCTCGAAAATGGTATGTCCTATCGCAAAAATAATGAAAATTTCGACCCCCTGTATGAAAGCCTTAAACCCCTAATACTTAACACGTAGGTAATTTTTTTTTTCATATTTTCATACAAAAATTTAAAAAATCCATATAAAACCGTCGATGCAAAAACGCTGAGCGCCTCCGGCTCAAAAAAAAATTCACGGGGTAGGGCAAACAAGTAGATACCAAGTGGAGTCGCGATTGTCAAATTCAATTTTAGTTGTGTCAAAATAGTTTTTAAATTTAGAGATTTTTTTGGCAGAATAGCTTTAAGCTTCTAATAGTAAAAAGTAAGGAATTTTAGTGATAGTTTTGTTAGTTTAGTTCGGTGTAAGTACAAGAGAATCGGCACCAGTGGCATTTGCTCTGGTAATCAAACTGCTTGGTAAGTTTCTGAATTTTACATGACTTTTAAGATATTCTAAACATTAAACTATTCTTCATTAATGTTCCAAATTCAAAAAAAAAAAAAACAACAATTTATGGAATTTTATTCAAACAGTTGTTTTATATTTTAGTCCGGGCTTAAATTTTGTACTATAAGTAAAATTGTATTTTTTTACCTTTACCTTGTTAGTTATATAATTATTAAAACTGTTATGTAAATAACATTAGCTTCCGCGCTTACTTACATCGTTCAAACGAAGATTAGGAGATTACCTTGATTACCTTTATTTTTTTTAAACAATAAAATTCATGCATACTCTTTTTTTAAAACAGAAACAGGAAATGAATTCGATAGTTGTTTTACTTTATTAATTTTGGTTGTACTTAAGTAATATTCCGAAACCCGGGACATTCGTCCCGAAAAAATATTTTGTCGTAAGGCTAAGGCGTCTCCACTTTGTCTGTCTTCTTTTTCGAACTTTAGGTAGATTAGCTCTACCTATTCCGATCACTGATAATAACTGAACTATATATAAAGCAAATCTTATGTTTTTTTTTTTCCGTTATTTTCACCGTAAAAAGCAATTACCTAAACTTTTCGAGGCTAGAGTGCCGCTAGCGCCCCGCTCCGTCTCACTCAGGTCGCGAGTAGTATAGTGCGAGCGAGATAAAATCTGAGGTAGGGTACCTTAAATCGGAACGAGTTTGACCAACAGTACTGGAATCTGCTGATAATTTATTAGGACCAACTTCTATTGATAAAACTATTTCAATGTCATTCGAAATCAAAACATGATAGTCCATGAAATGATGTCTGAAACTGCAGTACAGCAAACCGCTCACTTCGTCACATCCCGACCCCGCAATCGCTCTTAAAAACTTTCACGTTGCCCGATGGAACGCTAAGTAATAATAATAAAAAGTTTATTTAGGTAAAAAGGTAAAACAATAAATACAAATTTGCTTAAATCTACGAAAATTACTTTGAATAGCTTTTTTGCGAGTTCTTTTGCAATTATTATAATTAAGAGAATAAAAGATAATGCCAAGAATCGGCTCGAATTGTATGTAGTGTCCGACAGACTTTCTATAATAATGATAATTCATATTAAAACATAGGAAGAATTATACAATATAAATAAAATCTGTAGAAGCACACCGTTAAAAAGTAATTTTAAATAGTTAATATGGCTTCTATACCGTAGGCATAAGGATAGCAATAAAAGCAAAAAAAGTTACACAATACAAACTATCTACTGCGGCTGCCATTTGTCATGCCACCAACGCAATATAATTCAAAATCGGTTGAACGGAATGTAAAAAAAGGCTTATCTATACGTCTAATCTTATTTCAAATGGAGTATAGATGAGGTAGGCGTTTCCTATCTGACTACTCTGAGAAGAAAGGCCGAAACAGTCAGTCAGTCAACTCAGAGGTCGCAGTCTCTTTTTAAGTCCAGACATAATCTTGGTCAGGCCATATGAGGACCATTCAGATTAGCGTCTGAAATGGTCTTTTGAGGAAAGAACCACACAGATTTGAGTGGACCTGTCCAGTCAGTGCAAGCATTTGTCAGTAATAGTGGAGCTCAACTCGGAACTTAAGGAGCTCAACGACTCGACGAAAAATACCTAAGAAAGGACATTTCTGTAGGCAGCATAAAGTACTCAAATTGCCATACCATTGTTAAAACTAACTGAGAACGAAAAAATATAAGAATTAAACAAAAATAAGTTTAATAAAAATCCACATAGTCCTCACATTTACAATAATTAAAATAATACAATACTTTGCAAAGTAATCATGTCATTTTGTATATAATATTCAATAATGTCAATTTGTATATAAAACTGGTAGATATATTTACAAACTCTCGAGCACAGCAAACTCGCCTAATTAATTTTGGGTCTTCAATATAAGGTAGTTTTTTAAAAACGAATATTTGCTTACGCATTCTATTATTTACTGGTTTCATATATTATAATTCCTAGATTCCTGCCACTTATTTATAATAATAGGTCTTTACCTATGAAATTGCCGTTTTGTATGAAAAAATTTAAACGAATTTTTTTCATGAATTTTTTATTTGTATTAATCGAAGTAATCACCCATGCAATCAATGCATCTTTGCCATCGCAGTGGCAGTTTATTGAATTAAATCAGCTGGACGGGAGGCAACAAATTCTTCAAAGGCATTTTGTACTGCCTCTCGGGTATTGAATTTTTTTCCCGCCAAGAAGTTATCCAAATTCTGGAAAAAGTAGTAGTCTGTAGGCGCAAGGTCTGGTGAGTAGGGCGGATGACGGAGAGCTTCCAACCCCAGTTCTTGCAACTTGGAGACCGTCTGCTGTGCAGTATGAGGTCGCGCGTTGTCGTGCAGGAGCAGCGGAGACGAGCGATTGACCAATGCTGGTTGGAGATGCGCCAGCTTCTCCATCATTGTGTTCAGTTCTTCACAGTACACATCTGCAGTAATGCTCACCCCGTTTGGTAAGAAGCTGTGATGAATCACACCGGCGCTAGACCACCAAACAGTGACCATCACTTTTCTAGGGGTAAGTTTTCGTTTAGGGCATTGTTTAGGTGCTGAACCAGGATCCCACCAACTTGCTGAGCGCTTGCGGTTATCAAACAGAATCCATTTTTCATCGCAGGTAACAATGCGGTTCAAAATTCCTTCATTTGTGTGTCTGTTGAGCAGTGCAAGGCACGTCTCGACGCGTACTTCGCGCTGGCGATCATTGAGTTCGTGGGGCACCCATTTGTCAAGCTTTTTTACCTTGCCATTTTGACGCAAATGGACCAATATTGTTTTGACGCTAACGTCGAAAGCTGGTGCTAATTCAGCCGTAGATTGTGTATCATCAGCTTCCACAATCGCCTTTAATTCGTCATTGTCGACCAAAGTCTTCGGACGACCGCGAGGTTCATTTTTCAGGTCGAAATTTCCAGAACGGAAGCGAGCAAACCAATAACAGGTGGTGCGTTGGTTTGTAGTGTTAGCTCCGTAAACGTCGTTGATGTTGCGTGCCGCTTGTGCCGCGTTGCTGCCACGACGGTACTCATATTCCATAATTACTCGAATATTTAACGTATCCATGATGACGAAAAATATTGAAATGCGATGAAAATGTAACACTAATCAATAAAGAAATGACTATTTTTGGAAAAAAAAATCCATGTTTTTAAAATAAAATTAATTTGAAATTAGAATTCTTAGCCAAACAAAAATTATTTTGATTTGAAATGGCCAGTACTGCAGAACGGCAATTTCATAGGTAAAGACCTAATATTAAAACCGTGTTGCGCAAACTTGTAGACTTCATGTTCCGATTCAGCAGACAAAAGGAGGGCAGTGTCTGTGTGTCAGTGTCAATAAATCTGTTTTCTAAATGAGTTTACGACATTTTGCGGAGTCGACAACCATACTTTTGGTGGAAAGCGGATCTATTCTGTAAAAAAGCGAATGAACGCTAGGTACTGCCCCTTCCGACAGACGCGGCGCTGTGGGCGGGCGCGGCGGGCTCGGCGGGCGCGGGCGGGCCCGGCGGCGCCTGGTGCGCGGGCTGGCTGCGCCTGGGCCGCGCCGCGCTGCCCTACAGCCTGCGCCTGCTGCCCGGCACGCTGCGCCTCGCGCCGCACGCGCTGCAGTACGTACACGACTCGTTTTTATGTGATCTTATGATCATCGATCATCATCAATTTTGTGATTACAGTGGCTTAAAGTTATTGCCGGCCATGATAACGTGTACATCACCTGTGTCTTGTAGCTTCGTGACGGCGAACCGCGACGACTCGCTGCGCATGCGCGAGGTGCGCGTGCGCAACGAATTCCCGGTGCCCGTGCACATCGCTCGCATCGACCTCGGACCGGACGTGGACAAGTACTTTGAGGTGAGCCCCCGCCTCACCGACACCGATGTTAACTTCTGCCGATATCTGTCTCTTCTAAAAGAACGGATTCTTTCATTAGAAGTGAAACATCTGAACACAAAATTGATCAAAAATGAATTAATTAGTGAATCGACGGCACTCGGCATCTTTCACTCGCCTAGCGAAAGATCGAAAAATTCACTGAAAGGAACAGATGAACGTTAATTCCTATATAGTTTTGTTTGATGAGGTTTAATTAAAATAACTTGTTATTGTATATAAAAGCAGAAAACTTTAATCTCGTGCAATAAAACAAAACTCGTAGCTAGGGATGTCCACAGAGCAGTAGTGATTTGACATAAAGTTACTATTATTAAAAATCGACATAGATTATAATATAGAAGGCACGAATCCTAACTAATATTATAAATGCGAAAGTGAGTTCGTTTGATTGTTACGCTTTTTTTACGCGAAATTTCGCGGAGGGGTACCTTGACCTGTAGCAGGACTTAGGCTACTTTTCAACCTGGGTCACAGACGAAATCGCGGGCAACAGCTAGTTTGAAATAAATACAACATTGTCACAATGGAGTGGAACAAAAGATAACCTTCACCCGAGTGAGCCATTCACTCAAGTGAAGCGTTTGATATCGGCCTAAGCAATGCAAAAATAAAAACCGGCCAAGTGCGTGTCGAACCACGCACAGTGAAGGGTTCCGTAGTTGGGATGAATTTATACCAAGTACAAACTAAACACTGTAGGTAGTTGAAAAAAAAATTCTCACATGTTTTTGCAACTGCAAATGTAAATTGGTCGATAATTACTCGGTTACTTGTAGAGCCTACTTAGCTGTGATAGTTTTTTAAATTGTCGGTTCTTCGTGTGCGCAGGTGGAGTCGCTGGCGCCGCTCACGGTGGCGCGCGGAGCCGGCGCGCTGGCGGCGCGCGTGCGCCTGCGCGAGCTGCCCGACGTGAGCCCGAGCGAGCTGCCGGACGTGAGCTGGCGCGAGCTGCCGGACATGAGCCTGCGCGAGCTGCAGGATGTGCGCCTGCGCGAGCTGGCCGACGCCACGCTGAGCTCAGCGCTCACACTGCGCACCAACCTCACGGACTACAGCCTGCCGCTGCTACTCTACTCTGGCCGGCTGCACGTCGTGAGTGTGGACAGTTTGTCTAGTGTTGCCGCCGACATGAATGAAATGAAATTTCGTTGATATTTTCAGTCAGAAATCCTGAAAACAATTTCCGTTCAGTGGTATGAGCTGTGACGTAGACTACCCATTTTCACCCCGTTAGAGGTAGATTATTGAAAAACCCTGTTACACATTATTCTTTATTTTTGGTTTTAAGTATAAATAGTGAGTTTCGAATTAATCGGACAGTGCGTTAAAATTCTTCTATGCAAACTTTGACACCCCCCAATCCCCGTTTAGGGGGTAGTTTATAAAAACAAAAATGACAAACTTTATAATTTACTTAGATAAGTATTTTTACCAAGTTTCAAGTCTATTAACTCGAGGAATAAGATTTTTTATACAAACTAAATCCCCCCCTTTTCATCCCATTAAAGGTCGAATGTTCGAGAAACCCTTTCTTAGTGTACGCCTAGGTCCTAATAACTATCTGTGTACCAAATTTCATCCCAATCCGTTTAGTGGTTTGAGCTGTGACGTAGACTACCCATTTTCGCCCCATTCCGGGTAGATTTTTGAATAAACCCTAAGGGTCTCCGCACACGGGCCACCGGCCACAACCACAAAACGCCGCCACCGGCATATTTCCTGTAGTTTTCATACGTTTTACATGGACTCGCCGCACACGGGCCACACGTGACAGCCACAAACGCCACGGCGTTTACTACAGGAAATATGCCGGTGGCGGCGTTTTGTGGTTGTGGCCGGTGGCCTGTATGCGGAGACCCTAATACACATTATTCTTTATTTTTGGTTTTAAGTATAAATACTGATTTTTGAATTAATCGGACAGCACATAAAAATTCTTCTATACAAACTTTGTAATTTACTTACATAAGTATTTGTACCAAGTTTCAAGTATATTAACTCAAGGAATATGATTTTTCATACAAACGAAATCCCCCGGTTTCACCCTCTTAGGGGTGGAAATTCGAAAAATCTTTTCTAAGTGGAAACTTACTCTTCATAAAGAACACACCCTCCAAATTTCATGTCTCTAGGACCAGCGGTTTAGCCTGTGTGTTGATATCTCAGTCACTCTTGCCTTTTATATATATATAGATAGATGAAATGTACTGGTTTTGACAGATTTTTAACGTCTTCCAGTACACTCGGTGATCGTTTAAAAATAGGCATATCTGATTTTTTTAAATTTTAAAATTAAAATTTTAGAAATTTTACATTTTTTCGTTGAAAAACTGTAAAATTACTTTGCTTTGCAGGAGTGGGAGTGGCCCAACTCTGCGGACGGCGAGCTGCGCCTGGGCGTGGTGGGCACGTCGTCCACGCGCCGCGTTGGCGCGCGCGTGCACAACCCGGCGCCCGCCGCGCTGTGCGTGCCCGAGCTGGCGCTGGAGCTGCCCGGCGCCACGCTCGCGCTCACGCCCTGCGCGCACCTGCGCGCGCCGCCGGCCAAGCACGCCTGCGTGAGTACCGGCCGAACGCATCGTACGTCGACCGTCATGCGCGCTCGCTCTCACCGCCCCGTCGCTCTCGCTGCAGCGCTGCATCCCGGGCGGCGGCAGCGTGGGCGCCGTGCTGACGGTGGTGGCGCCGGCGCGGCCGGGCGCGCTGCGCGGGCACGTGTCGCTGTGGGCGCAGGCGCCGCGCTCGGGCGCGCCGGCCGCGCTGACGCGGCGCGGCGTGTCGCTGGCGGCGCACGCGGGCCGCGTGGCCGCGCTGCCGCTGCAGCTGCTGCGCGCCGCGCCCTACGCCTGGGCGTCGGCGCCGCTGGTGCTGGAGAGCAGCATGGCGCTGCGCATGCGCGTGCTGGGCGTGGCGCTGCCGCCCGACGAGCCCGCGCTGCGCTACGAGCCGCCCGCGCGCCCGGCCGAGCTGTCGGCCGGGCGCCACGCCGTGGGCACGCTGCTGTACGCGGCCGAGCGCCTGTGCGAGCCCGACTGCTACACCGGCCTCGACGTCGACGGCGCCGGTATGTGCCGCTTGCGACGCGAAAAAGAAAAAGGGCAAACATCGATCGAAACATTTTTCTTTAAAATATAATCTGACACAAAGATGTATTATTTAAAAATAACGTTAGATTGGCAACGCAAAAGAGAAAGAGTATAGTCTAAGCGTAGGATAGAGCGAGATAGACTGACGAGATTATTCACGTACACTCTATCGGCCTACGTTAGTCGTGAACTAAATTAATAAATAAAACTAGATTTTACGTTGATGGTTGCCGGCAACAATTATTATCTTGTTGATATATGCCACTGCTTGCTGGCAAAGGCATACCTAATCATCACATACCGTCGCCCCCGCAGAGGGCGCGGCGTGGCTGCGGCGCGCGGCCGGCCCGTCGGACGCGTCGCTGCGCGCCGACGCCGCGCTGCAGGCCGCGCGCCACGCCGCCTACCGCGCGGCCGGCGCGCCGCGCAACGTGTCGCTGCACGTGCACACGTCGGGCTGCGTGCAGCTGGGCGCGCGCGGCGCCGTGGCGGCGTGGTGGCCGCGCCTGGCGCCCGCGCGCGCCGACGCGGGGCTGGCGCCCGTGGCGGGCGCCGCGCCGCTGCTGCTGCGCGCGCGCAACCCGTCCGCGTCGCACTCGCTGCTGCTGCAGGCCGTGCTCGCCGCGCCGCCCCTGGACCTGTGAGTGTCGCGCCGTCCGCGCTATCGTTCGCGAGAGAGTCGCTACAGCAGTGTGTCGCCCCGCAGCGCGGGCTCGGAGACGGCGGGCGCGTGCGCGGCGTGCACGTGGGCGCGCGGCGCGTGGGCGCTGCGCGGCTGGCGCGCGTCGCGCGGCGCCGTGCGCGAGTGGCGCGCGGGCGCCAACGCGTCGCGCCACGCGCTGCCGCTGCTGCTGCTGGCGCCGGACGCGGAGCTGGAGCTGACGCTGAGCTTCACGCCGCAGCAGGCCGCGCAGCTGGCCGCCTACCTGTACCTCAGGTGTGTATGTATACAAGGAACCTTTTTAAATTGAAAACCTTTGTTCCATAGCGTCGTATCCACCGTATAGGTACAAAACATAGTTTACAATTTATTTTACCAAATCAAGACTATGCATGACATGCTTGTAACGAATGCAGGCCCGAGACGAGCCAATAAGCCGATTAGTATATATTATTGTCAGTTTGTACGTACTCGTTTACAGGTCGTATTTTACAACCGATCTGGACGAAATTTGGTGTACAGGTATAACCGCGGATATCGAGGGATATGGCTTGGAGGCGTGGTACATGTCGCCTGACCTTGGCCAACCTGGGTGTATATGCGCCTAACGACGATGCGCACCGTGTATTCTATGTTTCCATCGAAACGTGTCACTGTCATTTCGTATTTTTACAAAATGCCGAATTGTTCCGTGCTTATTTGCAAAAATAGGACAATTCGAACAAACCTTAAGACAAGTGGCGTGTCCTACCACCGATAAGTAAAAAATCAAAGCATTCATTATAATATTTAAGGATTTTATAAATATTTAATTGTGACCTTTCAAAAGGATGCATTAGTGGTGTGCAGCGCTGAGATATGGATATCGATAGTCGTTAGTTGTTCTTACGGATTTATTTAATTATTACTAACATTTGCTAATTAATGTATCTATACTTATTAATTATTAATATTAATATATTATTATTAATATTATAAAGCTGAAGAGTTTGTTTGTTTGTTTGAACGCGCTAATCTCAGGAACTACTGAAAAAATATTTTTGTGTTGCATAGTCCATTTAACGAGGAAGGTAATAGGCTATATAACATCACGCTACGACCAATAGGAGCGGAGCATACATGAAAAAGTTGCAAAAACGGGAAAAATTATGAATTTTTGAGAGCTTCCGTTGCGTGCGCTACGTAAACAGTTTAAGTTACGTAAATATCATGTATGATGGAATTTTTCCTCTTTAAAAGTTCTAAAAAAAAGTCCGCGATAGCACGTCTATCCTTTAAGATTGACTCACTATAACCTTTTTTTATGCTAATCATATTTGTTCGAAATTAATGCTTTATTTCCGAAGGAGTTTTATCAACATAATATTAACTCTTATTAAAATAAATAGTTTTAACATCAAGGGTATTTATGTAGCAGTAAAATACTTTTTAATTCATTCGAATCGCACATTTAATTTCGCAGTTATCACGAGTATTAAAAATGCAATACGCGAACCGTTCGACGCCGGGCGCCGCCGCCGCAGCGCCGCGACTTTCCTTACTCTAGAGAGGAGAGGATGGGCACTCGAGTAGACCATGACCTGGAATAGGACATAGGATATGTTTTATCCCTATATTCCCACGGACCCGTGAACGACCTACGCGAATTCCAATGGACTGATGCAACACCAACATGAGTTGCAAGTAGTCCTAGATACAGAAAATATTGATGTGTGTTTGATCTCTGAAACGCACTTCACTAAACAGTCTTTTGTAAAGTTTACAGGCTATAAGGTTTATCACTCGCTGCACCCTAACAACACGGCCCGAGGAGGTAGCGCGGTTATTATTAAAGAAAATATCTGTCATTACCAACAGTGTACATACGAAGAGCCAGACACGCAAGCTGTGGCGATATCAGTTAAAACAAATAAATTTAATGTTACAGTAGCGGCCATATACTGTCCCCCAAGACACACCATAAACAAAGAACAATATGTACACTTCTTCAGACTACTTGGACAAAGATTTATATTAGGGGGTGACTTTAATGCTAAGAACACTCAATGAGGATCCAGATTAACTTCAACTAAGGGAAGACAGCTTTTAAGTGTAGTGAAAGACATGCACCATATCATATATCATAGGTCATAAGTACTGGAAAACCTACGTACTGGCCGACTGACCACCAGAAATTACCTGACCTTATCGACTTTTTCATAGTCAAAAATATTTCAACCAATTATCTGAGTGTGGAAGAGGGGTACCACATGAGTTCCGATCACTCCCCGATATTATTAAAATTATGTCACAAAATATTATTAAGAGAAAACCACCTGACATTAGTTAACAAGTTTACAGATTGGGAAAGTTTTAGCTTAGACTTGCAAAATATTATTGACCTAAAAACTTCATTAAAAAGCAAAGATCGGCTCGATTCTGAAGTAAACAAGTTCAGCAATAATATCCAGCAATGTACATGGAACAACACACCACAACTTATAAAAAAAATTAAAGGTAATACCTACCCAAAGGAAATAATAGACCTACTATATGAAAAAAGGACTCAAAGAAAAAGATGGCAGCAAACTAGATTCCCGCAAGATAAAACTCTATTGAATAATCTTTCGAAAAAACAGCAGAGAAAAATACAAATGTTTCAAGATGAGGCTTTTAACACTAACCTACGTCAGTTAACCAGCGACCATACAACGCAATACTCTCTTTGGAAAGCTACAAAGTCACTCAAAAGACCAATTATACCAATTGTGTGTGGGCCATAAGCAATGAGCAAAAAGCTCTAAGATTTGCAAATCACTTCGAAGAAACATTTCAGCCAAATGACGGGTCCTCAGACAACCTACAGTTTGCCGATATTCTGCAAGATCAAAGAATTAAACTTGTGACCCCGAAAGAAGTTGCAAAGGAAATTCAAATCATTAGCCTAAAAAAATCTCCAGGGTATTATCTTATTACGGGAGAAATCCTAAAACATCTCCCGCGTAAAGCTATCGTTAATCTTACTAGGCTGATTAATGCTGCATTCCTGCTAAAGCATGTTCCTGAGCCATGGAAAGTTGCGGAAGTGATTATGATTGCAAAGCCTGGTAAACCACCTCACGAAGCATCATCATACAGGCCCATTTCCCTGTTGCCTATACTATCAAAGCTGTTTGAAAAATTGTTTTTAAAACGCCTTAAACCTATCATAAACGAGAGAAACCTGATCCCTGACCATCAGTTTGGTTTCAGAGAGAAACACTCAACAATAGACCAAGTACGTAGAATTACCAACATTATTGAAAAAACGCTTGAAGATAAAAAAGTCTGCTTCACCGTATTTTTAGATGTGGCACAAGCTTTTGATAGA
Source organism: Lithophane ornitopus (assembly GCA_948473465.1). NCBI lineage: Eukaryota > Metazoa > Arthropoda > Insecta > Lepidoptera > Noctuidae > Lithophane > Lithophane ornitopus. Next base: position 16,614,625 of record OX419628.1, read on the forward strand.
GTTTGGCATAAGGGTTTGATATACAAGCTAAGACTGTTGCTGCGCAATGAATTTGCCGATATCTTGCAATCATACATTACCGATAGAATGTTTCGAGTAAGGCACGAGGACGCCTTTTCCGGGTTAAAAATGATTAAAGCTGGCGTGCCTCGAGGTAGTGTGCTGGGTCCAGTCCTCTACTCTATTGTACACGTATGATATACCAGAGCTGGAAAATAATACTATAGCAACCTTTGCGGACGACACTGCCATTATGGCTACAGGCTCATGCCATACGGAAGCAATAAAAAAAGTACAAATCGCTGTTAATGAAGTTCATGACTGGGCACAAAAATGGAGAATCAAATTGAATGACTCGAAGTCACTTCACGTTGATCTCACCAACAGGAATTGTGATTACCACCCAATCTTCATAAATGGCCAAAAAGTGCCATACGCAAATACAGCCAAATACCTTGGCATAACGCTTGACGCGAAGCTGCGCTGGAAAGTGCACGTTAAAAAGAAAAGACAGGAGCTAGACATGCGTTATAAAAACATGTATTGGTTGATTGGACGGGGTTCTTGCCTATCGATACATAACAAAATTTTACTATACAAGCATATACTTATGCCAATATGGACATATGGCATCCAACTGTGGGGCTGTACCAAACCGACCAACATCAAAATTATACAAACATTCCAGAATAAGGTACTCAGGAGTATTGTTAATGCGCTCTGGTATATAAGAAATGACGACCTCCATCGTGACCTAAAAATGGAACCTGTTTAGAATTAAACAAACTTAGTTTATGTATAAACTTGGTATAATTAATTAAAACTTTTACATTAGTTTGGTTGCACGATTCACTGCACTTTTAAGAGTGTTTTTTATACGGTCGTACGTTCGTCGTTGTTGTTTGCGGAGCAGTCGCGGCGTGGCACGGCCGTCGGCTGCGCTGGCGATACCGCCCCTCGTCCCTCTCCTCCCCTCGCTCGCCGGCTCGGCGCGTGGCGTGTGTGTGTAGTAGTGAGGGGCGCGTACAGAACCCGTCACCAAAATAATCCAAAAATTTGCTGAGGCCCATGAACACCGACTCCACCGACATGTGAACATCGAGGCAATTCAGCTGTTAGACCAAACAAATATAGTGCGAAGACTAAAACGAACGAAACCTTTTGAGTTAGTGTAGTGTAAAAAGTGTAGAAATAATAGTGACGATGACACACATATAACACGTGAACTAAGTGTTTATAATATAATATCAAACTCTAAGAAAGTGGAACGGACTGTTTAAAGTTCAATAAACACTATTCTAATTTTAAATAATGCTTACGTAGAAAATTAAGTTAGATTAAAATTGCTTATTAGTCTTATAGACTAGATTGTAATTAATTATTAAGAACCTAGTTTTTTTTTAATAAAGGATAAAAAAAAAAAAAAAAAAATCGGTAGTGTTTCCGACTAAACCGCATCCAGCAGTCTGCGCGGTCCCTTTGTAAGGAAGGTCGGGATCATATTTGTGAGTTTTCGTACGATATATAAGTTACGGCCGATTCCTACTCCCTATCAAAGGTTGTGGTCTACTGTTCGCAGAACTACTAGTTAGTATTAGCTGTAAGTTTTCTTAAAATCAATAAAATAACGCCTGCGTTGTTCTCTGCAGAAATAACTTGACTATAATGGAGGGCGTGCTGCTGAGCGGGCGCGGCGCCTTCCCGAGCTTCGAGCTGGGCGGCCGGCGCCCCGGGCCCGGCGCGCCGCTGCTGTTCGAGGTAGGTATACGAAGGGCACCCACATAAAAGTCAGATTATGGGTCAGTACGACAAGGACATCGAGATGAAGAGTCTGTATAATAGTCTGACGCGCTCGAATATTCCAAGAACACGAGTTTTTTATGCTATTTTGAAATTCGGTAGTATTTTCCCTATTTTCTACCCCTTCGTACGGCCACCCCCAGTCTGCTGACACTCGTGTGCAGGTGAGCGAGTGCGGCGCCACCGTGCGGCGCACGCTGGTGGCGCGCAACACGGGGCAGGTGGGCGTGCTGCTGCGCGACTGGCGCGTGGCCGGCCAGCCCTGCCAGGCGCGCGGCTTCCGCCTCACGCCCTGCGCGCCGCTCGCGCTCGCGCCCAACGAGTCGCGCGCGCTCACGCTGGCCTTCACCGCCGACTACACGCTGGCGCGCGTGGGCGCCGAGCTGTCCGCGCGCACCGACACCGCGCGCGCCGCCTTCCTGCTGGCCGCGGCCGCGCCCGCGCGCCTGCTGCCGCGCTGCGCGGGCCAGGCGCCGCGCCCGCCCTGGGAGCCCGCCGCGCGCGCCGCCGCCACGCTGCTGGCGCTGGCGGCGCTGGCGCTCGTGCTGGCGGCCGGCGCGCTGGACGCCGAGCGCGAGCTGCGCCGCGCGCGGGCTGCGCGCCCGCCGCCGCAGGCCCGCCAGCCGCTCGACCTGCGCGCGCTGGCGCAGCACGCGCCGCCCGCGGCTCCCGCGCCCGCGCCGCGCCGCCCGCCCGCGCGTCGCCGCCGCACGCCGCGCCGCGACGTGCCGCCGCTCGACCCGCAGGCCGAGCGCCGCGCCTTCGAGCGCTGGCGCGCGGAGGTGCTGGGCCGCAACGACGACGACGACTCGCGCTCCAGCGAGGACGCCGACCGGGACGACGAGCGCCGCCAGCCCGAGCCCGCACCCGCCGACCGCGAGCCGTCGCCGGGCGACGAGGCGCCCGAGCCGCGCGAGGACCCGCCCGCCGTCACGGACGGATATGAAGCTGACCCCGAAACGGAAGACCGACCGCAGGGGAGCGGCGACGACGACGCCGCGTCCACAGGCTCCGGGTCCGCCTCCGCCTCGTCCTCCTCGCCCACCGTGGACGAGCGCGACGAAAATGACGACGTAGACGAGCCGGAGACGGCGGCGCCGCGCGAGCGAGCCTCGCCCGCCGGCGACGCGGGCCCGCCGGCCGGCGCGCCGCCGCACGCGCCGGACGTGGCGCCGCGCCCGGTGCGCGCCCGGCGCGACGCCGGCGACACGCCGCGGCGCGACGCGCGCGCGCGCACCGCGGAGCCGGGCGAGGCGCGCGCCTCGCGGCCCACGGCCGCCAAGCACCACTTGCGCAAGGACAAGCCGTGCAAGCGGCCGCGCTCGCGCCCGGCGGCGTCGCCCGTGCGCGCGTCGCCCTTGCGCGCGCCCGAGCGGCCGCCGGGGCTGCGCTGGGGCGCGTCGTGGAGCTCGGTGGTGGCGCGCGGGCCGGGCCCGCTGGCGCCCATCGGCTCGGACGTGCGGCGGCGCGAGCCCGAGCGCGCGCTGGGCGGCGCGGGCGGCGCGAGCGGAGCGGGCGGCGCGGGCGACCACTCGCTGTTCTACTTCAACGGCGACGCGGCGCACGCGCACGCGCACGCGCACGCGCCCCGCGACGCCGACTTCTCGTGGCGCCCGCCGCCGCCCGTGGAGCGCCCCGCCTTCGCCCCCGCACGCGACTTCCTTGGTGAGATCCACTTTTGCTTCTGGCTCAAAATCTTGCTCAAGCTTGATTTTTGTGACGAAATATGTTACAAACTATAATTATGATAGTTACTATATAATTGTCGTGCCCAACAATTAACTACCCTTAAATGCAACATTCTTTTTTATTTATTTTTTTATTTGGGCCAGACAAACAGTAACACATTATATCTGCGCAAATAATATAAACAAAGATGTTATATAAATGTGAAACTCACACCGTTATCCACAGCATATACAATTCATGTGACTATACTAATGAACAATCTATGCGAGTAGGACTGAGTAAGACTACAAGACTGTTCAAATAACTATACATCGGAATCCTTAAGTTTCTTTAACAAAACAGAACGAAATCTATTTGCTGACACTGAGAATAAATCTAATTCTGCAGTTTCTGAACAAAAGTCATTATAGTTTTTGCACAAGTGACGTAGAGGCGCCCGCAGACCAGCATTGGTGCGGCAATGGGACACAGCAAAAAGAGGACGTGCGCGCATCTCTCGTCTAATAACAGTTCTTGGGACACAGTAGCATATTTTATTAGTAATCTCAGAGCAGTTATAGCATACGTCGAAAAGAAACATAATTTCTAGATATAAACGTCTAGACTTCAGGCTCATTAGATTGTATTTATTTAGAAGATTTTTATAGGTTGGGAAGATTTTTATAGGTTGGGAAATTGTGGCAGCACCTATAGTGCATCGATCTAAGGAATTTGCGCTGCACTCTTTCTAGCATCTCAACGTATTTATTATAAAAAGGGTTCCACACCACCACTGCATATTCGAGTTGAGATCTAACTAGTGCTTTATAGAGATGAGAATAAGTGCTTGCGTGTTTAAATTCAATAGCTGATCTCATAACGAACCCGTACATACGATAAGCCTTTTTGGTAAGGTTATCAATATGTTGATCAAGGTGAAGTTCGTTATCTAGCAGTACCCCTAGGTCTCGCACGGATGGAGCTTTCAATAGAGTTACATTGTTTAGATTATAATTATGATTTAAAACGTTTTTATTTTTTGTGAATGATATCGTTAAACATTTAGAAATATTAAGGTAAAGTTTGTTTTGAACACAGTATTCAGAGAATCAATTTAAGTCTTCTTGTAACTGACAACAATCTGCAGGTTTTCTTATAGCTTTAAAGATTTTTAGATCGTCAGCATAGAGCAAAAATTTTGAGTGTCTGAAACAATTTCCAATATCATTTATGAACAAAATGAATAAAAGAGATCCTAAAATTGAGCCCAGCCACTCTTAATTACTTCTAATAAAAAGAGTGTCGTACAATAAGCGTTCAAACGTTACTCATGCTCGCAGCAAAATCGAGTTTTGCTCAGTCTTTACAGCAACACCTACTTGTTAGAGGTGCTGTGGTGAAATAATAGATTATACAACAAGTGAAAAAAAAGGACAAATAGCTCTATTTAACCAGCCAGTAGGTACTTTCAGCACGTTTTATTTAAGGAAAGGATAGGTTTTCTTTTGACCATTCATACAGAAATAGGAGATATATATATACCACGGAGGGGAATCCATCGTCTCTCGTGTGCGACCAGTGTCCGGTGGAACTCTTCGTTGATGGTAGTTAGAGGTCGTTGGTTTTCAATGACACACAACACATAACTCAAACTCAAAGCGTTTATTTCAATTAGAACATTTACAGGCACTTTTGAATTATCACTTATCAAGGAGTCCTTCAGTTTGAGTTAGTTGGTGACGCTAGTCGCCCATTCCAAAACGATGTAGGTACCTTACCGAGAAGAAAGGAAACTCCGGGGACACTCTTTTAAATCAATACATTCTGTTACAGAGTTTACTTGTTCACTTGTTCGACAATTACAATTTCATTTCGACTACCCACGCATAGATCAAGTACCCACACACGCTATACCGCCATTGTGTGTGCGACCCTTCTCCCCGCGTCGGCGAACATACCGCGTGTATCAATACAAAATCTTATTACTTAGTTACTTCAATGAAAATTGCTACTTGAACAACTAATGCTAAAATGCTTATCAGTTAATTATTTTATAATTAAACAATGCTAATATTCACGAAATACAAAGGTTATTGAAAATTAAACATAAATCAGAAGCTTCATTACTTTCTAAGACATCATTATTACTATTTGATAACTCGGAAGAGTTATCAAATAGTTCAAGGAATTTTATCAATCAATCAATCATTTTTTATTTGTGTAACATAGGTAGTAAATACAGTTCTTAAATTATTGTTCATAGGTCGCTATGTCATGCCAAGAGGCGTACAAATATGGTTGCATGCGAAATAAGAATAATTTCTACAGTCAATGCATAAGTAAATAATCTTATTAAATTACAATTTGTCACAATATTCAGTTAATAAATAAAAAATAAAATGTCCTGTCATGTAAATAAATAAGTCTACATTAATTCATCATTAAAAAAATCATCAGTAGTATAAAAACATTTCTCAATTAATAACAATTTTTTTTTTTTTTTGAATTGTGTAACATTCACATGTTTTATGACATCGGGTAATTTATTGTAAATGCGCGGTGCCATGCCTAAAACGCTCTTTCTCACTAAGGCAGTTGTACAACGCTGATTGCTTAAAGAGTTTGCGTATTGGCTACGAATCGCAACCTCTCTTAACGTTGACACTTTTTCGAATAACCTCATGTTTGTTTTGACGAAAACACAAATTTCAAAATTATATAATGAGTATAAGGTCAGTATGTTCAGTGATTTAAAGAATGGTACACAGTTATCATCAATTTTCAGACCACACATTGATCTTATGCATCTTTTTTGTGCCTTAAAAACTATATCTTTATCAGTATAATTGCCCCAAAAAATAATACCATATCGCAAAATTGAGGCTACTAAGCCGTGATATGCCACTAGTAGCACATCCATATTTATTTTTCCAGCAATTTGGAAAAGTGCAAATGCTGATTTATTTATTTTTTTACTTAGGTCGTCTATGTGGGCCTTCCAGTTAAGTTGGTTATCAAGGAATAAACCTAAGAATTTTGCTACTTTAACTTCTTCAATGTCACAGTTACTATGCCTTATATTTACTTTTGGTATTTCGGGTCTTTAGTGAAAGTGCATTATTTTGGTTTTCTTTAAGTTTATAACTAAATTAATTTAGTTAAGCCAATTAATTATGTCCGATAGTGTATTATTAATTTAATGAAACAACAGGTATTCATTAGAAAATTGCTGTGTAAAATAGTCTTATTACTTTATAGTTTGTTTCCTATAATTTAAACTTATTTAGTTCTTGTATTAAATTATAACATTCAGTTATTGATCTTATTATTCACAATCCGTGCCATCTTAGTTACATTAGGTAGCGCTTTAACATAAACAAGTTTATTCTGTCAAATGACCAATTGTTAATATGATTAAAACCTAAAGACTAAAATAAATATTCCCTTTTAATTTTAACTATAGCTTTAGCTAAAACATCAAAATTACTTTAATCAATTAACTCTGGCTTCGCGAATTCGATTTCACAATTTGGGCAATAGATGGCGTTTGATATCATAGGATTCAATATCGTTCACAGATGCATGCAAATGGGTGTAACAGTACACCAGTTACCCAAATAGTTACGCATAAGATTATGTTATGAACTTTACAAACGCTCTAGCGGCGACATGTATATCGAATATACAAAGAGCGAGCGTAGCGAGCTCGAAAATTGTGACACCTAGTGGTCAAATACTGTGGTTAGCTTGCGTACGAGCCTCTAACTAAAAACTGCCTTTTACTTACTCAACATATATTGGTCTTGTTTGGGATTTGATTAAAAAATATTTGGGGCTAACCCTCCATGTTTCTTACATTCACTCCTGGCTGCCATCCTTAGATCTTCGACGGTCGTTAAGAATGTGTCCCTTTCTTGCAGACGAGCCGAGCGCAGTGGGCGGAGTGGGCGGAGTGGGCGCAGTGGGCGGAGTGGGCCCAGTGGGTGCAGTGGGCGCAGTGGGCGTCGTGGGCAGTGGGTCGTTCCGCTCGCTGAACTCCGTGTGGGGCTCCATGCTGGAGCCGCGGCCGGCGGCGGCGGCGTGGCTGTGGGGCGGCTACGCCGAGCCCGCCGCGCCCGCCGCGCCCGTGCGCCCGCCGCCCGGCTTCGGCGCGCCGCCGCGGCCCGTGCGGCCCTACGACCCGTTCCGCTCGCTGGCGTCCATCTGGGCGCCGGGCGCGCTGGACTGGCGCAGCGAGGAACCCGGCGCGGCGCCCGAGCCCGAGCAGTAGACGCCCGAGCTCGAGCAGGAGGCGCCCGAGCCCGAGCAGTAGGCGCCCGAGCTCGAGCAGGAGGCGCCCGAGCCCGAGCAGTAGGCGCCCGAGCTCGAGCAGGAGGCGCCCGTGCGGCCGCCGCACTAGTCACGCCCGCGCCGGCCGCCGACTCTGCCGTCTCTACTAACGTGTTACAGTGTTCCCATCTTGATTGTCTGTTCGAGACTGAAAATTAAACTTACACTATCTCAAATGATGATGACGAAGTCGTTTTACTTTGATCACGTACAACACTATTTTGGGAGGCGACTCTAATCTCATCATGTTGCTGCCTTTGTTGGTCCGTCCCGTGGTACTTGGGCTCGTCGCAACACCATTTCTATTCTTCTCTTGCCAACTCCCCTGTTAACCGTAACGCTATCATTCACTGTTTTATCTTTCATATAAAAAATCAGTTACGTCATCCTCTTTCACATTCCCCACACAATACATCCATCTTTTCTTTGGTCTCCATTCATCAACATTATTGAAAACAACCGACTTCCAAAAAAAAACACTACAACTATTACTAATTTCGGAAGTCGGTGGCATAAAACTAAAATTTGAAACCATAGAACTTCCGAAATTGAAGTTATTTTTTCTGCACTATGTGGTGTTTTTTTGTAAGTTGGTTGTTTTTTTTTTTGTAAAATGTGTTTTTCAAAATCCTATTATTTTTGGTAAAAAGTTTTTATTTTATTTTTCACTTATTAGTTGTTGGTACCACCTAACCTACACAAATAATATACATAGTATAGTATACCAAATCAATATAAAAAATATCATGTGTCTAAAATAAAGAATTTGAATATAACAAAGATAGATAGAAACAACTCTGACCAGTTTGGTGTTCGTAGCTTTGGCCTAAAGTCAATTTCTTGCATGTTCAGAAAAGGGTTATTCACAAATTTTGGCATTTATCTCAACGGGCCAGGCAAACACAATGCTAGACTCCATTTGAAATAAGATTAGAAATTTAAATAAGCCTTTTTTACAGTCTGTTCAACCGATTTTGACTTCTATTGCGTTGCTGGCATGACAAATGGCAGCTGCAGTAGAGACTTGTTATTGTGTAATCTTTTTGCTTTTAATGCCATACTTATGCCTACGGTATAGAAGTCAAAATCGGTTGAACGGACTGTAAAAAGGTTTGTTTAAATTTCTAATCTTATTTCAAATGGAGTATAGATACGACAGAACATGACATGTTCAATATTTAAAACAATGCTCTTGCTCTAACAGTATTTACACAAAAAAATCTTTTATTTATTTCTTTTATATTAACACATGAATCTAATAACATCATAATTATTGAGCAGTACAGTCATCATCGGTGCAATAGTTTTACTAAATTATATGCTGACTGAACAAAGACAAGGGCTGTTTTAGGAATATAACATTCTAAGTAGGTTTATAAAACAAATTATACACATTTATTAGTAGTCATTCCATGGCATAACTGCACTCCGCACTAGTGTCGTGTAAAAAATGCAATAAATGTCACTTTCACTAGGACAGGCATGCCGAGTGTAGTACTACCGCACTAACGGAGCGGCCGGTCCTGTCGGCAGCCCGCACTTAGTATCTGTACTTGGTGGAGTAGTCCTTGGGCGAGACGACGAGACCACGTCCCTTGCGCGCGCCGCGGTACACGGTCTCGATGATATCTATCATCTCCTGCTTGTCCTCCAGGGGCCAGTTGATCTTGTTGTTGTTGCCCGTGCCCAGGTCTATCATGATGTGCTTGTTGCGGAAGAAGAACATCACGGTGCACGGGTCGTACAGCTCGTACCTGCGGGTGCACAGCCAGTGTTAGTTGACTACAACTTTAAGGCTACCTTCGACAGCTTAGCTCGTTGACGCGTTGCGTCCCCGCTGAGCATAGTATGTCGGTACCTTCGAACCGAAATGCTGGGTAGTGGAATACCGGAGAGGAAATACCTTATCCGAACTAGATAGTCAAATCAAATCAAAATATTTTATTTCACATAAGCCTACATGGGCACTTATGAAACGTCAGAAGCTAGGTGCACGGTTCCAATTGGTCGTTTCCTATGGAGAAGAGCCGGCAAGAAAACTCCACAGTTACTCTTTTAAAAGAAAATAATAATTGGCTTTTACAATATTTTCGATTTACAGTGTTAATAGTTATGGGAGGACAGTGTAGGCCTTTCAAAAAGTTTCAGGTAGGTTAGGCTAAGCCTACAATGTTCTCACATTCACAAGGTAGAAAAGAATCAATATAAAAGATAAATAAGATACTAAAAGTAAAAAAACCTATTTAAACCAAATCACATGATTGCCATTACAACTGTAACAAATCTGATTATTTATCATGTCCTCAAAAGCCACTAGTTGAAATTAATAGTGTTTTGGATAGATGGAGAAATTACTGTTACAAACTATATCGGGATGAAGATTGTATACGCCCCGAGCATAGATCTGATGACCACTTGAAAAAGCCAGGTATACTACTTTCTGAAGTCCAGATTCTATACAAAAACTGAAGCATAAAGCAGTGGGTCCTGATGGCGTTTCGGCTGCAATGTTACAACAGCTTGGTTTTGATGGGACTAAGGCTGTGCACCAGATTACGCCCAAAGAAGAGTTAAAATTAGTGTTGAAATATGAAAGTTTCGACGCACATTACTTCCAAACCAATACATTTTTTCCAATTCTGCTTCCATACAGGGCTAGATAATGACAAGACGAATTGATATCATTTTTAGTTTTTAACGTAAACCGTCATATAGACGAGTACACCGTTTATAATTAGGTCAAACATAAGAATTAAGAAAACCTTGATCGCTTAAATAAGTAACACTAATGTAATAATACAATTAACGATTCTAACTCTTTAAAAGAAAAGAGAAATTTAATAACATTCGATCTCTTAGTGTAACTTATTAAGAGAATCGGAAGAAAATAAGATTTTCTTAATAAGTTTTAATAAGTTTTTGGTTTACCTCATGGTAAACCAAAAACGAGCAAAAGAAGTCTCACGTTTGTTGAATGGGAGCCCCGTTCATTATATTTGTTTTATTCTGTTTTTTAGTATTTGTCGTAGCGGTAACAGAAATACATCACCTGTGAAAATCACAACACTCTAATTATCACGGTTCATGAGATCCAGCCTGGTGACAGACGGACAGACAAATAGATAAGATAAATAGACGTACATCAAATTTGGACGACGTAAATAACGCCCTACTGCAGGTCCATAGTTAGTTCACTGCTAATAATTTAGTATTAAATGGGAAAAAAAACTAAATGCATAAGATTTGCTTTACCGAATGTTAAAAGTAGTGATTGTGACATAGTATTGGATAAGGAGACATTAGAATTCGTCGATAAAAATGTTTTCTTGGGGATCATCCTCGACTCAAGGCTGCAATGGGGTCCTCTTTTAACATCTCTTGCAGGACGGCTAAGTTCAGCAGCATATGCTGTGAGAAAAATCCGTCAATTTACTGATGTAGATACCGCGAGGCTAGTTTATTTCAGCTACTTTCATAGTATCATGTCTTACGGTATTTTATTGTGGGGACGGGCTGCAGATATCGAGTCTATATTTATTCTGCAGAAAAGAGCCATCAGAGCAATATATGGGCTCCGCAGGCGCGATTCTCTAAGAGAACTATTTAAAGATATTAACATCATGACGGTACCTTGTCAATATATCTATGAAAACATCATGTACATAAGGAAAAATCTAAGTCTTTTCAGTAAAAGAGGTGAAAGACACACTTATAGGACTAAAAATAGCGACCAATTAGTTCAACCGGGTTTCAGACTGGCTAAAGTAGACTCATCCTTCATGGGGTACTGTTTAAAATGTTACAATAAAATACCTCCCAACATACTTCAACTGAATGAAACGAAATTTAAATCTTGGGTAAAACGCAAACTATGCCGCCAAGCATATTATAAATTGGGGGATTACATCGCTGACAAAAATGCTTGGCTTAGCGCTGGTCCAGCTCCACAAGGACGCATAAACTAATTGATTGGCATTCGAAAATATTGTTGGAGCTGCTGAAGATTGTAAAGACTATCTTGACATTGTATAAATTCAATCTCCTAGTATTGTATAATTTCATAGCACATATGTGAGCACTATGTACTTACCTACCTTAAAGCTACCATTTACTAGGTACGTCTTTCATTGACTTGAATGTGCCCTGGCGGCTGAGAGTATGTCAAGCTCACTCAAATGTCTCGCTGGTGGTGGCGTGTGTGTTGGATCATTAAGTTCCCTTCAAAATGGTTGAGCTGAATGGTGCTGATCCATGCGTCATGTTCGTGAACGGGCGCCGCCAGTAGGGACTGGTCATCTCTAAGCTGCCACGGCTTATGTTTAATTTATTTTACCACTTCCTGCTATGCAAATAACAGTGACAGAGTCACTTAAAACATCGTCCAGATATACTAAGTGGAAAAAATACGTAATATTGAAGCTAACTTAAAAATACATGACCTACCAAACAAAAAAAGAATCATCAAAATCGATTCATAATTGGCGGAGTAATTGAGAAACACAAAAACAAAAAAAAAAAACGTGTGCGGCCCCAAGACCCAAGTTATTCTCAAGTATGATTTCAAACAACAACAAAATTTTCACAGCCGCCACCTTGGTTTTACTTTTCTACCTCACTATCGGCTTTAGCACCCTCGAAAACTATGAAAACGATAGCCATGATGATTTTTTAAAATTTCAAGTTAATCAAGCCACGCAGTAAAATCTCCTGTAAAAAACTTGTGTGTGTTCAGTCGCTGTATCTATACTTTTTAAAGCCCGCCCCTTTTGAGCATGTGTGCAACTCTAGCCTCAAGGGAAGAGGGGCCGGTTGATATAAATATTTGATCGATAAAAATATCGATGAAAACCGGATATCTATGATGAAAACCGACTGCAAAAAAGAAAAGTATTTTTTGGATGTATTTTGAAATCATTAAAACCAAATTAAGTAAAATATAATTCAAAATTCAAAAGTCATTTATTAATAAAACTGAAATAAAATGCATATAAACTCAAAAAATCGGGTGACATAACTAGATCGAAGTGTGAAATATGTACTATGTTTTTTCAATTAAATTATCCGTGTTATTTACGAATAAAACAAGTGTTACACTTCTATAAATTTCACTCCTCATAAAATGTCCATCCCGGGGCACAGCGATTCGATTAGAACATGCTAGCTGGACAAAATTATTTATTGGGGTATTTTGCTTCGTACGGTTTTCTTATGATGTTTTAATGCATTTTCAGCACACACAAATAAAAGAAGGCAAGGTCACGCGTACCAAAAAAAAACAACAAATGGCACTTAATATTTCGTTTAATGAGACAGGTAGAAAAATAACAATCCTAAAATTATTAACAACAGTCATAAAATACTCAACTACTAATAACCTCTACTAATTACACAAAGGCATTCTCTAATAATTACATAATAGGACATCATTAAGTGCTATGTCCGGAACTTCCATCGCACCCCCATTTGCTTATAAGGGAGAATGTTGAGACAGGAACTAAAGATTAAAATCTTCATACTGTGCACTTTTGCAGAAATTAGACGTTCAGCCGGTTTATATAAAACCGCCTGAAGTCTAATTTCTGCACGCGTTTCGTTTACAAAAATCTGTTCCTCGGGAAGGTAACACTCAATTTTTGCCTGCCTAACAATGATGGAAATACCTGATGTCCTGCTTTGATGCTCCACTTCCTTGTTTGTTTATAGGAATTGGCTTGTAGATTTGGCGTCTACGTAATATGCGAAAGCCTCGTCTTTTGACAAACATCTTGGTTCTGTGGCAGTATCTACATCGCCACATGCGAACTACGCATCAAAGACCTGACGTCAGACAGACGTCACATAAATCCTGCATCGCGCAATTAAAGTTTACCGTGCAGTAGACATATATACGAGAACCCAACATCAATCGTTAGGCAGTTGCCCGCCAGACACAACACCCGTCTGGTTGGAGGATCCTCCCTTTTCTATGGAGTATGAGTGAACTTTACACCCTGTTCCTCATACCCCTAAAGTTCTTCGTGAACACCCACACTTCATTACTTGGCACTTCAGGACTGTGACTTGCTTCTTTAATCACTGAAGCCAAGTTCCGATTTCCGGACAATCGTGCCGATATTTCGGCAGCCACTACCAATACCAATTGGTTCACGTCCCGTGATTGAAGAAGGTCGCCCACGCGCTTCCTTTTCGTTTTTTCACTAGCTTCAGTGAAATCTACTTATGGATGCCCAAGAATCGAAGCCTTTCTTGATGATAATGGTGCTGAGTGGTGGACGGATACTTTGAACGTAACATACCCAGCCAACCACTCAGAGTTCTTAGTCAGGAAGCGATCGCGGTGCTTCCCAGATCTTTCCCATTTTTCTGTCAACTTGGACGCCAATCTTTCAATTGGCATTTTGACTTCCCTTGCAGATGCTTCCGGTTCCGATGTTTGTCAAATCATTTTTCATCGAAAGAAAATCATACAGTCCACTATTACGGTTCTCTTTGGGATGTTTCTGCCATACATCAAAAAACTGAATTTTTGCGACTGAGAATTCGTATTGAATCAAGAGAAACTAGAATTCGTCGATAAAACTGTTTTCCTGGGGATCACGCTCGACTCAAGGCTACAATGGGGTCCTCATTTAACATCTCTTGCAGGACGGCTAAGTTCAGCAGCATATGCTGTCAGAAAAATCCGTCAATTTACTGATGTAGATACCGCGAGGCTAGTCTATTTTAGTTACTTTCATAGCATAATGTCTTACGGTATTTTACTATGGGGACGGGCTGCAGACATCGAGTCTATCTTTATTCTGCAGAAAAGAGCGATTAGAGCCATTTATAATCTACGCAAGCGCGATTCTTTAAGGGAACTGTTTAAGGATATTAACATCATGACGGTACCTTGTCAATATATATATGAAAACATCTTGCATGTAAGAAAAAAATTACATCTTTTTAGTAAAAGAGGCGATAGACATAATTATAGTACTAGAAATAGGGACTTATTAGTTCAACCAGGTTTCAGACTGGCTAAAGTAGACTCATCTTTCATGGGGTACTGTTTAAAATGTTACAATAAAATCCCTCCCCACATACTTCAACTGAATGAGACGAAATTCAAAACTTGTATAAAACGCACACTATGTAGGCAGGCATATTATAAGTTGGAGGATTACATCTCTGATAAAAATGCTTGGCTTAATACTGGTCCTGCTCCACAACCACAACTAACTAATTAACATTCGAAAATGCTGTTGGAGCTGCTGAAGATTGTAAGACTATCTTTGCATTGTATAAACTCAATCTCTCCTTTGTATTATATAATTGCACAGGTGTGAGTACTATGTACTATAGAGCTACCATTTACCGGGTATTTTGTCTTTCATTGACTTGAATGTGCCCTGGCGGCTGGGAATGTCATGCTCACTCAAATGTCTCGTTGATTTTGGCGTATGTGTTGGATCATTTAGCTCCCTTCAAAATGGTTGAGCTGAATGGTGCTGATCCATGCGTCATGTTCGTGAACGGGCGCCGTCAGTTGTGACTGGTCATTTCTTAGCTGCCATGGCTTATTTTAATTTTTGAATTGTGCTTATTTTATAATTGCGGACGCTTTAAACGTGCTTTCTACATTGTTCTCACATGTATAATTTCAACATGAATAATTTAACCATTATATTGTAACAATATTTTGATTTAAAAGAGTGTCCATGGAGTTTCTTGCCCGTTCTTCTCCATAGGTGCCTACTA
Source organism: Lithophane ornitopus (assembly GCA_948473465.1). Taxonomy (NCBI): domain Eukaryota; kingdom Metazoa; phylum Arthropoda; class Insecta; order Lepidoptera; family Noctuidae; genus Lithophane; species Lithophane ornitopus. The sequence continues at coordinate 16,630,162 of OX419628.1, forward strand.
CGTTTTGGAATGGGCAACTAGCTTCATATTTCTGACTGACTGACTCCTTGACAATTCAAAAGTGCCTGTAAATGGTTTAATTGAAATAAATGCTTTGAGTTTGAGTATTCTGAAAAACAGCCAAAAAAACAAAGTTGTACTCAAGTGCGCAGGCTAAAATGCCTACAATTTAAAAGCTAATAGTTATGGCTATGATATATATAATTTCTAGTCCGGGTACATGAGGGTACAAGTACTTTCTAATCCAAAGAATACAGAAAATCATCAAAAACTAACAAAATTATTTAAACTCAACGTAATAAAAAAAACTGCGGTTAAAGTATATACATTTACTAATTATAATTAAAAAGTACATACCTTTAACTTAAAGATTTAAAAAAAAACTTACAATCGCTGACATATAGTGTTACTTCGGTAAGCGCAAAAATGAACTAAACAAGTAATTTTTTAACCCTTTCTCTATACACTTCCTTCATTACCGTATCAGTAGTTGACATTATTATTATAGCTTTATTTATTTATCCATACAATTAAAATTAAAATGACATTCTTAATGATGTTCTACAAAATTTATATCATTGTATGGCCCCTGTTGGGTAAAAAGCCTCCTCCATCTTTTTCCATTTTTGTTTGTCTTGGGCGGTGTTCATCCAGTTTGTCCCAGCTGTTTTTACGATATCATCAACCCATCGTTTCTTTTGCCGTCCTCTTTGTCTTTTTCCTGTGGGGCCGAGCCACTTCGTTGTTTCTAATGTCCATCTGTTATCCTGGTATCTAGCTATGTGGCCTGCCCATTTCCATTTCAGTGTCATGGCTTGTTGTAGTGCATCCGTGAATTTTGTTTTGTTGCGTATGTTGGAATTTCGTGTTTTATCTATTCTTCTTAATTTCAGGATACTTCTTTCCATTGAGTGCTGGCACGAGAGAATTTTTTTCTTAGTCTGGTTAGTGAAAGACCAAGTCTGACATGCGTATGTTAAGGAGGGCAAGATACATGAATCCATTATGATCTTCTTTAACGTCAAACTGTAGTTTCCTTTGAGGATTTCTTTCTGTGCCCAATACTTTTTCCATGTTGTGTTTATTCTTCTGTCTACTTCGTTCTCATTTCTGTTGGAATCAAATGACATTTGTTTTCCGAGATATATATATTCGTTGACATATTCTATCGTCTTTCCTTCTATATTTATTGGGATTTGAGTATTATTAGTCATTATTTTAGTTTTGCCGGTATTCATTTCTAATCCTACTTTTTTGCTTTTTTTGTCTAGGTTTTGCAGCATTTTTTCTAGTTCTGCGGCAGTTTCACTAAAAAGAGCTATATCATCAGCGAATCTTAAATGAGTTAGACGTCTATTATGTATCCACACCCCCTTGTTTGTCCAATCTATATTTTGGAAGATATCTTGAAGAACTGCTACGAATAACTTCGGCGAGAGCGGATCTCCCTGCTTTACACCTCTTTCTATAGGGAACTCTTCTCCTTTCCTTTCTAGTTTTATTCTGCTCACACTTTTGGAATACACAATTTTTATGATATTTGTGTATTTTTCATGTATGTCGTTATTTTTAAGTGCTTCCCATATAGACGCATGTGCAATAGTGTCGAATGCTTTTGAATAGTCAACAAATGCTACGTAAAGTGGTTTGTTGAATTCCTGGTACGTCTCTATTAGTTGGTCTACTGTGTGGATATGGTCACTCGTTGAGTAGTTCGGTCGGAACCCTGCTTGTTCAATTGGCTGGTTTTCGTCTATTTTTGGTGCTATTCTGCTAAGCAAGATCGACGAAAACAGCTTATATACAGCCGATAACAAACTGATAGGTCTGTAGTTTCCTACTTCTAGTGGATTTCCTTTCTTGTACAGAAGTACTATGTGTAATAGACCCCATTGCTCTGGTGTTTGCTCGGATTCCACAATCCTGTTGAAGAGTGTTGTCAAGTATGGGATTAAAACCCGTGCTCCGATTTTTAGTGTTTCATTAGCTATATTGTCTGGTCCTGGGCTTTTATCTGTTTTCAGTGCTTTTATGTGTCTCAACACTTCCATTTCGCTTATTGAATCTATTGTTCCTTGGGTTTGTTCTTTGTCTTCTATTTTTTTGCATTAGTTTTCATTTATGACTGATTCTTGTACTGGGGATTTTTTATAGAGGTCTCTATAGAAATCAGTAGCGCATTTGAGAGTATCTTTCCTGCTTTTTGTTTCATTCTGACCGTCCTTTAGGTTCTGAATCCATGTCTTGTGTGTTGTCAGTTCCTTGTTGGCTCGTTTTGCACTTCGAAGCGTTGTGAGGTTTTTTTCGATGATTATCTTTCTATAAGTGTTGCAGTCATCTCTGGTGGCTTTTTTTGTTTTTTTAAATAGCTGTTTCAATTCATCTTTCTCTTCCTTAGTTTTGTTTTTTAGTAATATTTTCCCACGTCTGGCTATTAGATCCAACGTTTCGGTAGTCAGTATTTTGTGTTTGTAGGTTTTTGTTTTGTTTTCCCGTTTGAGACTTTCTGTTATTACCTGTTCTAGTTTGTTGCTTAGAGTTTGTATATCTTGTCTGGTATTTAAGAATTCGTCGAGTGTCTTGGAGTACTTTTCTAGGTTTTGAATGTATGTTTCTCTTTCGTTTGTAGTCTTAAGTAGGTTTGTTGAAAGTTTGAAAGATTTTCGACTAATTTTGGGTGTTTCAATCATAAGCGAACATCTGAGCATTCTGTGGTCTGATGGAAAATTGGTTAAGTTGAGTACTTCCACATTAGCTACGGACTTTGGAATGTTGGTCAGTACATAATCAATTTCATTTCTTGTATTCTGGTCGGGCGATATCCATGTCCATCTGCGGGACTGTTTCTTTTTAAAGAATGTGTTCATTATGGACAGTTTGTACTCGTTAGCATATTGTATAAGGCGTTCTCCCCTACTGTTTCTTCTTCCATATCCATATTTTCCCATTATCAAGTTTTCTTCTGGTTTTTGTTGTCCGATTTTAGCTTTGAAATCACCGACCACAAGGAAGTTTTTATCTGATAACTCTTGTGCTGCCTTTAGGTCGTTGTAGAACTTGACAATTTCTTCTTCACTTGAGCTTGCAGTGGTTGCGTATGCTTGGATTATGGTAAACGGCAGTTCTGCAAATTTAAGTTTTAGAATCGCTATTCTTTCAGATATTCCTTGGAAGTTAACCATATTATTTTTGAACATTTTCTTTATTAGGAAGCCTACTCCATGCAGGCCTACTGTTTCACCTATATAACATAGGATATAGTTTTCATGTTCTTCTATCTTTTGGCCCTGTCTTCTGGTTTCCGCTAGTCCTATAATGTCCCAATCTATATTTTCTATGGAATTGTTTAGCTCTAGTAATCTTTCTCTTGTTGATAGTGATCTTACATTGTATGTACAGATTTTTAGTTGGTGTGAGGTTTTCAATTTGCTCTTTCCTTCTTTTTTATCATTGTTGGATGGAGGGTAGTGGTCGTTCTCCCCACGGGGACCAGCCGGATTGGGGAATTGGGTTTTTGGTTTATTCTTGATTAGTTTTGTTGTTTCTGTTCTGTTCCTGATTTCCGGTAACACGTTGGCGTTGCTTGTTGCTTCTGAATTTAAAGTAGGTGCGTTAGTTTCGGTATGTGTTTTTGTCCGATAACGAGTATGCCCTCTCCCGCATGTATTGAAAGGCATCAGTTTGGGGTGCGCCTTTTTGCATGGTGTCCTTGTTGGTTGTTTTTTGTATTTTCGAAGTTGTCCTGTTTTGGTTGGCTGGACTTGGGGTTTCCATTAAAACAATGGATTTCTATTTTATCTGTGTCTTTTCGCTTGTTTTCCTTTCTCTTTTGTAATACTGCTTTGGTTTGGTAGGTCATGAGTAATGTAGGTGTTTAATTTTAGTTTATTTTTGTTTTTCAAGATCTTAATTTTTTTCTGCAGTGTTGTTGTTGCAAGTAGGATTGGCCTAATTTTTTGACCATCCTCTCCCCTTTTTCCCAACCTCTGAACTCTGTCGATTTCGCTTGCTTCAATTTCCACTTCGATGTGCTTCAGTGTAGACATTACTAGAGTAGTTAGGTCTTCAATGTCTCCTTCTTTAGTTTCTGGGAGCCCATGAATTAATATGTTGTTTCTCTTGCTGTTAGTCTCAAGATTAAGTATTTTATTATTCAATAACTCCACTTCCTTTTTAAGTTTTTCATTCTCTTCCTCTCCTATGATAGGTTTAATTTTCTCATCCACTTTCACTAATACGGCTGTTGTAATATTTTCAGTTATTGTTGTTGTTTGTAAGTTCAGTTGTTCCGTCATTTTAGTGAGGAGTAGTAACATCTCTGGTGATAGCTCGGCAGACATTGTGTAGTGAAACGAAACGTAAATTCTGTTGGAGTTTCTGAACGTATTTTATTTTCGTGAGTTGGTAGCACTGTAGCAGCTGGCAGCTGTTTGTATTTGACAGTTGACACTTAACCTCAAAACGGCAAATTTTAAAATTGTGTTTCGTTATTTTTCACTTTAGATGCTTATTTCTGTTGTTTTTGTTATATGTTTCGAAGCATACGCGTATGGGAACTATTTAAGGTGACACTTTAGCACTCGGTGTTAGTTATTTCTCATTTTTATTGAATTATTTGCAAGAGCGTTTGACTTAGCGTCTGACGTATTAGACAACCGGAAACGGATCTTTCCGTAGTTGACATTAGCCCAAAATAATTCTTGGAACTGGGACAAATGGGTATCTGGCTAGGGTCTCAGGTAATACATTTCACGAAATTCAACAGTGACTTTTGTCCAGCTAGCATGTTCTAATCGAATCGCTGTGCGGGGGCCTTATATGAAAATCGATTCTTAATGAGTAAACTCCAGTAATATTATTTTATATTAATAAGCAAATGTAAAAATATTTTAACTAAATCCGTAACAACAAGTAACAATTATGGATGTCCATATCTCAGCGCGGTTGACAAATTGAAGAATAAACTTTAATAGTAATATAAATTCATACGACAATCGACATAGCCTACGTATGAATGTCTTATAAGCACATCTCTAAGCGGCGCCCTGTACTAAGCGAGCTAACGCTTTCGTGAAGTATCGTTTTGTAAGTTTAACATTGCTTGACTAGTCCCTTAGCGAAACACTTAGGTAGTAGTTAAGAAGCAATGTATTTCGTCGGCTTCGGCGCATATTTAACACATTTTTTACGACCTTTATTATGGTAGGTATAAGTTTTATTATTCAAAGCCTAATAAAACTGAAATTAAATAATAATTAGACCGCAATTTGAGACTTGCCTTTGCGATTTAATTCGATGCAGTAAACTGCAAGTAATCGTGTATCGCATAGCCGGAATTTAAAGATCGATGTATGAATAATAAAAAAAAAATTAATCCGTTTTATCTACGAATAATCATAATCATAAATCTTTATTTATCTCAACATCATATTACAGGCACAGGTTAATGAGATGCACAATCTTAAATAGAGAAAGGTGTCTGTGGTAGGAGTATCCTGAGTTACAGATCACCCGGCTCTCTTAGTAGGTCGGGTCAAGATAATGTATAACTGTAGGTATCAAAAGATTGAATAGTTGAAAAAAATTAGAAACAGAATTCTAAATAAGAAAATGAAAATAAAATAATAATGAACTTAAAATAATTAATAATGGAAATGGGGAAATGAATAATGAGTAGGTGTGTTGAATGTTTGTAAGTGTAGGTGTGTGGGTGTGTGGAGTGTTAGTGTATGGGTGTTATGAAATTGGTTTTATTAAGTTTTCCGTGGCAATTTAGTCCAGATTTAATAGCCAATAGCGTACTTTTCTTTTACAAATAGTCTTTGTATGAGAGTAGATAGATATTTTGTTATTAATTGAATTATAAAGAAAAGTGCCAAGAAAACAGAAAAACTTTTGGGAGAAACTAGTATTATAACGGCTGATTGAACAAACATTTGTTGACCATCTATTTTGTGTTTGTAAATCGTGATCTAAGGGAGGAAGTTTTTTTAGAACTGTCATAAGAATGAACAACTGCCGGGCCGTTAGCACTTGGCAGTGTTGGTAAAGATCGAAGGTTGGATAGAGGATTGGGAAAAAGTAACTAACTTTTAATATGGCTCTTTGAGCTCTCTCTAGATTTATCAAAAAAGTTTTAGAGGTACCACCCCAAGAGGTAATACAATATACTAGCAAAGACTGGCATAGTGCAAAGTAAACTATCTTAATAACTGATGTATCAGATATATGTCTTAAATTTTTAAATATGTAGATTAATTTTCGGATTCTTTTAACTAGGGTTTCAATGTGTTGTTGGAAACTGAGTCGATAATCTATGATTATGCCAAGATATTTGATAGAGTTTGTTTTAACTAATACAGGACAAGAACAATGGTTGATGAGTGAGTTGCAGCTTGATATCACATAAATCGTTTATATAAACTAAGAATAATGTTGGACCAAGAATGCTACCTTGTGGAACGCCGGAAGTTCGTCACTAATCCAACTATCTACTTTAGTAGTTTGTGTTCTGTCAGACAAATAGTCTGTGAATAGTTGAAGTGGTAGACTTCTTACACCCATATTCTCTAACTTTTTAACCAAAATAGGAACAGATACTGTGTCAAATGCTCAAACACAACAGAAAACGAGTTTTTTTTGGGTAAGCTCGCCTTAATCGAACCGGGCATTAAAACTCTTCCATACAAACTCCGACACCCCGCAATCTTTAGGGGGTAGTTTAGGAAAACAAAAAATGTAAAACTTTATTATTTACTTATACTTAAGTAAATTTGTGTCAAGTTTAGTAACCAAATGAATAAGATTTTTCTTATAAACTGTATCCCTTCTTTTTATGCCCACAAGGGTGGAATATAGAAAAGTCGTTTGGTATGTTTCCACAAAGATTATTTAAATAAATTTTCAAGTTAATCAAAACACGCAGTAAAATCTTCCCCTGCAAAATTGACTACCCCTTGTTGGGGTAGATTTATGAAAAACCTTGATAAGACACTATTCTTTATTTTTGGTTTTAAGTATAGATACTTATTTTCAAGATAATTGGACCATGCATTAAAATTCTTCCCTACAACCTTCGACACAGGTAGTAGTTTAGAAAATATGAAAATATCAAGGTTAATAATTTACATAAATTAGGGGCGAGTCACACCGGAATGGCAGCGGCTGGAAGCGGCCGGCAGCGGCTGGAAGCGGCCGGCAGCGGCCCCCTGCTTCGCCGCTTGCTCTAAATAGATCTGTTTAGAAGAAACAAATGAACATATTGGCGCATGAAATGCGGCGGGCGTGCGCGAGCAGAACCACCGCCTTGCGACCTTTTCAAGCGATACTGGTCTTTTAAGTATGTAGATAAAGTTTAAAATTATTTCACACTAAAAGTGCTCGCCGCATCGTTGCCATTCCGGTGTGACTCGGCCCTAAGGAATAAGATTTCTCAGAGTCACCCATAATATGTTCTATTTATGCCCTAACAGTGAGAGCAGAGTGAGAGCAGTGGTCCAGTGGTAACGGCCACGACTTACGAGTTGTAGGTTGTAGGTTCGAACCCTGATAGGTGCTTTACTTTGTGTAAATTATTTCATTGCCACTGTTCTTAAAACGGTGAAGGAAAACATCGTGAGGAAACCGGCATGTCCTAGAACCAAAAATTCGAAGACATGTGACATCTACCAACCCACACTGGGCCAGCGTGGTAGATTACGGCCCGCTCCCTCTCACAGAGAGGAGGCCTGTGTCCCAGCAGTGGGCACATTATAGGTTGATTATGTATGTTTTATGTATGCCCTAACATGTGTGACTCCAGACTTTTAATTTGTCTGTCTGTGATGTCTTGTTTATACCTATTTAATTGATTGACTTTTGTTGTAGTTGGGTTTTAGTTTTGAAACTTTTATTTTCTAGAGGTCAACTAGTTTATAGCAATGCAGGTTTCATATTGCTAGTGTATTAGCAACACATTCATAGTTTTTATAGGAGTGGAAATCCATCCTGGAATCTGAGTTTGCCAATAGCTGTGTGGTGGTATAACCTGGGAGTCTAAACATCTATTCAGTTACAATATTAGGCAAGGTCAGTGCTGGCCATCTGCCATCAGGTATGACAGTGGTCAACATAAACAATAACTTACATTTTGTTAAAATCTGGGACCTCAGTGATGTCCACCAGGTAGATGACTGCAAAGTTCTTGACTTTCTCTGCGATGCTGTACAACACCTCATCCATCTTCATGCAGGTGGGGTCCCAGTCGTGACCGAACCTGATCACCTGCCGACACAACAATCACTTACATCGATTCCATACAATATTACCTACCAAAACACAATGATATTGTTAAATGCAAATAGCAGACTTTGACATTGGTTTTCAACCCACCGGTGTATTACATTAATTTCATAATAATACCCTAAGACGACCCACCACCCACAATATGAGCTTGTTTGATAACGTTCAGGAATATTGGGATGTAGTAGCTTATACATTAGTAATCGATGCTACTATTACAAGAAATTAATACATTTATTTCAGATATTTGAGTCCTAATTCTACTTGAATGTCTGTCTGGAAAATTCGTAACCTATAAAAGATAGAACTCACCACAACTCTGTCTTCTTCCGACAATATAGCCTGGTCCACTTGCCAGCCGTTGTGTAGATGTCCCAGCATGTAACTCATCGTGGGGCTTGTTTGTTTATCTTCTTTCTATAAGTTAAAATACAAACCAAAACAAACAATAAGCCTATACATCACAGAGCACTATATACTATACATAGTATATAATAGTAACTATAGAGGTGTAACTAATATATTCATAATAGGTACAGGGATTATAATACAAGCATGTATATTCATATTAGGATATGACAACATAAATTATTAGGTTACCAGGTATTAGTCAAATATTAGGCACGCTAGTCGCCATTTGCCGACCGCGATCACTGCGATCACTGAATCACTGAATCACTATCACTTCTGTCGCACTGTCTATTAGCTAATCTAATCTAATACGAATATTAGTTTAATATTTGTAGTGACCGAAGCTCATAGCGACTCGGCGAATCCAAATTATGTGCACGCACGCAGTGAATGGCAGTGATTGATTATTACTTTGTTTTTGTTTTGTATTTATGTTTGGTGGAGGTTTTGGTTTGGTCGTGGTTTAATGGTTTTTGTGGTTACTTATTTAGGGAATAAGCATTCGTGAATAATATAATGAAAGTGCATATTCACGAGAATCTTGTATTTCATATTAATTATTATGGTGCCGATACTCTTGTACACAGAACAAAACTATCTCTAAAATTCCTTACTTTTGGATATGGGAATCTTACAGCTATTCTGCCAAATAAATTTAAAACTTATTTTGATACAACTAAAATCGAATTTGACAACCGCGCGACTCCACTTGGTACTTGTTTTCCCTACCCCGTGTTTTTTTTTTAGAGCCCGATGCGCCCAGTGTTGGCTGCCTCGACGTGTTTTTAATGGAATTTTTCAGTTTTTGTATGGAAAATAAGGAAAAAAACTAAAAAAAATACCAACATGTTGAGAATTAAGGGTGGGTTTTATTAAGGGGGTCGAAATTTTCATTATTTTTGCGATAGGACACACCGTTTTCGAGATATAAGCAAAAGAAAAAAAAAAAAGATACCGTTCTGTTTTGTAAATGAAGTCGAGGTGTTGGTTTGAATTTTAGTTCATGACATCTAATTTTATTCGACACATTTTTAATCGCAATTAAATATTAGCATGTATCAATATTAGATTGTGTAGCTAATAATGAATCAGTTCACTAATATTTGACTAATATGGGTAATAGTTATGGGATCATAATATGCGAAAACTAATATATTCAATAATATGATTACCTAAAAATGTTCCTAATATAACATCTCACTATTTGGCAGTGTTGCCAACTGCTACCTTTAATTAGTAGCTATATAGTTTGCTAAATGTAGCTAGCATGTCCGATTTTTGTACCCATTAGAGCTAAATGCTACTTCTACTTCGTTTTTTATACCCAGATAATAATATGTCATTTCAAATCTTTGTTGTTTGTTTTTTAATTTGATGTTTGACATTTACACCTGACAAATAACTATACCTACTTTTTTTCATAGGTAATTCCATTTTCCACGAACATGAATAGATAGCACAACACAAAAAAAGTTGTTGTTAAAGTTTAACAGTGGAGCCAACATTATTACGGCAAAGGAACTATTTGATGAAACCATAGATATATCATATCATATTTCCATACGCACTCTACCATAGACCACGTTTGGTTTTTCTTTCAAGAACCGGTGCCCTGATGAAAAATATCGAAAGTATTTACGTCATGTGTAAAGTAGCTAAAAAATCTAGCTACAACTTTTATTGTAGCTGCCTGACACCGAAAAATAGCTAGATCTAGCTACAAAGTAGCTAATTTGGCAACACAGCTCTTTGGCAGTTTTGGCACTTTGCATGGCACACAGACAGCACAGAGTGTACATTTTACTATAGGTATCGCGTCAAGTGTCACTGTCACTCTGACAGTGACAATGCATGATAATGACACACGCATCTCTCTCACTCATCTCCGGAACTCGGAAGTACCGAAGTACCGGTTTGGTTCGGTAAAGTAATAGGTAATATATAATAAGTAAAAAACATACAGTATTTACTATGGCCAATAGCGGCGGCGAACAGAGCATACATTTAGCATTTTATTGAAGCTCAAAATTCAAGCCACAAACTTAAAGGTGGCTTGAATTTGGAGCTTTAGCAACAGAGGGCCTAGTGCGAGTTTCTTTTGACCATTTTGACTCACAATATGGTGGTGGCACTCTGATTGGCCCTTCACCAGTGAGGGCCAGTGAAGGGCCAATCGGAGCGCCGAAGGCGGTCGATGAGTAAAGTCGAGATAGTTAAAAGAAACTCGCACTAGGGCCTCTGAGTACTGAACTGCCACTGGCAGTAAACTTCCATTTGTAATTGTATATCGCCCGGGTCCCTCTCTCTACTATACTTCGATTACTTGCTTTGTTTCCAGGTCAATTTTGACGAATGGTGATACCTTTAATCTTTTGGGATTGTCCGGATTATGGTGAATGACCTTGAGATTCTCAAACACCCGGACATAATTTACTTTACGTTGATAGCAACAAAAAGAAGGAAAATTCAAAGTAGAAGCACATAACTACGTATTTTGGTTGGAATATCAGACCAAATAAAAAACCAAAACAGAGCCTTGCGAACAATACATTGAAGTATGCCAAAACTACACCACCGCTCTGTGCATACACTCACACACACTTACCACAGATGAAATATTCATAACAGAGCTCAAAATTCTTACTTACTTTCATAGGGCTGTCACTCGTCGAACTCACTTATTGAAAATAAAATAAAACCGGGCAAGTGGGACTCGAGATTCAGCAATAAGCACAGATAGATGAACGAACGGCCGGACCGACAGACGGACAGACGGACGGACGAAAGAAAGGACAGGCACTGACATTTCCATAAAAAAAAAATAGTGTAGCTTTGAAAGGCGAAATGGTTAACATTATACCTAGGCTGATTAAGGTTATGCTAATAAAAAACGATAGTAAAATGTACAACATAGGTACATAGATACCTTTTTTGAAGTTGGTTAGGTGTGGTACCTACCTGCTTAACTACTCACTTACAAATTTCCTGTGACTTACGGACGGACGGGCAGAAGGACATGGCGAAACTATAAGGTTTCCTTGCTTGTTTTACTATTTCATAAACGTAAGTTAAGTAACTACCTATCTAATAGAAAGGTTCAAACGGCAGCTTGCTAAGACCACGTGAACAAACACTCATTTACATTGTATTCTTCATGTGCTAAGACGGCCTATAAACATACTTTGATACCTACATACCCACTAAAACCAAAATACGAAACAAATAGGAGACGAAAAATATTACGCCAACACAGGCGGTACCTACTTAAAAATAAGAATAATAAATAATAATTCTTATGGGAAAACCTTATCGCCATCCTAGTTATTTTGGAAATGAAATGAAATGAAATGAAATGAAATGAAATGAAATGAAATTGTTTATTCTGTAAATAGGATATTGGAATCACTTTTACACGTCATATTAAAAAATATTAAAAATAAGCTAGATGAGGTCGGCGTTTCCTATCTGACTACTCTGAGAAGAAAGGCCGAAACAAACTCAGAGCTCACAGTCTCTTTTAAAGTCCAGACATAATCTTGGTCAAGCCATATGAGGACCATGTAAATTCGAGTCTGAAATGGTCTTTTGAGGAAAGAACCACACAGATTTGAGTGGACCTGTCCAGTCAGTGCAAGCATTTGTCAGTAATGGCGGAGCTCAACTCAGAACTTAAGGTGCTCAGCAACTCGACGAACAATACCAAAGAAAGGACATTTGGGTAGGCCGCATAAAATTCTCAAATTGCCAGACGATTGATAAAGTTAACTGAGAACGAAAAAAAAAAATTTAAAAAATTCACGTAGTCATCACATTCACAATAATAAAATACTTTACAAAGTAATCATGTCATTTTGTATAGAATATTCAATAATGTCAATTTGTAAATAAAACTGGTTGATATACTTTGATGATTTTCCATATTATTCAAAATGTTACAATGCTTAGCAGAGCGAGCAGCTCAATCCCATGATTTTTTGTCTTCTAAATAATCTGAAATTTTATAGTACCCTTTTCTACAAAGTTTGGTTTTAATGCAGCTTTTAAATCGTTTAATGGGTAAGTTTCGAATGTCAATGGGAAGTTTGTTATAAAAGCGTATACATTGACCCATGAACGAGTTGCCTACTCTGTGGAGACGAGTGCGATGTACAGCAAGATTGTGTTTATTCCTGGTATTTAAACTATGAATATCGGACATTTTCTTAAAATTAGATATATTTTTGTGTACATACAATAGGTTTTCAAATATATATTGTGAGGCTACAGTCAGAATATCTATTTCTCTGAATTTTTCTCGAAGGGAATCCCTTGGACCTAGGCTGTAAATGGCTCGAATAGCCCTTTTCTGTAAAACAAAGATAGCATTAATGTCCGCACAGGCTCCCCAGAGAAGAATCCCATAAGACAGAAGACTATGAAAATAACTAAAATAAACAATTCTGGCTGTATCTACGTCAGTTATCTGTCTAATTTTTTTAACGGTGTAGGCGGCCGAACTAAGCCTTCCTGACAATTTTTCCATTGTAATTTACCGTCAATGGTTATTCCAAGAAAAACTGTCGACTCAACGGGGTCCAACTCTATTCCATTAACTTTAACATTGGTAGATAGCTGCCTGACATTTGGCGTTGAAAATTTAATGAGTTTAGTCTTTTTCTCATTCAGGAGAAGATTATTTACATTAAACCAATGCACCACTTTAGAGAGTGCATCGTTAACTTGTTCAAAGTTGACTAACTGACGTTTTATTTTAAAAATGAGTGAAGTATCATCTGCGAATAACACGATCTTGTGATTATCCCTTATGTGGTAAGGCAAGCACCATGGGCGGGTGACCGAAGATCCTGCAGATCTCTTGCCATTAACATCGACCCTCTGAATTCTGTTGTTCAGATAAGAAGTCAGAAGGTCGAGAGCCTTGTCCCTCATTCCATAGTGGTACAGTTTTCTGATGAGAGTATCATGATGTACGCAATCGAAAGCTTTGGACAAGTGGCAGAAAATGCCAAGAGCATCCTGCGACTCCTCCCAAGCCTCGAATATGCTCTTCAGTAATTCCACGCCCGCGTCTGTAGTTGAACGACCCTTTGTAAAACCGAACTGTTTCAGATGAAGTAAATGATGTGTATTGAAATGACTTAACATCTGTTTTAAAATTAATTTTTCAAAGATTTTGCTCAACGTAGGTAATATCGAGATAGGCCGAAAATTCGTGGGATCAGTTGTGCTGCCAGACTTGAACAGTGGAATCACTTTGCTAAGTTTCATCAGATCAGGAAATACACCAGATGCAATACAAGAGTTAAAAACAATTGCCAAAAAGGGTAAAATAACATCAATTATTGAAGACATAGTATGTACTGATAATCCCCAAAGGTCAGCAGTTTTTTTCACATCGAGTTCTTTAAAAGATTCTATAATGTCTTTAGCAGTAGCAATTGTAAATTCAAAAAGTTTATCACATTCTGGTACACATTCTTTTAGTATTGAATAAGCAGAAGTGGATGACGACAATGACAGAGTTTTGGTTGTTAAAATTGGAATATTAGTGAAGAAATTTTCAAACTCAGTTGCCACCTCCCCGTCTGCCTTAATATCTACATCATTGATTTTTAGATGGAAGTCACGATTCCGTACTGTCGTTCTTCCTGTTTCAGAATTAATAATATTCCAAGTTGTTTTAATTTTATTCCCAGAAGATTTTATTTTATTTTTAATATGTATGGCTTTTGCTGAGGAACAGGCTCTTTTAAAAATTTTAGAATATTTTTTAACAAATCCTTGAAAAGTTTGATCTTGGTTATATGTTTTTTCATGATACAATTCAAATAACCTCTGCCTACTTTTGTAAATACCTGGTGTTGCCCAATCACTAAATAAAACGCGGTCACAAACAGGTAATGTTTTTGAGGTGAAAACCTTCCTAAACTCACAATTGATGAGGTTAAATAGTAAAGTATAAGCTTGATCCGGGTCGTTGTGATAAGGCAAACCCGGTAGTTTTTCTATTAAATTATTTTTAAATTGATCTAAGCGACTTTTATTTACAGGAACAAAACTCACAAGTTTTCTTTGAGCTCTGACTATTTTCTGAGGGAAAGTAACTAACTGGCCACAGTGATCAGAGTCCAACTCATTTATAATTAAATGGCTAGAAGGTCTTGAGTTTGTAAAAATATTGTCTATACAGGTAGCACTAGTGGCAGTTATTCTAGTCGGCTCAAAGAATGTATTGTACAAGATATATGACTTTAATAGAGTTATAAATTTATTTACTGTAGCAGATTTTTCTAGTATATTGATGTTGAAGTCTCCACAGACAACAACTGTTTTATTACTGCTACAAGTCTTTAATAATACATCTTCCAAAGATTTCTCAAAAATATCATATGAAGCACATGGGGGCCTGTACACGCTTAATACAATGAACTGCTCAAGCTCAATGCAAGCTATTTCAATAACTCGCTCAACAGAGAGGCTAACAATATCCTTACGTTCTTTAAATTTCAAGTTGTTACGAACAATTATTAGAGAGCCACCACGTATCATATTAACTCTGCTGAATGAGCTGGCAACCTGGTGGTTGTTAAAGCTGAACATGAACTGGTGGACTTTTAGCCAATGTTCAGTTACACATAAGATATCAATATAACTACAAATGGATACCTACCTATCTAACTCGGTAACTAAATAATTATGTAATAAGCATTAAAAATGTGTAAGGTTTATGTGTAGTATAGGTAGATTATAGATAATTCCCTGTCAGGATCCTTTGGATATAAAAAAACGAAACTTCCGCGTCGTACATATAGCTGGCGCTGGCACACGGCATACCCCTGCGCTTTGCCTTAGCGGGCGGGCGCCGGTGTACCCCCCGCGCGCCTTGTCCGTGACAGGCCACGCAGACATCGCTGTGCGTGTAGTAGTGTTCCCGCGTGAGGCGTTAGTATGAAGCTTACAGTCTGCTTCTTATTTAGTCTTGTGGTGGAGGTGTGCCCTGCTTGGGCGGACCACCGCCAGTCCGCCATGTCCTCGTGGAGGCGATTGGCGGAAATGACCCCTCGCGTCCGGCCCTAATCCGTTACTGCTGTTTCGGCCCTAAATTAACATATTTCCTTCGCGCTTCGCATTTATGGAAGCACACTAATCTTTTAGACAAAATGGACCAAATTATCCGTCATACATTAACTTTGATCCTAAATGTGGCCATGGACGACCGAGCTTGGGCACAAGCTACTCTTCCCATCCGGACCTCGGCGTCCGCAAAATTTCTAGTATTAGTTTACCGGCATTCATATCCTCGGTCCGCGGTACTGAGAAATAAATCAGGAAAATCCTAGCCTCCACACTAATTAATTTTGACGTGCCGTGCCTCACCGAGGCAATGGATGCCTGGAGACTCGCTTGCCCGAATTCAGATCCGCCCGACAATCCATCTTCCCAGAGACGGTGGGATGAGCCGCTCTGCAGAGTAGTACAGAACAACTTGCTTGACACGTCTGCTACTACTGCGGAGCGCGCGCGCTTGCTGGCTGTGGGTAAGTGGGAGTCGGGTCTATGGCTTCATGCACTACCGTCATCGAACCTAGGATCTTTATTCGACGACACTACGTTCCGCATCGCTGCTTCTCTGCGCCTAGGAGCCCCATGTTGTACTCCTCATCGCTGTCACTGTGGCAAAGTTGTCAACAGCCTCGGACACCACGGCCTGTCTTGCAGCCGAAGTGCGGGTCGCTTAGGTCGCGGCGGCACGGTAATATTAATGACATCATCCGACGAGCTCTTGTCACCGTCGGCGTTCCAGCTGTATTAGAACCCAATGGCTTGGCACGCGACGATGGCAAAAGACCGGACGGCATGTCCTTATTCCCATGGAAGATGGGTAGGCCTTTAGTGTGGGACGCAACGTGTGTCGATACTCTTGCGCCATCCCATTTTCCTGGCTCGGCGTGCTGTGCTGGCGCTGCCGCTGCGGCTGCGGAAAACCTCAAGCGGCGAAAGTATAATAGCCTTATAGGCAATTATATTTTCGAGCCGTTTGGGGTTGAAACCCTAGGGCCGTGGTCCGAGTGCTCATAGTCTGTTCAGTGAAATCTCCAAACGGCTGCTTGACACTTCCCGTGACCCAAGGGCTAGCTTTTACCTTGGTCATTGCCAACGTGGCAATGCCGCCAGTCTCTTGGGTACATTACCAGCCGACAGCGATGCGGAGGAATTTTTCGACGCCTTACTTTAGTTATAGTTAGTTAGTTCTTAAAGTTTTAGTGTTTTATGTAAATAGTTAGTTGTGTTATGTAATTATATTAACTAAAAGTGTTTGTACAAACCTACTTACAGAAATAAACTAGAGAAACCGACACTTGGAATTTTTTTCGAATGATTTTTTTTTCCACATGTCGTTGGTTTTGTTTAATATCATCTCATGGTATTCGACTAGAGCAACAAATTTTTTCGAGAAAAGATTTTCATCCGAACTACCATTTTGGAAATAGAGAGCTTTTTTAAAAAAAGTAAAAAAAAATCAAAAGATCCTATCTCGGAAACGGCGCGTTGTAGGGCCATACTTCTGGGAACCATAATGGTTTCTATGGTCCAGGTTAACCCGATACTGCAAAAAAAAATTGAAGATTGCCGAAAAAAAAAGAAACGAAAAGTCCCAAAATGTTTAATTAAAAAAAAATTTTTTTTTTTTTTTGTTTTTCTTTGCAGTTCATAGTTCCCCTAAGCGTATACTCCAACTCCTAAAACTCCACCCCTAAGACGACCCACTGACCGAAAGAAGAAGTCAGTGCGAGCATGTGATCAATGATTAGTTGATTGGTGCGTGATGTTTGTTTACGTGCGCGTGGCGCGCGGGGTGGCGGCGGGCGCGTCGCGAGGTGCAGCGGAGCGCAGCCGTGCGGGGGGCGTCTGGCACCTCGCCACCGGAACGCGGTCACTCACCAAAACATACAGATTTCTCGGGAAAAAATAACAAGCCGCGCTCGCAGAACTGAGCAATACGTCGGGTGTGCCGCACAGACGCTCTCACCGCGTCGTCAGTAACTTTATACGCGTACCGGACACCAGTCCGCTGATTTCACGTTAATTTCCGCAGTAGTGAGTGGCAGTAGGTAGGCAGCAGACCGGGTGCGGCAGCGGGCGGAGTCGCTTCGCGGTACATCGCCGCGTCAGTAATTAGGTCGCGGCTCGTGAAAGGTCGCGTGCTGCCGTACTGGCCAGCTCGTAGTTCCCGTTTCCTCGTGCGGAGGCGGGCGACGCGCGCGCACCCGCCATGCACAACAACACACTGTGACCCTGCTCGCCGCCGACAGCCGACAAGCTGCCGAGTGTCAACCTCAATGTGGCGCGACCAAGTTGTTTATAAGTAGGTAAGTGTGATTAATGGCCGGCTGATGTGAGATGCGAGTCGTTCACGTCCCCGGTAGGTGGACATTGTCTTCTATCCGGTGAAAGGCAGAAGCATTTCTTACTTATTGATGATGCTGATATTAGCAGCGTTTGAGGCGTCACATGAATCTTATCGGATCACGGAAAAACTAAGCAAAACCGCGAGCGGTTCTGCCGTGTGCGTTGTATTTGTTTCAGATCCGACCATGTCTGTGAAGCGCCGCCGATGAAATGCGCTGGCGATCACGCCCACATGAAACTGTAATGACTTCGTTTTCAAATCTAATCGAAATACAACGTGCCGCTACAATGGCGACATTAATTTAACACACGGGTAGTTGTAGTGTCCAGTGATCATAAAAATTATAATAAAATAAAATAATTCGTAAATAGAAAATTTTAAATTTTCAAACTAAATAATAAAAACGCAAGTAAAGGCTCGTGCAAACAGACGCGATATCGCGGGCTCGACAGGCAGCGGTACCTTTGAGGTACCGCTGCCTGTCGAGCCCGCGATATCGCGTCTGTTTGCACGAGCCTTAAAGCTACCGACCAGCTAGCTTACGTTCTATCGGCCCGATACCCTTTGATCAATTCGCCTACTTATGATCCATGACCCCGGCAAATGACCTCTGCGCTACAGTTCTTTAAGTACAGGTTGCTCCAAGATGCTAGTTTAGAAAATTCTTAATAAATCAATAAATTAAAATAAAATATTTTCCTATAACGAATACACGAAATCTTATACGTGTGTTCAATTAATGTCACCATTAAAGCGGCACGCTGTATACAAGCAGCGACTTCCGAGGCAGCATGCGCATGTGCTGTGCAGTGGCCATCAGCTGACAACACACCAAATAAAATGATGAATTATTATATAAATTTAATTATTATGAATTATCACATCAAAAGTATAAATAAATAAGTAGGTATCTATCTACATTATATCAGGTAAAAGGAGGGACATAGGTAGGTACTTTAAGAGAGTGTTATGTAGTAGGTACTCATCAAAAAGAAGAACTTACAAAAAAATACCGGTCAGTAATCAAGTTGTGAAGACTAAACTTTAAAGTTATACACACAACTTGTGGAAAACTAGACAAAAAAGTGACAAAAACGTATTTGATTCAATGTCCATACATGGATTCGTCGACGAAGCTTATTTATTTAGCCTTCACAACTTGATTCAGGTGTAACCAATAAACGGAAATAGGTCTACATGTCGAATACCTATGTTTTATACCCGGGGCAGACGAACATTTGTGTGCGAATCGTTCGCCGATGAAAGGTTCTAATGTTCTATCGATGAAATTTTCAAAAGTGAATCGTTCTATCGGCGAATCGTTAGCCGTCGAAACGTTCTATAGGTGAAATAATGAAACATGAATCGTTCTGTCGGCGAATCGTTCCCCATTGAAATGTTCCATCGGTGAAAAAATGAAATCTGTCGGTGATCCGTTCAACGGCGAAACAAATGTCGGAGAATTACTGTTTCAGAGTCAAACCGGATGCATCGTTTTTGAATTTTAAAAGCTCTGCCGGTGTCAATCAAGGGGCAACTTGATTAACTACATGATTAAGCCATAGCTCAGTACAGTTGACAAATAATTGCACACCATGGTAAGCCGATAGAGCAGCTTCTACAGAAACATTTTGACTTAATTTTTTTAACACAAACATAACGTAGGTATCAAGTTTGACAAATTGACTCTATATGACTTTTCCTATTTATCAGTGTTATTTATAAACGCTAGTTAAAATTTCTATTCATACGATATTTAGCGCTAAGAGGTCGCTAAGCAATTGATTAGTAACTGTCAAAATTAAACACCGATCCACTGTTAAGAGGATGCTAAGATGGCGGATTTTATTTGAATCAGCTGATCGATGCAATATGTTTATTGTGTGCTTCGAAGTAATTTTCATCGTAATATCAAGGTGTGCCTTAGTAAATATGGATTTCGACAATCTTTTACGGGATTTCAGAACGACGTAGAAAGATTACATAATTTTGAAACGCCGCCCGGCAGGAACTGCACCTACAAAGCTCATTTAAATCCACTACGAGGATGATTACCTATTTAATAGGTAGCTAATATTTTTCATTCGAATTACACAGTCATGATCAAAATCCAAACCCAACCATTTAGCTGGCAGGGGGGGGGGGGGGGGGAGGAGCAAGGCTATAACAAAAATTAGCACTTTAAAGCCTGGGATACACTAGGGGGCAAATGACGAAACATGTTGCGGAACATGTTCCTCAACAACTACGTGAAGTGTCCCGAGACATTTGTCGCGGAACATTTTGCCGGCCACACTAGTCAGTGCTCATAGAAATGTCGCCCGTGGAGGTTGTGGCTATTAGTGCTGCGTACATAATAATTATATCGAGTGTGTTGAAACGTAAATAGAAAGAGAAGGTGGTGGATGCGGAATTTCTACCTACAACGAGAAAGAAGAGTTAATATTCTAAATGATCTCCGAATGTCGGATGGCGCGACACTGACGCGGGAGTCCGCGGGACACGTGCGCTCGCTCTCGAGGCGGGAGCAAGCAACATGCCCCGCGTCACGTAGAATGTTGCGGGGCATGTTTCGGGACACTATGCAACGTTGCAGCGTCACGTAAATTGAGTGTTGCGCGTCATGTTGCGGGACAAAATGTTCCCTAGTTTATCCCAGGCTTTAAGCTTAATATTCCGCAAACGGATTCCTGAATCCAAAAATGGTTTTAACAAACTCACATTGTTTTTAAACGACCTTTCCAACGATACCCACACCATGGAATTGACGAGAAAAAAAAAACCATCCCCACTTTAAGTGTAGGGGAGCTAAGATAAAAAAAAAAAAAAACATTTTTTTTTACCACTTTGGCGGCGTCATTTATATGTATATCCATACCAAATTACAGCTTTCTAGTACCAACGGTCTCTGAGCTAAACCGCGGACAGACGGACATGGCGAAACTATAAGGGTTCCTTGTTGACTACGGAACCCTAAAAAGGGTGGTTTTGACAACTTTTTTCTTAAAATTCTGTTTTTTATATTTCTATGGTTACCTCTATTTCGTTTCGCAACTAAACAGTCGCGAATTTTATACAGGGTATTAGGGTAGACACCGTTATCCTTGAAACTAGTGGTTTGGTGTCATTTATAATATACTTTTTTTATGGGACCAACTTTGAAATCGCTGTTCCATACATTTTGTCGATTTAAGTGAACACAAATGTATGGAACAGCTGATTCTTTTTTCGGGATTACAAGGTTGGAACCATAGAAAAAGTATATCTGGGGGCACAGTAGTGCCCCCGCCAAGACGAGCCACGCGAAGCGGAAGGGGGGCACTACCTACCTTTTCTCGAAACGCTTCGTCGTTTTTTTGAACCCTCATAACTTGGGTTTGGATTATACCAGATAAACAAAATTCTCGGGATATGATGTCAATAGTAGACTTATTAAACGTAGAAAGTTTCAATTGCAAAGCTTTTATACTTTCGATTTTATTGATATCTAAAAAACCCCGATTTCGTCACTGACTGACTCACTCACTCACTGATGATCATCAAAATTCTTAGGGTACTTCCTGAATTCCTAGAAAGCTGAAATTTGGTATGTATGCTAGTATTAGTACACAAACAAAAAAAAAATTCTAATTCTTGTAACTTTTACCCCCCAACCCCTTAAACTAGGGGATGAAAGTTTGTATGAGACTTCCGCAAACTTTAATACTAGAGGTCTCAAAATTGATAATAGGACCTCCTTGTTATAAATGATAAAATACATATTTCAGGATTTTTAGTAAATCACCTCCCACCCTGTAAATTAAGGGATGGAAGTTTGTATGGGTTTTCCCATATAAACCTAATTTCATGCTAGAGATCTGAAAAATATGCAAGTACACTTAATAAGAAGTTTGTGATTTCTTATTACAAATAAAAAATACGTGTTTGAAGTTTTTTTTTAAATCACCTCTCAACCCCTTATATTAGGGCATAAAAGTGTACGTCTCCCGCGTACACTTTTATGCCCTAATATAAGGGGTTGAAACCACTAGTTTCAAGGATAACGGTGTCTACCCTAACACCCAGTATAAGTTCAAATTATTATTTTACATCCAGCTTACTATATCTGATAGGGCCATGTCGGTAACTCATTAATAAGCGTTTTTATCCTGACATTTTATAATAATTCTAGTATTATCTGCAAAAAGAATACATTTTTGAAAAGTGGCTTCCGGAGGATCGTATATACATAAAGCAAGAAAAGAAAAGGACGAGAATGCTTCCCTGAGGCACACCATTTTTATTTACTATTACAATAGACATTTGTCTTTGAAATATATTATTTTTTTACAACTTTGGATATCTCTGTACAAGTACAACGAACTTTTGGATATCTTTGCCGAATATGGTATGATAATAAATGATTAAATAAAGTAGGTACCTAAGCCATCACAATTTGTCACCTCCAACTGACGCATTTTTAAATGTTAAGGCATTCGTTGCAGGTGAGTGCTGGAAGCAATGGACGCAGTATATCCGGCATCGGCGTCGGCGTTGGCGCGCGGGCGGCGCCTGCGCCGAGCTGAGCCGCGCCATCGGCACCGCACTACGCCCGTCACCTTCGCAGAGATCAAAGTGCGTCGCCATACCATAATTTTATCTAATAGTAAGGGAACTGGGAAGGTGAAATTTTCCTAGGCTTCTTTTTTATCCGACTACGGTGAAGCAAAAAGGAGGTTTGTGATTTTGACCGGTAATTATGTATGTATGTTCATCTGTTCCATCATAACTTCTAAACTGCTTATCACAATTTGACAAATCAGGTAACGCTGGACTTGAAAGCGTTTTGGTCGTTCACTGAATATACAGGGCGTCCCAAGGATATGCCACATAGAGGGAAAGTACCTTGAATAATGTACCATCTACATTATACATACCCTTGTAGGTACCTAGGTAATTTGAAACTAAGCCCAAGTCTTTCATTTTAAACTCGCTGTTCACTTGACTTTAGGTCACACTATCTGTCTCATAATCTCCAAATATTAACAAATCGTCAACATACAATAAAACATGTTTTAAAATCACTGTTACACTTAGTATACAAACAACAATCACTTTGAGACCTTTCAAAACCTTGTTTTATTATTACAGAGTTAAATTTATCATTCCAGTACTTTGGTGATTTCTTCAATCCATACAGAGATTTATTTAATTTAACAACCTTTTTATTTCCACTATATGCACCTTCTGGCAATTCTAAATACACTTCTTCATCAATATTCCCATACAAGAAGGTCACCGCATTGCCAGGCCCAGCCGCACATCCATCTGATCAATTGTTAAATTTAACTTTGTAGCTATCGACACAAATAACCTGAAAGTAGATAAGTTAGCTACTGGCGCATAAATCTAACATAAGTCAAACATGTCATCCCGTTCAAAGCCCCTAGCCACTAACCTAGCTAACCTAGCTTTATATTGAAATTGTTTTTGGCATTTTTTATTTTAAACACCCATTTACCGGGTGACCACTGAAAATCAGCGCTGTGCTATGGGGGACCCACATGCTGAGTGGAAGCCTTCTTGTCACAGTCATGACGTGCAGCTGCCGATTACTTATCTTTACACTCGTGATCTCATAATTGTACCTACTTAGATCTATTCAGTTTAATATTTTTATATTGCTGTTATCTTTTAGTATGCACGTGTTTCTGTGATAAATAAACCTATTTTTCTTTCTTTCTTTCTTTATTTACTACTTACAGTCTTTTTACTAGTAGGTTCTTTGCAAAAATCCAATTATTATCCTTACAGGGTTTGCAATTCTCTAATATTTGCCTCCTGCCAGTTACTTGCATCCTCTGTCCATAGTTTCTTTGTATGTCACTGGATCCGGATCTACATGACTGTGCCCATTGTAGCAGTTACACTTATAAAAGGGTTTTGTTTTCTTGTTCTCTTGGCCTCTCACTGTTGAGTGTTGCTGATGACGTGTTATTATATTCAACTCTTTATCTTCTGATTTTCCATTTTCTTCATTTACCGAATGGGCTCTTGCGTCTTTTTTCTTCCATGTTTGCTTATCAGCCGCCGCCTCCGGCTTTACACTTCTGCCTTCTACCACATTTAGTATGTCTTGACTCCGTAGCAGAATGACAGATTGAAATTTCCATAAATTCCAATTTGATGCTCCCTCTAGATTTATGGAGCCAGGAGTTCTATCCTCCATCGTCGTGCTTACTTCTAGCTCGTCCTGTCCTTGATCAACCAAGTACTTTTCCTCCCTGCTGGCCTAACGTCACGAGTGCCCTGTGCCAATGCCGACAGTTCCTTTTTTTTTTCGACGAAATCAGTATTTGGCCCTTGTTTTGCTCTCAGATACAGGATTATGTGACTGGGCCCATAACCTGATAGAGTTTGATGCAAAATAAACGTTTTTTATTCTTCAACCAATTCTAGGCTCCATTAACAAGTGAATAGCAGAGTAGTACAACGCTTTTAAACATTATTTACGCTTTTACCAAATAAAAAACCAAGACAGAGCGCTGTGAACAATAAAGTGAAGCATGCCAAAACTACACCACCGCTCTGTGGATACACGCTCAAACGCACACATTTACAACCATTTACAATCAAACTACACCAAAATAATGTGCACACATGTTTACGAAACCGGCCTCACGTCACTGTTGATAACGCTCTGTCTTGGTTTTTTATTTGGTCTGAGGGCCTAACAGCGTTGCTAACCAAAAAGTATTATAGGTATATTACATTGACCTACCTATTCTAACAAATAGGTACAACTAGAGGTTTTATTAAACAGCGGATTCGACATTCATCTACGACTTAATAATGTACAATACATAATAATATCAGTAGGTATGACAACAAGTTAAAAAGTAGTGCAGTATGTACCTACCAAAAATACTTCTTCCTTTGACGAATTTATTTTCTCCACCTCAGAAGTTTAACCGGTGTACTCAATGACTAATTTTGAGAACTCTGGTGTCAGGAGGTGGACGAAGAGAACTCCGAGACGGAGGTACAGATCGAGGAACGCAAGCGGCGGCCCGACGTGCTGGAGGAGCGGCTCGGTCGGCAGTTCGCGGAGTTCCGGCGCCGGCGCGCTCGGCGCGACCTGCTGCGCGAACGCGAGCTCGAATCGCCGCCGCCACCCGCGCTCACGCCCCACGGGCCTCACGCCAGCCACGCGCCGCACGCGCAGCTGGCGCGCGCCGGCAGCGAGCCTACCGCGCTGCACCACTGCGACGCAACCGACACCTGAATGCGCGGCGCACGCGGTTGCTTGGATACGATACACTGACGCGCCTGACGCCTGGCCTGACGCCGTCCATTGTTGCCGATTGTATCTAGGACGACTTGGCCGCCAGACGGTATTCACGTCACGAATCAACGTTTATTGTATTTTTTTGCGGGATCATATTTTAATATTTTCGTTATGTGTTACTTACTTACAGCTCTAAATTTTTTTAAAGTTACTTATCAAAGCTCGGATGCCGGTTAAATTTTCAAATCGGTATGATTTACTTGACGCCAAATCTTTACATTCGGTTTCGTTTGCAAATACCGTTTTTTTAAACCGGTATTTGGAAGAGTATTACATAAAGGTTTTTCGGATAATTACCGGTTTAGAGCAATAAAAACCGGTTAATACTTAAGCTTTTATTCAGCTCGGCATCCTCATAAGTAGTCAGTCACAAGTTGCAACGCTTTTACCGACATACCGCTCGTCGAATAAACCGGTTAAAATAAAGTTGGTTAATTAAGTAAATTTAGGTTAAAATAAAGTTCTCTAAACTTTCGCGTTCTTTAGATAAGTTCGGAGGAAAACCGGAATAAACCGGTATTTTTTTAACCGGTTCCGAGCCTTGTTAGTTAACATTCGTTTATTGGTAGGTAGTAAGTAGTAGGTAGACGGTAACATTTGTTTAATATAGACCGACTGACCGTGCTCGTTTATAACGATGCCGTCTAGTACCTATTACAAACTTTTTTATGAATTAGCAATAAAACTACCTAGTTAATTTGATTGCTGGGCTCTTGTACTTATGCAATATGCAGTTAACAGCGGCGGCGCCGGCGCCGGCGGCACGCGTCTCGCAATATAGTACCAAAGGGCGCCACTGTTCAAACGGATGGATGTAATAAAAATGTTCAACACTGCACATGTGATCATAGAGCCCCATTCATTTCAGAGTCCATAATACCTCCACTTTATCTCGGTCGCATGAGCTCGCGGAGGGAGTGAGAGCGAGACTGAGCGAACGGGGAAGAGAAGGAGAGAAGGCTCCAAGGCGCCAATAGTTTAGGTAATTTCTTTTTACGGCGAAAATAATGGTAAATAATTTAAAAAGAAAAAAACATAGTATCTGCTATCCGCTTTATAGTTAGGTAGTTCATGCAGTTTCATGATCTAATTTGAAGTATTTTTTTAATAACAGCAGTTTATTTGTTCGGGTTGGACTTTTCGAGTTAGGTAGGTACTTAACTTTAATTTTTTTCTGTTGAGAAAATATAGAATCGTGTTTTCGTCAAACATAGTAGGTACTTAAGTACTTAACATGAATCCTCAACTTTACCATATAAGTAGGTATTTATATCAAAATTAATGCAGTTTTTTCGATATAACGGAGGATGACGCAGGTATTAATGTGGGAGTAAAATTAAACACGTAATGAGACAGTTCTCGTATAATTATTGTACAATAAAATAAATAGCACTCTCAATCACGCGTCTGTCAGACACATCAATAAATAGACACGACTATGTAACTATGTATGTACACGAGCTAAAATTATGTACCTACTCAATATTAACCAATATATATTATTACAAAAGTTTAACAAGTATATACTGACTATACAAAGTACGATGTCGAGTATCTCGTTGCACTATGCATATTTTATATTAATATAAGAAGTTAAATTAACAATCATACGAACATACAAGACATCAATCTCGATTAAGTAATTTATATAACACAGCATCGTTTGTCCATTAAATATTTCCTTATAGCCCGGGGAATTTATGCCTAGGCTAAGGGTCAGTTCCCACCGAAACCGGAGACGTGACGCGACGCGACGATGCTTGAGGAGGCGGTGGTTTCGCGCAGTGCGCCGCCACGAGATGAACCAATCGCAACGTCCGCGTCGCAAGGCGCATCGTCAAGTCGCATCGCTGTGCAACGAGGCACCGCGCGGCGCAGCGGAACGTGTCAACCAGTGTTTCCACTTTTAGGGAATCTCCCTTTTTGAAGGTAAACTCGTAATGAATGTAAGCCGTCTAATTTTAGTTTACCATGTTAATAATAACCGTGTAAAGAAGACATCGGAACTAAGTCGCATTCAACCTAGAGTTGTTTTTTTTTCATTCCGCATCGCTAACAAACCTAGTTTTGTAGTCCATATTTCAAGCCGGCGCCAGACATAGCAACAATATTTGAACACATATTTGAACATTTGTTTGACACATGTGAGGCAGGGGTGTTTGAGTATTTCATCAAAATTTGATCACTAATTTCAACTTTTCCATTCGGTGTCGGTTTTTCGAGCGCACATCAAAGGGATTAAAGTTCAAATGTGTGCATAGCGCGTCCCAATTGCAAATTTGTGCGTAGCGTAGCCTGCAATCACCTGTCTCGTAAATAACTGAGCGGAACGGTCGCTTTGCTCAATCGCAAGATGGAATGGAGCAACGAGTGCCCTAGCATTTATTGAGTTGCTTGAAGGAGATCCATGTATTTATAGAACCCTAAAAGTAAAAAACAATATAACAATAGGAATTTGGTAAATGACGCCTGGATCAGGATTAATGATAAATTATCAGTACATTGCTCTATCAAAAGAAGAGAAACATTTTATTGACCCATTAATTAAAGGGAATGTATAAAAAAAATAAAGCAGTCTACAAGGACAGGATCTGGTGCTGAAGATATTTACAGACCATCATGGTTTGCATTCGATGCCATGCACAATTACATGGTTACTGTTAATGTTAATGATGAGTTTATATGAGTACCGTCCGACAGTGGCGCCGATTCTCTTGTCACAAAATTCTCTAAACTAAACTAAAAATCACTAAAATTTAGTTTAGTCCTGTCAAACGACCAAACACATTCTGAAATAGACTATGGTGCCAATTCTGTTGTACACCGAACTAAACTATCACTAAAATTCCTTACTTTTGGCTATGAGAATCTTAACGCTATTCTGACAAAAAAATCTCTAAATTCAAAAATTATTTTGACACAACTAAAATCGAATTTGACAATCGCCACAGTTACAGCAGCTTCGACGTGTTTTTATATGGAATTTTTCACATTTTGTATGGAAAATAAGCAAAAAAAAAACCATCATGTTGAGCCTCAGGGGTTTATAGCTTTCCTAAAGGGGGTCGAAATTTCCATTATTTTTGCGATAGGATACACCATTTTCGAGATATAAGCAAAAGAAAATAAATAAAGAAACAGTACTGTTTTGCAACTGAAGTCGAGGCGTTGGTTTAAATTTTAGTTCATGACATCTAATTTTATTGATGCGTTTCGCGTCACGTCTCGGTGTGAACTGACCCTAACTTTGCATTAATTTAAAACGCGATTTTTTTCATTTAAAGTGAATTACTTTTATGTATACGCTCTATCTCACTTAATTACAAGAAAATTAACCATATTAAAGCAAATTGTTTTTTTAAATTTTGCTTTATTGTGTTTAATTTTCTTAATTAAGTGAGATAGAGCCTATAAATAACAGTTATAACAAAGGAGATTGGGCCTCTGCTTATAGGGTTCTGCCCTGAAGCCAAATAAAAATAAAATATATACCATTGGAAATACCTATTCAAGGGGAAAGTTTCCTACTAACACGACTTTTGCCCATTGTTAGTCAGTTAGGAGTAAATGACCCAAATAGGTGTGAAAACTTGGGCATCGAAGTTAAGGTATATTCATGGCCCAATAGCCATAAGATATACATCAATGGCTGTAGCTTTTTGAGGGGAACCTTTGATACTAACATGACTATTGTCAATTGTTAGTCAGTTCTGAGTTAATGGCATTATTAGGTGACTACTGGGGCACCGAATATACGTACCGTATACCGTGTATCGTATTACCCAGTTAATGGGTTGTGGAGGTCAGATAGGCAATCGCTCCATGTAAAATACTGGTATTCGGCTGCATCCGGTTAGACTGGAAGCCGACCCGAACATAGTTGGGAAAAGGCTAGGCAGATTGATTTTTACTGGGGCACCGAAGTTAAGGAATTTTCTTGGCCCAATAGCCATAATATATACACCAATGAAAAGAGCTTTTCGAAGAGAACCTTTGCTTCTAACATAACTGTTGCCAATTGTTAGTCAGTTCGGAGTTAATGACCTAAATAGGTAAGGTCATTTAGAACATGTAACACAGTCATTTGTATATTTTCTTTTTACTGTTTTCAGTATAATTAAACTATCACATTATTAGAAACTAATTTCGATCCATAAATTCCAAGATCTTTTATGTTTTATTTCAAAGTAGCATTTGTTTTGTTTTGTTTAAAGTAGAATTTGTTTTGTTTTGTTTAACGAAGAATTTGTTAAGTTATCTGTATGATTTTGTTTTTAATTTTTATCTTATAAATCTTACTAAGTTTCTATTCTTTTTAAAATTTTAGGTACATACATTTTTAATTTGTGGAAGCTTGTAAATGGCAATTGTAAGCGCTATTGTACATAACCTACTTTAAATATATTAGACTGTGAGCTTTCTGAAGAATAAAACTTGCGCACCAAAGTTAAGGACTTCTTGGCGTCCTATAGCCATAAGATATATACTACTGAAAAGAGCTTTTTTGGGATAACCTTTGCTACAAACACGACTTTTGCCTATTTAGGTAATTAATTACTCACATTTAGAGCTCTGAACCTTCTTTCGTACTAACAACGAGAGAAACGTCATATCACGAAATATTTCCTTTGAAGAGATCTTTCCATTAGCATATATTTTAACTCTATTGGGGGATGCGGCACGGTTAACAAAGGCTTAAAGAACTGTACGGCCGATCGACTCTTAAAAACATTGTTCCCAAAACGGCATCTAGGAGGCCAATGTTTTGAAATGTCCGTTTAAAGGTTTGCAAGATTATGTTTGCAAGGCTCAAAGTTAATAAAAGTTATTTCACTGTCTAAATACCTGAATTTCACTAATGCTTAATTACTCGCATTTAGAGCTCTGGAGATCTTTTCGCACGTCTTCAGAACAAGAAATATTCTTCTTGATGAGATCTTTCCATTGGTATAAATCTTAATGCTATTGGGCTCCAGGGCAGAAACGCCCAATCTCTTTTAACTCTGTTACATTTCTGCCTGAACCGATAAGGCACAAAAAAAAAAAATTGTGCTTGTACAATATCTTTACTTTTGTTGGATAGAAATAGGATAGGATATTTAATTCTATAATTTTAATGTAAAAAAAACGCTTTTTTAATGTTTGCTTGAAGTACTTAACGTGAAAAAGATTTGTAATTTTATTTTTATTGTTTCCGTGGAAGAATACGTTTAATTCTGAAATAATTATAATATTTTTAGCAAGTTTTTACATATTGTAACCAAAATTTTTCTGTTTCTATTTGGGTACCTATCTATTTGGGCCTCCACTCCATAGAAAAAACATTAGATTTAGAAAAAAAAATCTGTCCCTGGCATGTGGGATAACACTGTTTAAAGCTCATCGAGTAGAGAACAAATATTGTTTTTTTTTATATTCAGTAGGTATCTAATTATGTAAAGTTGTCAGTTTTAGACCATTTTTGTACGAGCTCTATCTCAACAACTGAGCAAGTACCATATACTGTTTATAATCAACAAATACTAAAAACGCTGATTCATACTATTTTATTTAAATATGGATGATTTTCTGCAACTGCACAAAATAATTTTGTAATTAATAGTAGGTATCATTATGGAATACATTTGCGATTTTAAAATAATAAGATGAATAATAATAATATTCTTCGTTCAGTATTTTAATTTATTTGTTAAATAATGTATGGTGGTACGGAACCCTTCGTGTGGGAGTTCGACTCGCAATTGACCGGTTTTTTTTACCTTACTGCGTCCCTGGAAATTGTTTAATTTTTTAATATTATTTGAAGAGCTAAGTTCATAAACACGATTCAAGAAAAAAATTGCTCTGAGGATTTAGTGCAGGGTTCAAACCTAATTTCCCCGGCCTAATGTTCCACTTATCTAAAGATATACATATAGGTAACTATGTTTGAGTATGTTCGGTGTATTGTTCTATGTTAATAAAAGTAGAGCATGATGTGTATCATGATCATAATGTATAAGTAATTGGCACTGGTCGACTGTCTCACTATTCACTACGCTACGGTAACGCGTAACAACATACAAAACCTAATACTTAACTGTAGTTTGTTCTCTTACGGTTTATTCATAATTTATTATTATCATGTGATATACTTAGTATAGTGCGGGCGGCAACAACGTCTCTATGTACAACTTGTCTTACCTAGCTAGCCGTACACGGTACGGTGGTATACCTTCATCAACTGTAAATACATATAATTGTAGCAATATAATCGACTTGTAAATACTCTTAAGTCAACATTTTCCTAAATAAATAATTATTTTGTCATAATACTTTATTTGTCAGCCTCGACACCTAGGCGGGCGCCGCTCGGCGCCTCAGTAATACTGTACAAAATATTAATTAAGCATGTCTACTACAGCACATCGTTCATTTAGTTGTCCGGAGTGTGTGTGTGGGCGGGCGCGGGCGCCGTGGGCTAGTGGACGGTGCGGAGTCAGTCTTGTGAGGCGGCGCGCGCGTCCTCGTCGGGCTGCAGCTCCGCCTCCGCCGCCGACGGGATCGTGTGCAGCAGGCGCGGGGCCAGCGCCGGCGGCGAGCCGGCCGGCTCGTCCACGGCGGGCTGGCGCGTGAGGCGGGGCCGCGCCGCGCCCGGGGCCGCGCCCGGGGCCGCGCTGCCGCCCGAGCGCGACGTGCGCCACGTGCCCGTCGACGCCGTCGCGTTCGAGCCCGACGAGTCGTTGCGGGACGACGACAGGTTGGAGTCCTGCGACGTCTTGCGAGCCACCAGCCAAGACGCGGCGCGGCGCGGTGGCGGCGGCGGCCGCCCGTACGTGCGCCACGAGTCCGAGCGCGACGACGAGAACTCCACCGACGAGGATACCGAGCCCGCCCGCGCCGGAGCCGAGGCCGCGGCTCTGGGAGCCGGCGCGGGCGCAGGCGCCGCGCGGCGGCCGCACGCGCGCAGCCAGTGCAGGAGGCGCTCGCCCGGCGCCGGCCGGCGCCCGCCGGGGGCGCGCTCGGCGGCGCCGGGCAGCAGGCGGCGGCAGGCGCAGGCGGCGCCGTGTTGGCCGCGCGACGAGCGCTCCGCCAGGCTGTTGGTGTTGGCGGGCGTCTGTCGGTTGCTGAAGTTGGACGAGTGCCGGCAGCGCCCGATGCCGCGCGTCACGCGCGACTCCTCGATGGCCTTGCACACGAGCGTGCAGTCCTTCTTGAACTGCTTGGTGAGGATGGCGTACAGGAAGGGGTTGCAGCAGGAGTTGAGCGGCAGCACGAATACCGTGAACACCTTGGCCTCCTCCAACGACACGAGCTGCGCGCCGAACGCCGCCGTGAGCGCGAAGAAGGCGATGGGTGACCAGCACAGGAAGTCCGTGAACACCAGCAGCGCCATGCGCTTGGCGATGCGTGAGTCGTTGGAGTTCCAGGCCTGCGAGCCGCGGATGGCGCAGTACATCTTGAGGTAGCAGCCTAGCAGCACCAGAAAGGCCACGCCGTTGATGACGAGCAGCGTGACCACGTAGCCGAGCGCCACCGGCGTCGACGTCTCGAAGGGCAGGCATACGGCGAACTTGCGGTAGTCGGACACGCCCAGCAGCGGCAGCGCGGCCGCCGCCAGGGAGAAGGCCCAGCCCGCCGCCATCACCACGGCCGCGTGGCGCAGCGACAGGCGCTTATTGAGGTGCATGGCGTGCGTGATGGCGTAGTTGCGCTCCAGCGTGATGACGGCCAGCGTGAACACGGACAGCTCGGACGACAGCACGCCCAGGAAGCCGGCCAGCTTGCAGCCGCCAGACATCTGCCACGCGATGGCGTGCGCGCGGAATTCGCCCAGCGTGCCCGCGTCCACAACCGCCAGGAAACCTGTACAGGTATACCCGATCATGTATTGGGCATCTCACATGATCTAATAACTCGCTCTCAGCCTACGACACGAACAACATAATCACACAACACCCTGTGATCTAGTTACACGTGGCCCTACAGCCAGTGACAGCTACTGGATCGGTGCATAGCACCAGATACGGAATCCTGAAGTTGTTGTTAGTGTAACATTTATATTGTAATAATCAATCTTTATTTACAAAAAACAAATTATTTAAAAAACAAAAACCTGCGGGGACAAACCAATAACTTGAAATATGGTGTAACTTTTGCAATATCTTACAAAAAACAAAGTTTAATGCTTGTTTTTCTCTTTTCGGTTATAAGTTTTTGCGGTCGGGTTTTTTGTTTTTTAAATAATTTGTTTTATTTCAATTTTTTTATATATATTTGGAATTAACTCATTACTAGCTTTTATTTGATACCAATATTGTTGTAATTTATTTAAAACCCCCCCCCCTCCATTTTTTTTTGTATTTGCATATGAAATATATAAAAAAAATATAGCCTATGTCACTCCCACAATTAAGACGAACCTAACGACACCTCGTATGTTAAAATCCATCAAGCCGTTTAGGCTACAGAGCGTGCCCAAGAAATAGACATACATACATACAAACATACATACATACTCTCGAAAAACATTACCCTCCTTCTGGGGCAGTCGGGTAACAAGACAAGTTATTGGAGCCGCGACACAACTACTGATCGTAAAATCAGCACCCAATGCAAAGTGATAGTCACCCAAGTAGATGCCCATGAAGAAGTCGGCGGCCGCGAGGTTGGTGACGAGGAAGCGCGGCACGTCGATGCGGCTGCGGCTGCACACCAGCACGAACACCACCGTGCCGTTGCCGAGCAGCGCCAGCAGGAACACGGCCCACACGCCGCAGCGCAGCGTCCACCAGTCGAACAGGTCCACGCACGGCAGGAACGGGCCTGAGCACAGGGCAGCGGGTAACACGAGGCTTAAGGCGCTGACAACAGGCAAACGGTACACTCTCTAAGTTCATGTAAGTGTATTGAATCAAAATTTCATGAAATCGTCAGTCAGTACACTTACATGAACTTAGAGAGTTGTATTGCTGATTCTAATGTTTATAATTCTGTAAATCCATATTTGTTACGGCCGCTCATAATATTTAGATCAATAAACAACATGATACTGACCTGCAAATTGCAAAAAACGTAAGAAAATTTGAATTTCGCAAGCCACCCTAGCGCATCAACCTTAAATATAAACGTACGTTAGTATTATAATTAATAACAAGAACGTCTTATTTGAATGCAGAACTTGGTTGTTTTTAATTTTCGATTATTTCAACTCTCTTTTTATTTAAAAAAATCGATAATTCCTTTATATTTTGCAATAAATTACAAGCGTTATGTCATCGCGCTTCTCTTTCTTTTCGAAGCAATCCGACTATGTCCGTGGTTTATCTGTTGTCACTGTCAGCGTCATAACAAAGCAGATAAATTGGTAAGCGCCCGCCCAGCCCTCCAGCATCGTAAGCATACTGCCCATACTGGCGTGTGTGACTCACCTGGCAGCGGCAGACACTGCACCTTGCGCGGCGCGTCGGGGCGCAGGTCGCGCTCGCCCAGCTCCACGGCGCCCGCGCCCGCCCAGCCCTCCAGCATCGTAAGCATACTGCCCATACTGGCGTGTGTGACTCACCTGGCAGCGGCAGACACTGCACCTTGCGCGGCGCGTCGGGGCGCAGGTCGCGCTCGCCCAGCTCCACGGCGCCCGCGCCCGCCCAGCCCTCCAGCATCGTAAGCATACTGCCCATACTGGCGTGTGTGACTCACCTGGCAGCGGCAGACACTGCACCTTGCGCGGCGCGTCGGGGCGCAGGTCGCGCTCGCCCAGCTCCACGGCGCCCGCGCCCGCCCAGCCCTCCAGCATCGCCTGCAGGCCCCCCGCGCCCCCGGGTCCAGCCACGCCGCTCAGCTCTGACACGTTGACTGCCAACATAAACCACTAGGTATAATAATTATACACTATGTTATCTAACGAAGAGCGTTCCCGTTAACCTGCAATAGTAGGTACAGCTTAAATCTATTTCTTCTTCTATCTTCTATACTTATATATTAATATGACGTGTAAAAGTGATTCCAATATCCTATTTACAGAATAAACAAATTCATTTCATTTTATTTCATTTCTATCTATCATATAATAAATATGTAAGTAGACGAGGCGTATATGTACATTGAAAAAAAAAAGTAGCTGGAGTGTCCACGAATAACCAACAGATGCCATTTCTAATATTTTTTGAATTTTTTGTCGGTTTGTCGGTTTGTCTGTTTATCTGTTTGTATGTTAGAGGTTTGATTGATGGTTCTACTTAGTTGACCTTCCCTACATACCTTTAATTCAGTTTAGGACTGACTGAATACTATTCGCTATAAAACTTAAATTTTATTCGGGCGTATTTAAAAGATCGTCTGATTGTATGTACACAAATGAATTATAATTTACATGTAGGTATCAAATTTCTTATTACAGTTTTTTATCGACAAACTTTAAAAAAATCAACTCTTTCATGCGTTACTTAGAGTTCAAATCCTATGACAGGACCGTCGCACAGTATTATTTTTGCCTCGAAAAACGGACATCCCCCTTTTATTAACTTATCCGATAGAACAGCTTATTTTAAAAGTAAGAGTAAAATACCCGTTTGACAATTTTGTCCCAATCGGGAGATATAAATTTTTCTATGGTTTCCATAAGAACCATAGAAATCGCAATAGCTTCAGATCCAATCCGTTTTTGTTATATATTTGATTGCAATTACTTGATGCTTTGTATAAAGTTAATTATCAAGCAAACGCTAAATTTTTATCGTTAAACGTGTATGAGTTTTACATATTTACAAGGAATTTTACATATTTTCGATTTTATTTTTTTATGGGCTTATTTCATGGCATTTGGATTCAATATCGATACAAGCTGTTGCTTTGGCACTAAGAAGTACCGATTTAAAATATCATATCCAAATCTTATGTTATCTAGAATTTACAGGATTCTGAAATTTAGGCGCTAGGGTTGGCACAAGACGTATTTTTTTTTTATGTTTTTTTTTGTGAAATTGTTAATTCCCGATACCGGTGGGTTACTCTTTTATATATTATAAAATGTTTTTTTGTTTATTTATTTTTAAGAAATATTTAAAAATGTAAAATAATATGTATAAAAATAAATAAAGAAAGAAGTTACAATTTCATTGATTTTCACATTGTTAATGATAAATCCAACTATTTTCATATTATTTTATAAATAGTTGAAAGTAAATTATATTAAAATGAATACGGAATTATAATGCTAGTAATCCTACTAGTTTTGTAAATGTATCATTTTAGCAGTTTAGATAGTTGTTTGGATATTTGTAAGTTTACTAATATCATACGACGTTAAATACGATGACGTACAATAAACGATTTTTTCGTTTATCCAATGAAGGGCAATTTGTGGTACGGGGATGGGGCCGCCCTCGTTAGGATTAAACCTACAAATTAACAAAAAATATTATTTTTTATGAAGTGATGACCCTAAAATCAAAATTATCAGAAAAAACTTTAGAAGTGAATAACTCCTAGATAACGCGAGATTTGGATTTGTTTTTTTTTTTAGTGATTGGTTGTGGTCTAAAGATGATTTACAATAAATATAGAATCCAACTAAGCAAAGATACAACCATGAAAAATCGAAATGTCAAAACACAAAAACAGCATATTTCTTTACATGTAT
Organism: Lithophane ornitopus; assembly: GCA_948473465.1. NCBI lineage: Eukaryota > Metazoa > Arthropoda > Insecta > Lepidoptera > Noctuidae > Lithophane > Lithophane ornitopus. The sequence continues at coordinate 16,667,212 of OX419628.1, forward strand.
ACTAGGTATATTGGAAAAAAAATACAAAAGAGTACCTTTTGTATTTTTTTTTCCAATATATTGAATATGGTTTTATTACAAATAATAAAGAAAAGAGTAAAATAATGCGTATTTTTTTTTGTAATTAATTAATTTAGTAAAGATCAAAAATTTATAAAATATTTTTTTACTCGTGTTTGGTGTAAAATTGGCACATCGGTATTTTACTCTTACTTTTAAAATAACCTGTTCTATCGGATAAGTTAATAAAAAGGGGATGTCCGTTTTTCGAGGCAAAAATAATACTGTGCGTCGCTCGCAATATATGATATACTTTTCAACGGAAGTTGTTAAATTTGCTCAGTTCGTTGCGTTTGCGTTCTCATATTTAGTTGAATAATAAACGAGTCAAATTCATAAAATTCAACTAGTTGTTTCATAAACAATTAACGTCATACGTTGACAGGAGATCAACGGTTGATTCATCTAGTACGTTGATTCAACGCCTATCCCTATTGAACACATAATCCATACTTCCATACTTCATATATCCATACTTATATGGATTATGTGTGTTTAATTAAATTGTAATTAAATTCGAAAGTAACTCTGATGTCTGCATGTCTGTCCTTTTCACGCCTGAACCACTGAACGGATTTCGATAAAATTGGGAAAGGAGATTGTACTTTTTTTCTTTCAAAAATAACCCTAGGGATATAGAGGATGAAAGTTTGTATGGGAAACCTATCATTTCTTAAGTTAGGGCTATGAAAATTCGCTTTTGGTAAACAGTTACCTACGTGTTTCAACGTTTTTCTAAAATCATTCCTCAAGAGGGTACAAGGCATGATTTTAAAATTCACATGTACTTAATATTGACTTTTTTGTGTGACTCTTTTCAAGAGCGTTAAGGGATTAAGAATATAGTCATAGTACATAACTTGAGAATCTGTCCACTCCATAGAAATATCAAAAACTTCTTTCTTATATCTATGGTCCACTCAGTCAAAAGTAAAAGATAAAGTAAGTAGGTACTTGATAAGTACTTGGTAAGAACTTGTTACTTGTTGCTTGTTTACTTGGTTTGGAACGGAGAGTTTACCAGTGAGTACTCGATAGATGACGTTGCGCAAATGACGCGATTTTCTGAATTTCTTGCGCCAAGGTAGCCGCGAAATTCATTTTTTTGCAAGTTGCAAGTCAGTGTCAGGTTCTATGTTGATTAAAATATGATTCGCGAACGTAGCAAATATGTATTTACAGAATTATATCAATTAGATACAGGAATACAATACCATAAGTTAGATCCCACCAAAAACATTTTCACGTAGAATGTTGCCAAGACGAGACAAAAAGTTATCAGATCTCATGTAGAGCCAAGCTTCTAACTCTACACGCCCTAACTCTACAAGCCTTAACGTCACAAACCACCTCTACACCTTAGGCTAAATAGTTATGTGGGCGAAGTCGAGGGCAAAAGCGAGTAGACAAAAAAAAAGGTATTAATATACCGTAAAGAACGGCACGGTTGACATGCCACCGACCGGGAGAATCAATCCGACACTTTATCTCCGGGTATTCTTCTAGACAGGACTATTGTTGCCATCAAGCCTGATATAGTGGTGGTGGATCGAACAGAGCGGCGCGCAATGATCATTGACTTATCGGTTCCGCATGATGGGAACCTCGTGAAGGCCGAGAAAGATAAACAAATCAAGTATCTTGACTTGACTCGCGAGGTTGTCGACATGTGGGATGTAGACTCTGCGATCATTGTGCCGATAGGCGTATCAGCCGATGGCTTAATTGCCAAGAGCCTCGACCAACACCTATGGAAGCCCTCGTTGGGCAGCTGGGTTAAGTGCCTGATTCAGAAAGCGGTACTCCTGGACAGTCCGTATTGTTAGGAGGTTCCTCTGTCTGGAGCCCTGACCGCCAGTAGCTTGGACCCTGTTCCCGACACCGGTGGGCTACTATTTTTATATTTAAAAATGTAATTTATAAGTGTCGATATGAAATAAAGGAAATAATAATTTTATAGTAAAATATTCACAAAAAATATTATATTGATATGGAAAAGATCTTTCTACGTTGAAATACAAGTGTGTGTGCAAGCAGTGTTTCTTTTGTTACATCAATTTAATAGTTTTGTGAATATTTAACTACTTTTTTTTTAATGATATGTAAAAAAATTTTTTTTTAGCTTATGGATGGACGCTATACTATTGCGGGTTAACGGGAACGCCCTTTGTTAGTTAACATACTTGAAACCTATTGCAGCAGACTTCATACACTTAGAAACTTACGCATCGAGCTAAAGAAGCTTAAACAACAGTTGACAAATAGAGAGTAGCCCTCAGTGAGTGGGTAACGGGTACGTACAGTAGTGCGCCCAGATGTCGGTGGTGTTGGCCCAGGCGGCCGGATCGATGTGCTGCGGCGGCAGGATCACCAGGTCGGAGGGCGACTCGGCCGCTTGCTCGTCCTCCTCCTGCTCCATGAGCGGCATGAACTCGCAGCAGTGGTACGCGTACGACAGCACCAGCGTCTGCGCACGCACGCATTTATTATTGCCCTCTCTAGTGTTGTTTGTTTAGTTCTACTTCTATTATTCCTCGATAACATTCTCTGGAGAAAAATCATTTGTAGTTTTGTATGGATGACAGTTTCCAGAAAAAGATTATGTAGCTTACGAACTGTCAACTGATGGAGTGAACTCTTGTATAACATTATTATTTGTGGCGAGGATTATAATAGTTCACACAATCAAAGCAGTCAATGTCATCTTAGCCGATAACGGTCCGTAAAATGAATTGGGATGCGTGTGAACTGGTCCACACCCACAGATGTTTATCAAGCAATAACGTAGCGAGGATCGAAGGGCACTCGATAAATTACGGCAGCAGTAGTAAACAAGGATAATGTGACAGTGTGGGGCGAGGGCGGACGCAGGCGGGCGATGAGTGTATCAATGACATCGGAAGACCTTCCTCAACATAAAGTTGGCACTCATCGAGGCTCGCTTCCGGATGATGTTGCAGAAGGAAAACAATTGATTTTAAAGAATTGTGAACGTGTCTTGAATCCGTACTATTCCGTACGCGGCAGTGAGGAATACTAGTTGCGCGGTTATCTCTCGATACACTTGGGCAATACTACTCATGTTACTTGTGTCTTCGAGAAAAGTCAGCAAGTAAACGCTGTAGATACACATCTGATACACAGTGGTGCCGATTCTCTTGTCACAAATGCCTCTAAACTAGGCTAAAAATCACCAACATTTAGTTTATTACTGTCAAACGATGTTTTCCCATTCTGAAATAGACGAAAGTGACACAACTTAACTATCTTTCACTAAAATTGCAATTTTGCTATTCTGAATTTGACGTTTTTTTAAACAAAATCTGACTATTTATAATCGCGATTAAAAACGTGCAAAACGGCACTGTATCTTCGTTTATTTTCTTTTGTTTTTAAGTATCTCGAAAATGGTGCGTGTCCTATCGCAAAAATAATGAAAATTTCGACCCACTTTATAAAACACATAAACCCCTAAAGGCTCGTGCTAACAGGCGCGATATCGCAGGCGCGACAGGCAGCGGTACCTTTGTCGACAAAGGTACCGCTGCCTGTCGCGCCTGCGATATCGCGCCTGTTTGTACGAGCCTTAAAACTCAACATGTAGGTAATAATTTTTCATATTTTCCATACCTACTTACAAAAAGTGTAACATTCCAAAAAAAAACGGCCAAATGCGAGTCGGATTCGCTCACGAAGGGTTCCGTACGATTATCTATAAAAACGGCAAAAAAAAATCATGTTTGTTGTATGGGAGCCCCCTTTATTAAATATTTATTTTATTCTGTATTTTAGTACCTATTTGTTGTTATAGCGGCAACATATATACATCATCTGTGAAAATTTCAACTGTCTAGCTATCACGGTTCATGAGATACAGCTTGGTGATAGACGGACAGACAGACAGACAGCGGAGCCTTAGTAATAGGGTTCCGTTTTACCCTTTGGGTACGGAACCCCAAAAAAAAGACGTTAAAGAAGCCCCCACGCACGCCACAGGCTCTAAAAAAATAGGCTCAAATCACGGGGTAGGGGATACAAGTATGTACCACGTGGAGTGGCTATTGTCAAATTCGATTTGCAGAATAGCTCTAAGATTCCATAGCCAAAAGTAAGGAATTTTAATGACACTTAGTTAATTTGGGTGGAGAATCGGCACCATTACTTCACGTCGTTTAGTCACAAATGATTGAGGTCGTTGATTATAAGTTTCTGATACGGTCTGTGTTCAAGGCTCCCACAAACAGGCGCGACGAGGGTTGCGCTGCCTGCCGTTTGGACGAGACTTCTGATCTGCTTAGCTGAACTACGTGGTGCTGCCACCGTACAGTTGACAGTACCTGTATCCGGGGCAGCATGTCGGGCGGGTGGAAGTGGCGCAGGTTAGGGTTGTTGTGCGCCTTCAGGTGTAGCAGACGCTGCAGGCCGGCGCCCGGCAGCCACGAGAACACGTTGTTACCCACGTTTCTATGACACAAACACATGACTCAATCAATATTTGTTTACATTCCATAATGCGAACTTGGCGGTTTTACAAAGACATGTTCATTGTGAATTGTGAACCCTGTCAGGCACAGCAAAGTAGAAGAGAGGAAGAGGGTTTTAATTTAAAAAAAAACTTTTAATTTAAAAAGAGAAATTCACCGTCCATACATTTTTGGGCTACATATGATAGGGCCAAACAAAAAAAAGCTAAGTATTTCAAAAGATTACGCTTTTCTATTCATTTTTAGGGTTCCGTACCCAAAGGGTAAAACGAAACCTATTACTAAGGCTATGTCCGTCTGTCTGTCTGTTCGTCCGTGGCTTAGCTCAAAGCCTGTTGGTACTACAAAGCTGTAATTAGGTATGGGTATACATACAAATCATGCCACACATAAAAAAAATCGTGAAAAATATGTTTTTTTAGGGTACCTCCCCTACACGTAAAGTGGGGATGGGTTTTTTTCTCGTCAATCCCATGGTGTGGGTTATCGTTGGAAAGGTCGTTTTAAAATAATGTGAGTTTGTGCAAACCATTTTTGGATTCAGGGATCCGTTTGCGAAATATTAAGCTTGAAAGTGCTAATATTTGTTCGAGTCAAGTGTCCCCCCCCCCCCCTACCATCTAAATGGTTGGTGTTGGATCTGTGAAAAATTCACGGCAGTAGTATTATATGTTCTGAACCAAGTAATAAATAGGGGCATTTTTCATAATGCCCGCGCATTATGAATAATGACAAGCTGATTTGGGCAAAATAATTAATTAGAATTTGAACTTCCTTATTTATCACATTGCTTCGTCATTATAAATATTGCCGTGTGGTCTTTGGGCAATCTGATAATACACAGGTATTTTGTACGGGGTGCGGGTATCGCGCGGGGTGGGGGCTCGCATTCCGGAGGCGCGCCCGCGCCAGTCCGGCCAGTCAGTTTTAACACCAATTTAACATTTAATTATGGTAAAGTCATCATAGGTCAGCAGAGTGTCTATGAATGAAAAGATTTTATTTAATTTTAAATATTGATTCCGAAAGAAGAGATCCGTAGGAGAACCAAGGTAACTGACAAAGCCCGAAGATTGCCAAACTTACGTGGCAGTGGGCAGTGGCCAGGGCACGTTGGTCGCAGAACAGATGGCCGATGGGGCCGAAAGGTTCTGGAGTGGTGACCGCGTACCGGAAGACGTAGAGTTGGAAGGCCCCCCACAAGGTGCGAGACGCACAGAACCGGTCGAAGTGGCGGTGCTTAGGGGAGGCCTATGTCCAGCCGTGGACGTCTTTCGGTTGAAATGATGACGATGATGATGATGATTGATTCTACGTTTGAAATAAAAATAATAGTAATAAAACCTGGTTTTAATTGTGCTGCCCCATAGGTGACTAGCATTATAAAAAATGACCGATCAATTTGATTATTTCAATAGTTGTTATTTACGATTCGCATCAATCCGATTCGAAGCAATTAAAAAGTATTTTACTACTAGATAAATACCCTTGATGTTAAAACTATTTATTTGAATAAAAATTGATATTATGTTCATAAAACTCCTTCGCAAATAATGCATTAATTTCGAACAGTGAGTCAATCTTAAAAGATAGACATATGCTGTCACGGACTTTTTTTTAGAACTTTTAAAGAGGAACAATTCCATCATCTATACATGTACTATGGGTACTTATTAATATTATAAACCTGAAGAGATTTTTTGTTTGTTGGTTTGAACGCGCTAATCTCAGGAACTACTGGTTGGAATTGAAAGTCCATTTATCGAGCAAGGTCATAGGGCATAGGCTATATAACATCACCAATAGGAGCGGAGCATAAAAGAAAAATGTTGCAAAAACGGGAAAAAATATTCCTTTTTGAGAGCTTCCGTTGCGTGCGCTGCGTAAACGGTATAAGTTACGGAAATATTATGTACTGTAAGCTGTGCCCCGCGGTTTCACCCGCGTAGGTCTCGATCCCGTGGGAATATAGGGATAAAACGTATCCTGTCCTATTCCAGGTCATGGTCTACCCGTGTACCCATCCTCTCCTCTCTAGATTAGGGAAAGTCGCGGCACGCATCATCTTCCTCGATAAATGGATTATCCAACACAAAAACAATTTTTAAATTCCAACCAGTAGTTCCTGAGATTAGCGCGTTCAAACAAACAAACTCTTCAGCTTTATAATATTAGTATAGATATATTATAGTATAGATTTAGATGCTTAATAGAGTTTTATGAATGTATTAAAGGAGACTGGCTACCAAACTATGGGTTTTAGCCCTGAAGCGCAATAGCGATTAGTGATAATATCAATGGAAAGCACAAGTTCAGTGCCGGAAACCCTCTTGGAGGGATCACCTAGTCATAGAATGCCAAGAACCCTCGAGGGCTTCTTTTCAATGTAGGGTTTCTTAGCGAATACAGCATTTTAAACTGAACGTTATAACTATAGTTTAATAAGATTTATTGGTAGGTACTTAAAGATTTATTTATACACAATATTTACAGAACACTACTAACTATTTACATAAAAAACTAAAACTAAAGGGACTAACTAAATAAATATAAAAACAAAGGGACCTTTAGGCGTCGAAGTATTCGTCCGCATCGCTGTCATCCGGAAACGTGCCCAAAAGACTGGCAGCATTGCCACGTTGAATGGCAATGCTAATTCTTTGGCCAAAGAACAAGCCAGCCCTCTGGTCACGTGAAGTGTCGACCAGTCGGTGGGAGATTTCCTTAAAAAGGAGACGCGCACTCGGGCCCCATGACCCGAGCGTTTCGACCCCAAACGGCTCAAAACTGTAGTTGCCTATAAGGTTACAGTATTTGCGCCGCTTGAGGGTCTCAGCAGCCGCAGCAGCGGCGCCAGCACAGCCCGCCGTGCTAGGAACATGGGATGGCGCAAGAGTGTCGACACAGGTTGCGTCCCCCACCAGAGGCCTACCCACCTTCCAAGGCAACAACGTTATGCCATCTGGTCTCTTCCCATCGTCACGTAACAAGCCGTTTGATTCTAATACCGCTGGTACGCCGGCGGTGACAAGGGCTCGACGAATAATATCGTTGATGCTGGCGTGCCGTGCTATGCGGCCTGCACTCCTGCAGCAGGACAGGCCATGGTGCCCGAGGCTGTCGACAGCTTCGCCGCAGTGACACCGATGCGGAGCAACACAAGGTGCGCCTAAGCGGAGACATGTAGCGAGCCGGTAGGTACTTATATGCGTTGGTTAAAATCCAGGCTATATTATTTAAAAAATAAATTGTTGGAGACCGTATTTCAGGGGTGGAAAACCTTTTTCACGGTTCACAAAAATATTCACTAATTTTAAAGGTTGGACACCCCTGTAGTAAGTAGTACCTAATTATACTTTTCTTTATTTTTATATTTTTTCATTTTTTACGTCCCCACACCTAGACTAGTCCGTGAAAATAACACCAGAGATACTACGTATAGCGACAAGACACAAGACCCCCTGAAAACATGTTTTACTTCGATTTACAGTGTTTTATAACACGGTTTCAAACCTAATGCCGTTGACCGTCCGCGATTAATAACTTTAGCACAAACGTCGACAATCCGACAAGACTAACTTGGGGAACACCTTGAAATAAAATAAATGTCAAGTAAATGAGTAGGTAGCTTTCATCTTTCACTTTTGTTTGTGGTGTTGTAGGGAACTCGAGACAATCTAGCGAAGCTAACTCATGTAGCGATATGTCAAAATATCGAGATTTCTGTGCTTTAATTAAGTTGTAGGTATACAAAAACCTTCGAAAGTAAGTTCCTTCTCTAAATGATGTAGAAGAACTACACACTAAGTACCTAGTTTAAAAGAATTAAGCGAACACACACAGAGAGACACGAAATACGACTTGGCCTCGGTTGTGTTATGTTTATAGATAGACGTTTTTTTACCTCTGTAGCCAAAATGTTGTTGTACCTACAATACATGGGCGTAATGTTTTTTGTATTTTTACAAGTTACTGTTTATGTATTAATTAGTTAATTTATGACGAGAAGTGTTCACGTTAACGACACGTATAGGACGGTTTAACTCCCAAAAACCAAATAATTCAGACAAGTAATTGTTTAGTAAGTAGTAATTAACTAACTTTCTTTTACGAGATCTTTTCAATTTGAAAAGTGTAGGTATTTCATTGATTATTTTGCATTGACATTTAATTATTTTAAATGTTTATTCCCTTTTTAACTTTGTGACCTTTTTAATTTGTACCTACTCATTATTTTATTTAAATTTATTCTGATGTATTCTGTGATAGTATTGTGAATTTTTATTTTAGGTATTTATGTAATTGACATGGGTCTTGCCCGAATATTACACTGCACATAGCACAGATGTTATCAGGTGAATCTTCAGAAACGGTCTGAAGGGTGGGTTTTTTCTCCGTTATTTTTGCGTTATACGATCTTACTCCTTATCCGAACTTAGCCGAATACACCTTAAACGTTCGTGCAAACAGACGCGAAATCGCGGGCGCGACCGCGATATCGCGTCTGTTTGTACGAGCCTTAAAACTTTCCTCTGTTGTAAAAAGCTTAGGTACTACTATCTATACAAATAATTGTGTGCCCGCACAGTAATTCCTTGCACACCCGTTCATGCAACTGTGAGTACGTACAAATCTTCCAGCTTGGAGACGGGCACGAAGGTCTCCATGTCGATATGCTCGATCAGGTTGTCCTCCAGGTTCCTGCAAACAGAACGTGCTCAGTACCTACTACTGCCTCTCATGAGGTAGTAGGCCCAGCTCGCCCCTGGGATCTTGCCCCTAATAACCTAAGTGTACCCACTCGCCCCTTTGAATATTAGATGGCCCCTGTTACCCCCGATTGATAGTAGGTTAAAAGTACAGTCAGCACTCAAAGGTTTTATTAAATATTAATAAAATAAATATTTTTTTCTTAAAACTTCAATCAAAATCTAACAAAAAGTACTAGGCTAGCATGAATTCAAGATGTATTACAAACTTAGTATTATACCAATATTAAGATTTGGATGAAAGGTACATAAATAGTTTGTAACTAACAAAAAGTACCAGGTTTGCATGAATTCACGTTTAGTTACACTTGGAGATAAGTAATAAACTATACTCCATTTGAAATAAGATTAGACATTTAAATAAGCCTTTTTTACAGTCCGTTCAACCGATTTTGACTTATATTGCGTTGCTGGCATGACAAAATAAATAGCAGCTGCAGTAGAGACTTGTTATTGTGTAATCTTTTTGCTTTTAATGCCATCCTTATGCCAACGGTATAGAAGTCAAAATCGGTTGAACGGACTGTAAAAAGGTTTTTTTTATATGTCTAATCTTATTTCAAATAGAGTATAATTAGTAAATATCGCATAAGGCATACCTTCCACATTATAAAACGAACATAGACAGAGAAAGCATTCATATTTATACGACTCTCATAAGACTCTCTCATCGAGTACCTAACATATTTTACCACATTTTGTTTATTGGACCTATGAAAAAGGTTCCTTTTGTTATTATAGGTAGCAAAAACTATCACAAGTGTCACGAGTTGGTGAGATTACAAATAGAGTTATTAAAGTAATCAAATATAGCGTTATTCATAATGTGTGCATTTTTCTGTCTGACTGTACCTTTTAAGGCTAAATTTCAAAGGAAATGCCGCATGGGGCGAATCAGTACACCAAAATAATAAAAAACGGGGCGAGTGGAACATTTTACTGAAAGGGATCCAAGGGGCGAGCGGGGCCCACACCGGGTCTCATCATCCCGCGTTTATTTGCGGTAACATGACGCAAAGAAATAACACAAACACAAAAAAGGGGGGAAATATGCGTCACATCCGCGAAAAAATTGCCATCGCCGAGTGAAATAGACGAGTTAAGCGCTGATTGATTCAATACATTCAACCCAACAGCGGGCTGTACTTACACTTACCTATACCTAGGTACTGTAGAACACAATCCACTCCGCTTTGTAAGGCAAGGAATACCTACTTACTCGCGACGAGAAAGCGTTCGCACAACATTTGACGCCCGTCGAACTGTATAGCAGCAATTATTTGTTGATTGGGGTCGCGGTGACTAGTTACTTGTTTTTTATGTGCAAGTATGATGTACAGAAAGAACAGTCATAACTCGTACGGTCTACTAATAAAATTTAGTTTAATAGGTAAGGAATTTATTTCATCTTTGTATGGTCAGGCCCTATCGATGACCTTATAAAAAACGGGAAAACAAAATTATTGAATTATTCAATAAAGTTAGCCGGCCTCTCGCTTATCATCAGATTTATTCATGTAAATATGTAAGAGTGCCGCAGGCCCGCAGCCGTCCGCAACTTCTGTTCCCCCGAGGGCGGGCGCTCCGGTTCAGCAGGCGCGAGACGGACGCGGAGCCGGCGCGGCGCGACACGGACCGATGCCGGCGCGATAAGTTCCCCACATACCCGCTGTACCGGAGGCACATAAAGCGACAGATTGACTTCCTTTTACAATCTCGTAACGTAACGCTAGGTTAACTGACTCACCTGATCGTAACATGCAGATAGCCGCTGTTCGCTGTTACGCTATTTTATACCTTCTCATAAAAACATTGTGGCGAGTGTGGCGACACCGACACACGCACAACAGTAAGTTTCCACGACGCGGGACGGCGTAAAATACAACGTGTAACGTTAAATGCGCAAAACCTCAGACACCCCAACTGATTTTTAGGGTTCCGTACCCAAAGGGTAAAACGGGACCCTATTACTAAGGCTCCGCTGTCAGTCTGTCTGTGTGTCTGTCTGTCTGTCCGTCTGTTACCAGGCTGTATCTCATGAACCGTGATAGTTAGACAGTTGAAATTTTCACAGATGATGTATTTCTGTTGCCGCTATAACAACAAATACTAAAAAATAGAATAAAATAAATACTTAAAGGGGCTCCCATACGGAGTTAAAAACGGTAAAAAAAAACATATTTTTTTTACCGTTTTTAAAGATAATGGTACGGAACCCTTCGTGCGCGAGTCCGACTCGCACTTGGCCGGTTTTTTATTCAATTGACCTATCTCATAGAGAAAAAAAATCATTGAAAAGATTGATTATCATTTCTACTTTAACCAAGATTTGTGCATAGAAGAGCCTGGCCATTGGTATATAAGTAAGCATATGTCAGTAAGCTCCAAAGACTCATAAACAGTACATACCAACGATCAATTAACACAACACCATGTGAATTGTTAACTGGTGTTAAACTAAGAATGAATGAAGATATGAAGATATTAGAATTTTTAGAATAGTGTTTTAGTTATGGAAGATTCGTATTTGTATTGAAATAATAGTTATTTGTTACGCAAGGCTGCAAAGTCTTTTTTTCGCGCGAGTACCTGTATTGAAACCTGAGCGTTGCGAAGGTTTCAAAGGTACGAGACCTAGAAAAACTTTGCTGCCGAGCAAAACACACAACTTTTCACCTCACTACAGCGAGGAAAATGCTAGGAGTCTCCATGCATTTAACAAAAATATTGTACCTAAGCTTTTATGTACCGCTTGCTTTTATAAACCCAAATGGTAGAAAGTGAATTGAATATACAGAAGAAAATTATATAAAGTTTTTTTATGTGAAAACTTCTTTAGGCGCGTAGAGCGCGCGATGTTTTTTCGTGCTGGCCAGTGTGATTATTCTAAAAATGAGGTTGGCGTTCTGACATAAAATAAGTATTGATGCATTATCAGTCGCCGGGTCGACTAGAAAAAAATCGGTATAGAAAATTGTGGAATGGGAGGTTCGAATTTTAAAAACTCTTTCCACGCTAGCGGGGAAAATGGTCTTTTCCACGCAGATTTCGAATGACAAACAGAATCTTTCCGAGCTTGTGAGGTAAAAAAGCTATTATTATTAAATCGGCTCTGTCACATGGGTCACCTGTCACATGGGGCATAAGGTGAAAAATGTATTCACTGTTCATTATTTTTCTGTTATACAATAGTTAATTATTAATTCATTTATTTAATCATTTCTCATGTAGATGCTATCGGGCCGGATACGGCGTGTTATGACGAGTACATAACATAGCAGGGTTAACAATGTAGAGTAACATCGATAAGGGAATCACGTGCTTCCCTGGTAGCTTCTCATCCAGCTAAGTAACATGAAGGTAATGTAACTAAGGACATCTCGTGTCCACTGGAGAGATAAGCAACGAGTTTGCAGCACACACTGTAATATGCATTATCACGAACAAGGTGGTCAGTTAAAGCCAGGCACTCTCGCACATTAATGTTCTGGGAGTCCTTAGGATAATGGTTCATCCAATGTTGGTCAGGAGTCAGAACTAGGGGTACTTCTGATGTTTGTAGCTGCTTTCCTTGATGTCTTTGATGAACGCCGCAGCCGTCTCAGGTTTCCGCTAGCAATGCACTTAATACACTAGCCATCACTTAACATAGTTAACATTTTATTATTTTAGTAAAGAATACCGAAAACTTATTCTAAAATAATAATTTGATCAGCGAGAACTTTATCTTGCGATGTCACGGAGCGCGCGAAAAGAAATGTAACATTCCTGTGTTGCCAAAGATGAGGTAAAATAAAAATATTTAAAAAAAACTCTGCAAAAACGCGATGTTACATGTGTGTGTAAGAAATACTACTCTGTTTAACTAATTATATTTCAGATAGCCGTGAAGTAAAATGGCGATAGACTCGTCTCCATTACGTCGGCCTTCGATTATTTAGTGAAAAATGCCTAACGCTTACTGCACAGTCCGAAGCAACGGGTTGGTTATGTGGGGCTTGCACCCACTAAAAACACCGCCATGAGCCTACTGTCGCCTTGGTGGATGAGCTGCGAGAACTGCTACGCATGACGTTCGCGACCCATCCAGCGCAGCCCGCCTCCGGGCACCAAAAACCTTTGGTGATGTCCGGGCTCACCTGAGACATCGCCACCACTCATGAGGGCCGTGCAATGCGACGACGATAGACTCCCCGATCTATCGCCCGCTGGCACCTCCTAGGGCGGCATCAGATCGCCATGGCGCCTCCTCCGCCGCCCTGTTGTCCTGTGACGAATCGCGTCAGCGAGGGAGTCTTCCTCTCTGACGCGCTTCGCCGGCTCCTTCTGCGAGATGACGTCCTCGCAGAAGGACGCCACCGCCTCCCAGACAGAATTATAATCATTAGTATCAGCAATAAAACTCCTATAAGTGCGAAATGTCATGATTTCATGAAATAGTTATTCAATGCACTTACATGAACTTAGAGAGCTGTATTGCTGATTTTAATGTTTATAATTCTGTAAATCCATATTTGTTACGGCCGCAAATCATATTTAGATCAACATACAACCTGATACCGACCTGCAAATTGCAAAAAAAAACTTAAGTAAATTTGAATTTTGCGGGCCACCTTAACGCATCCGCCTTAACAAACACGTTTGGAGGGCAAATAAACAATGTGCAGTTAATCCGCGATTGCCGTGCTCGGCAGCATTGAGCAGTACATCCGCGAAGGCCGCAGAGTTCGCGCGTGGTTGTGGAGCGCCAGTCGTCGGCCGCTACTAGTATCAGCGTCGATATACACATATAGCATCAGTCTGTACTACAGCTGTATCACTGTATACAGTATACCTACCTATACTCACACGCGTCATCGGGTCATGCGTGCGATCGTTTGACGTCAGCACTCCATTAATGTATGCGGAGGACAAGTGAGGGTGTAATGTGTGTCCTTACAGTACTTGCAGGTCCGGCGTGTGCGTGAACACATCGGCGGGCAGGCGGCGCACGCGGTTGCGCGCCAACAGCAGATCGTGCAGGCGCCGCAGCCCGCGCAGCGAGTCGCCGTCCATCGACGATATCTCATTGCCCGACAGGTCTCTGCGCACAAACATCTTATATCACAACATGTACCGACCAGGTGCACGTGTACTTATTGAGTGAGCACTCACAGCACGCGCAGCTCGGTGCAGTCGCGCAGCTCGGGCATGCGCTGCAGCACGTTCAGCTTCACGTCCCTGCGGACACAGCGTTGTTACAATGTCTGATGAGATCGTTTGACGCTGCGCCTGTGACGTCCCGCAGGAGCCGCCAGGCGGCGGGTACTGGTCATGAATACGTTAACACAAAACTTCGCCAATCAACATTCAAATGGGTAATTAGCAGATTATACCTCTCAATGTAAATAACTGTCAGTGTTCCGGAAGTGGGTCATCAGGTCAGTATCAGTCGCGGGTGACGAGCTTGTACCGACTACCGAATAGGTACTACCGACAGGAAAACAGATATAGCCCCGCCGCACACTGATCAATTGTTAAAAGTTAGCGTCTCATAAATTAATTTTAGTCAATATGTCGGTAGTTCGAAAAATGAGTGATCAAACGAACTTACCTGTAAGTGATGTTTGATCATCATTATATGAAGACATGTCCTTCGATGATCACTATGTAGTTTCCTCGTTTCCATGGAACCGACGCACGATTATTCAAAGCTTGCCACAGCAAAAATAAATTAATTTGCTGTAAACTAAACGCAACCGGATGTTAACTTCCGCTTCCGCTGTCATATTTTTGAATGGGTTCTGGGTGGGCCCCGGATCATCGAAGGACATGTCTTCATATAATGATGATCGAATATCACTTACAGGTAAGTTCGTTTGATCACTCATTATACTTCAGACGTCCTTCGATGATCATGTAGATGTTTAAAGTTTTATCTAAATTGTAACAAAGTTGTAAAAAATAAAGACATTTTCACAATGAAATCTCTTTTATTTTTAATATTTGGTGAATATTTACAATATATTCACTTGCTCATATTTATATCTTCTAATGGACACAACAATTATACTTAATTATATTAGTAGTATTTTTATACCTACTTTTTATATTATTATAATTATTTAATCAACAACCCTCAGGGGCTAACAGTCTTCTGTTGTCTTTACTTGAAGACCATAGAATAACATAATTTTTTACAAAAGATAAGTAGATAATTATTATCACTTTAATTACCTATGTGTATACATGTTAATAGTTAAAACAACAGCATTAAAAAATATATGACAAATCTTAGTTATCTCTATAACTAAATACTGATCTTGCAAAATTTTGTTGATTCATTATTGGACGATTATAAAACTTTGCAAAGGTCTGTGATTGCGAAGTCCATCCTGCAGTTCTCCTTATCTCGTCAATATTGACACCTGTTTTAGCTGCTGCTGAGGTAGACGCGTGTCTAGTACTATATGCACTGAACATGTTTATATTTATCCCACTGTTTTTAAGAGTGTCCTTAATCCATCTACTAATTGTTGACACTGTAGCCTTTTTATATGGTTTCTTATAAGTTATAAAAAGGTTTTTAATATCGTCTCTGTGGCCCTTTGTTCTATCCATGTAATCTATAATTGACCTAGCAGGGCAAATCTTAGGTTCATCATGAATAAATGGAAGA
This sequence comes from Lithophane ornitopus, assembly GCA_948473465.1. Lineage (NCBI taxonomy): Eukaryota > Metazoa > Arthropoda > Insecta > Lepidoptera > Noctuidae > Lithophane > Lithophane ornitopus. The sequence goes on from OX419628.1 coordinate 16,683,183, forward strand.
ATTAAATTAGGTTGGTACCGGCCTGGAGCAGTAGTTTTAATAAGATCAGGTATTTTGATCTGTAGCTGGTTACCATGCTGTACTACATTGTCAGCCATTATTAAAGAGATAGTTTGAATTCTATGACCAGCAGAGATTGCGATTAATGTTACTGTTTTTTTGGTAAGTTCTTCTAGTGACATCTTTTGATTATTATAATTATTGTTTTTAAAATGATTAAGAACTATAGAAACATCCCAAACATGGTCATATTTAGGTATTGTTGGTCTGAATTTAAATACTCCCTTGATAAATCTTTTAATCCTATCATCCTCAGATAATCTTGGGCCTATAATTAAACACAGGGCCGTTTTTGCTGAATTTAGTGTATTGTAGGATGAACCTCTATTGAACTTATCAGTTAAGAAAGAAATTATGTTGGTTAAATAATTAACTATTAAAAAAATCTAAATTATTAATATTGCAATACTCACGCCGAGCATTAATTGGCTATTGGTATTGCTTTAGTGTTGATTCAGTAATAGATGCTAACATAATCTCCGCAGAGGTCGCTGTTATTCCACGCCACATGAATGCTTCCCGGACAACACTCCTACAGCAAGTCGCAGATTCTTTCTGAGAGGGTGTAGGTTGCCCGCATCTGAACATAAAAGCTTATTCTTTGGTTGAACAATCATTGGTTCTGACACTAGCATTGACATATTGGGCACCAAGGTTGAGTAACCCAGTGTGGTACTACAACAATACCCTCAGCTTCATCAATCTTAATTTTTCTTTAAAAAAAAGGGAGACCAGTCAATTGTGAAGGCATCTATTGCATATGCATCTGGGTCCCTATGCCATGCAACATACTTCTTACATTTGTAATTTAGCCTTGATGCAAATAAATCAATGTTGGGAAAACCAAAATTGTTTGTGATACAATCATATGTATTTTTCTCTAGACTCCATTCTATTTCTGTTTTATGTTTTCTTGATTCTGCATCTGCAATGTGGTTATCCTTTGAGCTTATATTAGGTCTTTACCTATGAAATTGCCGTTCTGCAGTACTGGCCATTTCAAATCAAAATAATTTTTGTTTGGCTAAGAATTCTAATTTCAAATTAATTTTATTTTAAAAACATGGTTTTTTTTTCCAAAAGTAGTCATTTCTTTATTGATTAGTGTTACATTTTCATCGCATTTCAATCTTTTTCGTCATCATGGATACGTTAAAAATTCGAGTAATTATGGAATATGAGTACCGTCGTGGCAGCAACGCGGCACAAGCGGCACGCAACATCAACGACGTTTACGGAGCTAACACTACAAACCAACGCACCACCTGTTATTGGTTTGCTCGCTTCCGTTCTGGAAATTTCGACCTGAAAAATGAACCTCGCGGTCGTCCGAAGACTTTGGTCGACAATGACGAATTAAAGGCGATTGTGGAAGCTGATGATACACAATCTACGGCTGAATTAGCAGCAGCTTTCGACGTTAGCGTCAAAACAATATTGGTCCATTTGCGTCAAATTGGCAAGGTAAAAAAGCTTGACAAATGGGTGCCCCACGAACTCAATGATCACCAGCGCGAAGTACGCGTCGAGACGTGCCTTGCACTGCTCAACAGACACACAAATGAAGGAATTTTGAACCGCATTGTTACCTGCGATGAAAAATGGATTCTGTTTGATAACCGCAAGCGCTCAGCAAGTTGGTTGGATCCTGGTTCAGCACCTAAACAATGCCCTAAACGAAAACTTACCCCTAGAAAAGTGATGGTCACTGTTTGGTGGTCTAGCGCCGGTGTGATTCATCACAGCTTCTTACCAAACGGGGTGAGCATTACTGCAGATGTGTACTGTGAAGAACTGAACACAATGATGGAGAAGCTGGCGCATCTCCAACCAGCATTGGTCAATCGCTCGTCTCCGTCTGCTCCTGCACGACAACGCGCGACCTCATACTGCACAGCAGACGGTCTCCAAGTTGCAAGAACTGGGGTTGGAAGCTCTCCGTCATCCGCCCTACTCACCAGACCTTACGCCTACAGACTACTACTTTTTCCAGAATTTGGATAACTTCTTGGCGGGAAAAAAATTCAATACCCGAGAGGCAGTACAAAATGCCTTTGAAGAATTTGTTGCCTCCCGTCCAGCTGATTTCTTTAAGAAGGGCATCAATAAACTGCCACTGCGATGGCAAAGATGCATTGATTGCATGGGTGATTACTTCGATTAATACAAATAAAAAATTCATGAAAAAAATTCGTTTAAATTTTTTCATACAAAACGGCAATTTCATAGGTAAAGACCTATTATATGAAGCAAATAATCAAGTATTTGTTATTTCACACCATTTCCATATTTGTTCGGAAATTGAGTGAAGCTGAGGGTACTGAACACCACCCATTATAGCTAATAGCTGTGGTGTTGTCGATTCTTAATAGAATTTCACAGTTATTTAATCTATTTGCACAAGTTTTTAATCCCAAGAATGTAGCTTTTAGTTCTACCACATTAATATGCATTTGTTGCTCTTCTAGGGTCCAAAAACCATGTATTTTTTTTATTATTACAACTAGCACCCCAACCAGATAAGGATGCATCAGAAAATATCTCAATTTTATATGTATGCTGTTTAAAAGGTGCCACTGCTTTGTGTATGTTGGATTTCCACCATTTTAAATCTTGTATGCTCCACTTGGGTGTAGTGATCTTACATTCATAATTATTGTCATTATATTTTTGTAGAGATAAATATCTATGTCTTTCTAATTTCTTTGTATATAACCATCCATAGGAAATGGCAGGGCAGATAGAGGTTAGTGAACCTAACTTTAGCTAAGTGTCTGATAGTGTACTGTTTATTTTTAATTAGACTATTGATTAATTCTAAATTGTGTTTTCTTTTTTGTTCAGATATTTTTAGTGTCATGTGTTTGGAATCAAATATAAACCCTAAAAAACTACATTCCATAGTTGGTATAATATTGCTCTTTTCCTCGTTAATTATGAAACCCAGGTTTTTCAACAACTTGCATGTTTTTTCTATATTAATCTTACATTGTATATAATCTTTTTCAATACATAAGAAATCGTCTAGGTATTGAACTGAATTTAAGCCCCAGGATCTTAAAGTGAAAACCACTGGTTTTAGAATTTTTGTAACAACAAATGGTGCAGTACATAAGCCAAATGGTAAAACATACAAATTCAAATTCAAATCTTGAACTGATAAAGTTTGTTTTTAAATTGGAATCTTAAGTATTTTCTATAATTTTCTTTAATTGATATCAAGAAATAGGCATCCTTAAGATCTAAGTTAGCCATGTAACAGTTCTTACTTATAATATTTGAAGCTGTTCTGTAGTCTTCTAGTTTAAAATGTTGCTTTGTTATAAACTGATTTAATTCCTTCAAGTTCAAGATAAATCTGTATAAACCATTTGATTTGCTAACAACAATTTTTTTTGATAGGAACTGATCTTTGATGGGTGCACATTTAGAAATAGCACCTATTTAAAGTAGGTTTTTTATTTCCTGTACTATGACCATCTCCTCCTTATTTGAAAAGGAATCATTAGATGGTACGTATAATTGAAAAGGTTGTTGACAGAAGGGCATGTCATAACCCTAAACCCAGTTGAGTACTATGGGATCTTTAGTGATACTCCGCCAGTTATTATAAAAAAGGTTTAACCTGCCAGTTTGTGTCAGTTCCTGTGATGACGTTGACTGTTGTAATTGGATCTCCGGTAGCCTCCGCGTGGTGCTGCTGCACCTCTCCTTTGGGTTGTCTGGCGTGGCCCACTGCTGCGGTTTTTGTTGGCACGAGGCTCCGTGGACAGCTGCTTCATTGTTTGCCGAGGTGGGCCCCTCCAGTTTAAAGGCTGTGTACCCTTAAATGTCTTAGGAGGTGGTTTGGTTTGTAATCGTATTTCCCGACCTGTCCTCCCAACAGATTTTGCCGTCTTAATTATTTCGAAAAGGTTATCTCCAAACAGATACTTGTCTGGTTTGGTCTGTAAGAGAGTGTCTCTAACATCTTTCTCGAGACCTGATATTATAAGGTTTCTTCTTATTTTGTTTTCATCGCGGAAAACATCAGCAAGTATCTTCCCAGTATTATTTAATATCTCTAACAAGTTTAATTTTAATTGTTTTGGTTGTACTTCTGTTATTACCTTTTCGGTTGCAGATGCCATCCCAGCAATAACATGGCTCAACATTTTTTGTCTTGCTTCAATACTATGGTCTCTTTTTTTATTGGCCTCGCTACATGCGGCTATTGTCTCTGGGTTTAATTTAGGAACAATTAAATGAGGACAATTTGAGGGACGTAGGATATATTCCTGTTGAAGAATATTTTCTTTTTCAACTTTGACCAGCCCGTTTTGTATTATGTTTTCCCACCTCTCTGCAACCTCATTATGTATTTTTTGTCCTGTTTTTGGCGTTTATTACTATTAGAACCCAGTACTAAAATGACATCCTCATCGAGTATGTTTTCCTTATCTGAAAGCAATAAGTATTACGTTACCTTGTGATATGTATGATGTACACCCCCCTCCTTTTTCATTATTCTATTGTTACATTTACCATAATAATTTATGAGCATTTCGTTATTTAGGTACACCTTTGCCATTGAGAGGTCCCTCTGTACCAATCTTAGGCAGTACCACAGCGCCGTGAATGACCCCACAGTGACAGTCCTTGGCGTGTTAATGTCGAACAACCCCTCTGTGTTGATCCTAGACATAGTTATGACCATTAAACGACCCCACAGTATCGATCTTAGGTCTAATAACTTGTTCTTGTTTGTGAACAATGGCGACGATGTCGCAAGTACGAAAATGCTAGTTAGACTACCTTGTTGTTCATCTTGGACCTCTTGTACAATCTCTTCCTGGACATCTTCTGGTGTAGGTAATCTAATCGCAATGACTGGAGTATGTGATTCTTCAGGTGATGGCGACGATGACGATCTTGCTCTGCGCCTTCGTATTTTCTTCTCGAGCTTTTTAATTTTCTTTAAAATGTACTCGTCACTATCACCGTCTGTATGATGCTTGCGTTTTGGTATGTTTAAAAAACAATATTAACTTATTGTAACTTTGATGTAAAAAGATTCTACTGGGAAGAATTTTTTTTTGGCGCGCGTCGTTGCACGAAAAAAGGAATGAGTTTACAGATGACAGCGGAAGCGGAAGGTAACATCCGGTTGCGTTTAGTTTACAGCAAATTAATTTATTTTTGCAATGGCAAGCTTTGAATAATCGTGCGTCGGTTCCATGGAAACGAGGAAACTACATAGTGATCATCGAAGGACGTCTGAAGTATAATAATGTTATAAAGACTTGAAGGCAAGTTGTTTACATTATAATAAAACATCAACATTATGCAGTCAGTAGTTTAATGGATATGCCATTTCAAAGTTATCTCGAAAGCAAAACTAAGTATTATAACAAGACTGATAATTTGCGCTCCTATTCAAGTTGCTTATGTTATCTATCAGTGTAAACTGTGAATTGAAAAAAATGTTTTTTGTTTTGCAGCTACACTCAGGTTGAAAAAGAATGCTGTACCAATACCAAGTCAGTTTCAAAGCTCAAACAGAATCTGTCATCCTACGGGCAGAGCGAGCCAACAGCAGATTAGACTCCAAGAATGTTGTACTTCCATGTTCATCAAAAAACACCGAAGAGTCATTTGCAACCTGAAGTAAATCCCAGAATAGAAATAGTGATAGTAGAGTGCTCCTTCTTGCATTTCACTTTGAGCTCTTACGGTCCAGCTACCGTATTTATCGACCATTTTCAAATTATTCTATAATAAATCCTCACGAAACAGTTCCACGAAAACTATTCGACAGCTCTACATCTACAACAGCGCCTCCAAGCGGGAGAAATTGCGAAAATCGTTGCCATTGAGTTGTGAGAATGTGACTGTTTGATGAGTAAGGAAGGGATCGAAAAGGAGTTGCATTACAATTATAACACTTGTTTGGATGATATTATGCATGGTTACTATTACACTGCTCTTGAAACTTGAGCATTACGGACTGGGTAAACTTGCGCTTAGCTTAGTAAAATCCTATTTGAATGGCAGACTGCAGCAAGTTCAAATAAACGGAATTCATTAGGTTTAAAAGTCAAAATGGGTGTACCACAGGGCTCGATATTGGGTCCATTCCTTTTTTTAGTATATATAAATGATTTACCTCATCTACTGAAAAACCGACCACAAATGGTGTTATTTGCTGATGACACATCACTGATTTTTAAAGTAAATAGACATGCACGGGAGTTTGACGACGTAATTAACGCTATGCTTAAGGTCCATAATTGGTTTACTGTAAATAATTTGGTATTAAATGAGAAGAAAACAAAATGCATTAGATTCGCGTTACCGAATGTTAGAAGTAGTGATTGTCAAGTTGTACTGAATAAGGAGATACTACAATTCGTCGAAAAGACGGTTTTCCTGGGGATTACGCTTGATTCAAAATTACAGTGGGGTCCTCACTTAACATCACTTGCAGGGCGACTTAGTTAAGCCGCTTACGCTGTTTGGAAAATCCGCCAACTAACAGAAGTGGATACCGCGAGGCTGGTCTATTTTAGTTACTTTCATAGCATCATGTCTTACGGTATTTTGCTGTGGGGACGGGCTGCAGATATTGATTCTATCTTTATTCTGCAAAAGAGAGCTATCCGAGCCATCTATAACCTCCGCAGACGCGAGTCTCTAAGGGAACTGTTTAAAAAAATTAACATCATGACGGTACCTTGTCAGTATATATATGAAAACATTATGTACGTTCGGAAAAATCTACATCTTTTTAGTAAAATAAGTGACAGGCATAATTTTAACACTAGAAATAGGAACAAATTAGATCAACCACGTTTCAGATTGTCTAAAGTACATACTTCTTCCTGAACAGAATAATAACATTTATCTACAAGTAATTCAGTAACGAAATTTAAAAAATGTGTTACTGAATTACTTGTAGATAAATGTTATTATTCTGTTCAGGATTTCCTAAATGATACATCTTAATAACCTATTTTGATAACTTGTATAATAATTATTGTGTTTGCATGCCAACAAGGCAGAATGTACACGGTTCTTTATTATGTTATTTACGATCCTATTTGTATGTACCTGCATTCAAAGCAAATAAAGTATATTCTATTCTATTCTATTCTATTCTTTTATAGGGTACTGTGTAAAATGTTATAATAAAATTCCACTCGATATTCTTCAACTAAATGAGAAGAAATTTAAAACATGCATTAAACGCACACTATGTAGACAAGCATATCGTAGATAAAAATGCTTGGCTTAACGCTGGTCCTACTCCACAGGCACTTGGGCTCACTAGTTAAAATTTCATAATTGGAAGTGTTGCTTCCCCCTTTTTACTATTTTTTATTTTTTTCCCTGACATTACGAACTTATTGTTTATTCTTATTTAACTTATCTGAAAATAATATTATATTAATTGCTCAATTTCTTTGCAAACTAGTTTTGTATAATTTAGAAGCATTTTTTCAATTATTGTAAATGTGAGTACCATGGAGCCGTTTAGTATGGTATGATGTATGTTGACTTGAAATAGCATGGCAGATGAGAGTATGTCATGCTCACTTAAATGTCTCGCTGATGGTGGCACGTGTGTTGGATCATTCGGTTCCCTACAAAATGGTTGAGCTGGATGGTGCTGATCCACATGTCATGTTCGTGAACGGGCGCCGTCAGTTGAGACTGGTCACCTCTTATTTGCCAGAGCTTATTTTTAATCTTAAATTTTGAATTGCTTTTGATTCTTTTTTTGTTTTACATTGTTCTCACATATAGAAGCAACATGAATACTGTACCCAGGATTTTGTAATATCTATATCCATTTTTTAAAAGAGTGTCCTTGGAGTTTCTTGCCCGTTCTTCTCCATAGAGATCTACGTTTTGGAATGGGCAACTAGCTTCAACTCTCTGACTAACTGACCGACTCTTTGACAATTCAAAACTGCCTGTAAATGGTTTAATTGAAATAAATGCTTTGAGTTTGAGTTTGAGTTTGACTGGTTGTTTTAATGTTGGCAATAAGCTAACTGAACTTAGCGTGTCGCGATATAATTTAACACACGTTTACGATTTCGCGTATTCGTTTTATGAGAATATTTTATTATTTATAGATTTATTTTCAATTTTCTACTTTACCATCTTGGAGCAACCTGTACTTATAGAACTGTAGCGAAGAGGTCATTTGCCGGAGGCGAAAAGGAAAGCCGTGCAATTTCTTAGAAATTATGCCGACACAGGATCGGACCGATAGAACGTAAGCCAGCTGGTGCTGGTGGGTAGCTCATGAATGAATCTTTTAGACGAGTGATCTCAATTTTGGTTATGTTTTTATAACTTAGTTTAATTGAATTTTTTTTTTTTTCTATTTACGAATTATTTTATTTTATTATAATTTTTAAGTAAAATTACTGGCCACTAGCACTACCCGTGTGTTAAATTAATGTCGCCATTGTAGGCACGTTGTATATAATATATGTATACAGGGCGTCCCACGGATATGCCACATGGAGGGAAAGTACCTTGAATATTGTGGAACATTTTACTGAAAGAAGACATTATTTGAATTTAAAAAACAATTTAAACTGCATTCACAGATATTTAAATAATTACATGGTTGAACCGGGAATCGAACCCGTTATATGAGAAAAATAATCACCCTGTAGCGTTATCATACCGATCGAAAGGCTTCATCATAAGAATTATTTTTTGCTATAAAACATAGTGTCACAAATAAAAGGAAGACCGTGAATTTTAACATTTGATGCGAAATTTTGTTCAGAGAAATGAAAAGCTGACATTGCCGTAAGGGCATACAACTGACATTATCATTCATTTTGTATTAAAAATGTTAGAATTCACGGTCTTCCTTTTATTTGTGACACTATGTTATTTAGCAAAAAATTATCCTTATGATGAAGCCTTTCGATCGGTATGATAAAGCTACAGGACTACGTTTTTTTCATACACTATACCGGTGTAGGCCCCGCTCGCCCCTTGGATCTTGCCCCTTTGATTAAAATGTCCCACTCGCCCCGTTTTTTAATAATTTTGTTGTACCGACACGCCCCTTGCGGCATTTCCTTTGAAATTTAACCAAAAAAGGTACAGTCAGACAGAAAAATGCACACATTATGAATAACGCTATATTTGATTACTTTAATAACTCTATCTGTAATCTCACCAACTAGTGACACTTGTGATAGTTGTTGCTACCTGGCTTACCTATAATAACAAAAGGAACCTTTTTAATAGGTCCAATAAACAAAACGTTTGGTAAAATATGTTACCCGTTGAGAAAATCGTGTGAGAGTCGAATATATTATGAATGCTTTCTCTTTCTATGTTCGTATTATAATGTGGAAGGGATGCGTTTTGCGATATTTGCTAATTAGTTTATTACTTATTTCCAAGTGTAACTAAACGTGAATTTATGCAAGCCTAGTACTTTTTTGTTAGTTATAAACTATTTGCGTGCCTTTCATCCAAATCTTATTAGTGGGATAATACTAATGATGATTGTAATACTATCTTGAATTCATGCGGTCCTAGTACTTTTTGTTAGGTATAAACTATTTTTAATATTGGGATAATACTAATGATTGTAATACTATCTTGAATTCATGCAAGCCTAGTACTTTTTGTTAGGTTTGATTGAAGTTTTAAGAAAACAATATTTATTTTAATATTTAAAAACTTATTACTACTATATTATTACTATTATTATACTATATTATACTATTACTATTATACTATTTATAACTAAAAAATATTTATTTTATTAATATTTAATAAGACCTTTGAGTGTTGACTGTACTTTTAACCTACTAACAATGGGGGGCGACTGGGGCCATCTAATATTGAAAGGGGCGAGTGGGTGGGTACACTTAGGTAATTAGGGGCAAGATCCAAGGGGCGAGCGGGGCCTACACCACTATACCCCTTACTGTTGAAATTCATCCAGCCGTTTGGAAGATACGAGGTAATAAAGAAATTTATAAACATACATACAATATACGCACGAAAAACATAACCCTTCCTTGGCAGTCCGGGTAAAAATGCGTCAGCGAGAACGAGATGGAGGAATATTGCACATTTTATTTCGTTTTCACCCGTTCAAGTGTATTTTATTCGATTCTTTATATTCCTTTAATAATTTTAAAATGATATTTGAGTTTTATTCGTGTAAAAAATTTAAGTTACATTAAGCGTCTGTTTGGTTCTGCTACTTGGCGATAGATGGTGTTAAATTTATCTAAGGAAAGTCTTTAATTAATTTTTACTTTATTCATAAGTAAGTTTAGACAGGCACCGCTTCGGCTTCACTCTCATAAAAATTGACCCCTTGCCGCTGGTAGGTATGTGTACTCACAGTGAGCGCAGCTGTGGCGCGTGCGCGCATAGGTCGGCGGGCAGGCGCGAGAGACGAGCGCGGTCTACACGCAGCGTGCGCAAGCGGGCCGTGCCGTTCAGCGACGGCAGCGCGCGCAGCGACCGCGCCTCCGACAGCACCCTGTGGCACATGAACAGACACTCAACATCACTGAACAAACCCAGGTGGAGCACACTCTTCACGTTGCGTGCCATAGATGTACCTATTAGTTAAAACTCCGCGTGCGTCACCAAACGTCACTTCACCTGCAACTAGCGTTGCCAGGTCGTGTCCCGATTTGCGCGGGACGTTCCGATTTTCAGGGGTCTGGGGACGCGTCCCGAGTTGCACGTGATCGAGACACAAAATGTCCCGATAAATCAATAACTTCAATGGTCAACGTGATTGAAAATCTAGAAATTGAAACATTCTTCGACATGGATCAAATGTATGAAGAAGTATGTAAAGTTAAAGAAGAAGTGAAGGCAGCAGTGCAAAATTAAGGCGCTTGGTCCCGTTTAGTACCGTTACATGGTCAATTTAAAAAGCCTACTCCTCATTAACGGCTTGGATAAAAGATCCGAAAAAAATATATGTTTGCCATAGATTCATGTCCAACATTTTATTCGAGCAGTTTTTTACGTAAGACTAATACTTTTGCCTTAAAAAAATATCTACCAAGACGCAATTGTTAGCTAATATTTCCCTACTACTACTAAACCGCTTTGATGTTTGGAAATATTTTTATACTGAAAAATTGACGGTTAGAGGTACTGCAGATTGTTCGTACCATAAATGTAAATTAATCAATATTTTTAAGAATATTACCCCACTTAGAGATAGAGGTTCAGAGGTGCTCTGCGCGGGGCGCAGGCTGCAGTCGCGAGTTAGCATTGCTACGGGACGGCTGTGTCGCTCGCTGCTCCGCCCCGGCTATCGACCGACTATGCACGTTTGCGTGTGTTAGTGCAAATATTTATGAACGAATTGTATCAATGTGCGTTTATAGACTAGCTCACTGCAGAGAGCCCAATTCAATTGTGCGCGTAGGGGCTATGTTGTTGAGTTTTTTTTAAATTTGCAATTACTTATTAATACTTTTTTTATTTACATTTACATAATTTACATACAAATTTAAAATATAAGTAGACCAAAAAAAATGTTAATGTAACATAACATCACGCCTGTATTCCCCGAATGGTTAGGCAGAGGTGTACCTTTAGTTCGTTCACTAACATTTCGCCAGTTATGTCACATGTAATAGGGGCGAGCCTATTGCCATCAACCAGGCACAAATTGAGACTCCGGGCTGCTACTGAGCAATTCCAGATGGAAAAACCGACCAAGTGCGTGTCGGTCCATGAAGGTTTCCGTAGTTGGAATGAATTTATGCCAAGAACAAACTTAACATTGTAGTTGAAATCATGTTCTCCCATACGAAATGTACGGGAGGACATGTTTTTGCAACTGCGAATTTAAGTTGGTAGATTATTACCTACTCGTTAACTTGTAGAACTTGGTATAGCGTATAGCTGTGATAGTTTTCCTTTTAATTTCGTTATACATTATACAACGTTATTTTTTCTTTATGCTAAAACCGAAAAGGGGTCATTGTAATCATCATTTTGTACAACTTTTTCTATGGGACCAACATTGAAATCGCGAAAAAAAAATCAGCTGTTCCATACATTTTGACGATTTAAGTGAACATAATAATATGATTTAGACTTTATGCATGTTTTTTTTTTTTAATGTAACGTAACGTACAATGAAGTCGAGCACGATACAGCCAGAGCGTGTATGAGTGATGTCTCAACATTCCACAGATAACACACACATAATGAACTGTCGTCGTACTACGCAAAATATAACGTCGTGGTACTATGCAAAATACAGGGTGTAAGGGTGAACGAACACCGTTGTCACTCAAACCAAGGGTAGTTGACTTAAATATATAAATAAATGACCGAGTAACAACAAAAAAAACGTTATTTTCTTTTTTTTTTTAAGTTGCTATCCGACACCGTGCCCGAAATCGAAACAGCTGACTGACGGAGGGAGGGGCCGCGCTCGCGGCCGGTCAGGTCACGTCCCGCGACCCCCACCCGTGTTGAGACGCAGGTTCGTTGACCTAGCGCATAGATGAAAGGGTGAAATACTCCAGTGGTAAAATGTAATTTAAGAAAAAAAAATCTTAATTTTCCATTGGTTTTACGTTCTATTATTATATTATTTTACGTTCGCGGCCGAGCACGATACAGCCAGAGCGTGTATGAGTGACATACACGCTCTGGCTATATCGTGCTCGACTTCATTGTGTTCATACGTTACGTTACATTTAAAAAAAAAACATGCATAATGTCTAAATTATATTATTAGTTTTCAATAAAGTCTTCTGAATACTAATACCTATAAATAGTTAAATAATAATACAATAACAAATATTAAACATCATAAAAAATAAGGATTAGATTATAAATAAACATAAATAGTTAAAATAATAACTAACAAGTTGTTGCTTAAAATACTTATAAATAATTAAGATGGTTTCATAAAATTAAAAACGTATCGGATTCGAACGCAGACCTCATAGATTGCGGATCCATTGCATACCTTTTACAGCTACAATTACATGTTGAATTAACGCGAATTTTAGCAATCCAATGGTAAGAATAGTTGCCACTATGACGCGTATTCTAAATGCAACAGAAAACCTATGTTATGTAGGTGCTGGAGTTTTGAGCGTTTACTAAGTACAACATGTAGTTATAAAAGTATGTAGGTAGGTATGTAGGTAGATATGTAGGTATGTAGATAGGTATTCTAGGTATGTATGTAGGTAAGTATGTAGGTAGGTATGTAGTTAGGTATGTAGGTAGGAAATATTTTAAGGGGTCATTGTACACACGGCTACTCGCGTTGTACGGAAATTCTATACAATGCGAGATCAGCATAAACTGGAAATGTGTAGCTTGATGTGTAGCCGTGTGTATATGGGACTAACCCTGAAATCGCGAAAAAATAATCAGCTGTTCTACATTTTGACGATCTATGCGAACATAAAGTACCACGTGTATAAAAAGATACACCTTTTATTTTCATTCAAACACATGCTAAAAAATAATATCCAGTAAAAACTTAAAATATACGTAACTTATGTATCTATCTATACAATTATCAGACTTGTATCTCCGCCATTCCTTTCTGGAATCGTAGGCAAAATAGGCGTCCTATGCGCGCAACTCTGCGCCCTTGTATTTTATTTGATCGCCGTTTTAGTTTAGCGCGCCACCGCGCGCGTTTTACGTATTCGGGGAGTAGGGAGTTTAGCTCCGCCCACATGCTCAAGGTCAGTGAGGAAACTATGGCTCTTAAGACTTGACGCCAGCGCCGCTCCAAAAATGGCACAATATTTTCAAAGACAATTAAAGTGTCTTTTTTGTATCCCGATCGATAACCTTAAATCCCGATTTGTTTAACCTTCTGCCCCGATTTAAAACAAATCGGACCTGACAACACTACCTGCACCCTCATTTTAATCAAAGCTCTTGTAAGCCTGGTAGAGCCACAATTTTGATGAGGATACACAATTTTTATATGCGGAATGTGGATAATGATTATACGGTAAGTATCCTAAAGGAATGCACTAGGTACATTTAATTCATTCATAATAACTCCCTCAAGTATCAGACTTAGGATCATGATCATATTGTATACCGCGGCGTCTGCGGTTGTCCCTTGCACTGTGCCAGTGACTACTTATCTATGTAGATTGTCACCTGCGTAAGCAGTTGGTTGGTGAATGTAGATAGATACTAGAATAATAAAAACGTGGTCATCATTATAATTTGACAAATGCGATTGATTTCATCAAATCGGCGCCTCAAAAAGCTCTTAACGCGTCGAGTGAGTTGCTGACGGCGCAGCTCTCAGTCAGCCGCTACACTTTATGTGCGTCTTTACGAGCTTGACCGCTTTATGACGGACTTCAATGAATATAAATACATTCAACGACATTCATCGTTTCTATTGGGTTAGTTCGATCCTGACAGCGGAATAGTGCTATGTATAATAGACACTGAAATAAACATTAGGTACTTTGTAATCTTGAGTACTTATCGCAATGTGACGGGATGGAAATAATGGAATACAATCTGTAGCAAGTAGTGTTGTAATGAGTGCTTCCCAACACTACGCTCGAACCGGAACCGTGTGGTGTCAGTGTAGGTGTTACGGATCCCTAGTTCCGCTGCGTTCATCCGCTGCTCGATACGACGGATCCAGTTCCGCTCTCGCCAATCACTTCCGATGGGGTACATAGTGAGGACACCGGACGGACCGCTGCGCTGGCGTTACACCCACCTACCCCGGGTTAGGCACGCCGGCGGCGCGTGCCGTAACAGACACAGTCCAGTAGGTAACAAGTCTTTTTTTTTCACCAAATATTTGCATTTGCTTGGCGGTGCTGGTGAGAACGGGTCCCTCCTGCCAGACAGTACAGAGGTCTCTCGAGGCTACGATGTCGTTCACCTAATCATCAAACAGGGTTTAAAAAGACCCATCACATAGCCGTTAACTCCGCATTCTGTACATCAAATTAAGTACCTAACATTGCACAAAAATAATTGCTAGGAAACGTTATTTTTTGGTGTGAAAAATCGCTGTTTACGGGTAGGTAGTGCACAACGTATAGCACGCCAAACATTATGTTTATGGGTGCATGCAACTGTTCGGGGTTCGTGGGGGTATTTAAAATTAAGTTTAACCATTTTATAGAGTTTAACATAATAAAACGTCTGAAAAAGTAGGAAGTTTGACCTTCAATATTTCCGAAACCAGAAGGTAAGATATGTCTCGAACAAGAAAATGATCAAAATGACGCAGGAATAACAAGTGAATTTTGGCTTCGTTAAGGCTCGTACAAACAGACAAGATATCGCGGGCGCGATAAAAAAAAATCAGTGGGGCGCAAACAGCGGTCGTTTAGCGGGTGCCTACAAGTCATAACTTATGACCTATAAAAAATTTGTTAATTTATATCCGTTCAGTGGTTTAGGCGTGAAAAGGTAACCTATAGACAGACAAACAGACATAGTGACTTTATTTATAGAATTTATAATATTAATATGGATTGGGGTAATTTGGGCACTAAAAACGTGAATTTTATTAAATAATAGGTACTCAATAACTTCCTTACTTATAAAAATAAAAATAAAAACATATTAGTGACTTTTGTTTTGAAACCCACTACCTACGTTTCTATGTAAGTATACATATTTATGCACATTATCTGTTCACTACACTAGGCTTCCTAATGAGAGCGGTGCCTACTCTTCCGAAAAATCCTGATAATTCCCGGATCCGGGCGAATCCTAGTTGACATCAGGACATTTATTATCGGATTACACCCCAACCCCCAACTATGTGTGTACTGATCCCGAGCAGATGCTCCGGCTCGTTGTCACTAAGCGGCAGCTCCGAGCTTAGAATGTGTTAATATTCTATACAAAGGGGATTTTAGTTCTGATCTGATTAATATGCCATGAGAATGAGACCATGAAGGATGTTGTAGGTATATTGTTTTGTAACAATATGAAACATGTTTTGTACTTATATTAATAGTTTATATTCAATGCAGGTTCTAATCCGGCATGATCGGATTACTTGTGTGAAGGTGAAGCCCGAACAAACAAAACTTAGCTCTTTTCATAATGTTGCCTCGAAGGGGGCCGCCCGCGCCGCGAGAGGGCACAGCGCCAGGGGCCCGGGGCTCTGCAGATAATAAGGAAAGAGTGCCACGTTGTGTCCGTTTATACAAGCTGCTGGACAAACAACATTATTTCGCGTCCCGAATAGAAATCGTCTAAGAGGCTCCGCTATAAGGCACCTTCCTTCATACATTACATTCAACTAGCTTTTGCTTAATCAGTGTTTTATACTGAGGAGTGTAAGTAGGTAATATTATCTTTTATTATTTTACATTACTAGTGTATGCGTATTACCAGTGTACTGTATAGTTGAGAAAAGGCTAGGCAGTACTATACTGGAATGTAATCATATAAGTATTTCAGAGACGCTAAACAACAGCGATCTGTCCGGAGGATTTTCCGGAATTTAAATGAGGTTATGATCAACACGAAACTCGTTCAAATTCCGGAAAATCAATGTACTTACAATGATGTCGACCCTGACCTCGGGCGACAATTTACTAAAAGCGAACCACTTTAAGATTGTTTTCAAAGAAGACAATATAATTGCCATGCAACGGACCGTGGAATTACCAATACCCGTGGTGTTACCTTTATGGAGCCAACAAAATTCCTTTTGTTGGCTCCACGCTTTGAACTTTCTTCATAAGAAAACACCTTCTTACTTCTTGAACATCGCTCTCGAGGATGGTACACTTCTTGTATACATTCGGAGCCGGATATCGCAGCTAAACAACAAACCTTGATTTTATTAATTTTACTTAGCTAGGAATAACATAATTATTATGATTATAACTAGGAACACAGAATGGAGATCGTATCGAACTATCGACGCAACGCGCGGCGTGCCTTGCTGATGCGCTATGGAAGGCGCGTCACGCGTGTGCAACTGTGTACTCACAGGGTGGTGAGGTGCGGCAGGTGAGTGAGCGCGCGCACGTGCACTTGCGCCAGTGGGTTGGCGCGCAGCTCGAGGCGAGCGAGGCGGCGGCACGCCTGCAGCACGCCCGCCTCTAGCACCTCCACGCGGTTGCTTGCCAGCGACCTGTGCACACAACAACATGTAACTGCCCTAAGGCGATTACTCGCACCACTCGCTCGACCGCTGGTTGGCCTCTCGGCTTGAGTTCTGAGTTTCTGACCGCCAAGCGAGCATCGGTGGGCAAGTATCGCTGAGCGAGTATAATCGTTGATAGTTCTTGTCGCTTAGCGACAAACTAGTGGCGAGAGTTGTCCCACCGGCGATGTAAACAGCCACTTTTGTTTACACGAAATGTAGGTACCTATATCTATTGAACGTTTCTTGAGCGTGAAAAAGCCTATAGTTAGTCGCTTACTCGCCGGGGGCGCCGGGGGCGCCGGTGGGACAACCCTCGAAAACTATGAAAACAACACCCATGACGAAAAATTTGAAAATTAGCGCCGCCACCATTTTTAACTTTCATTTTTACTTCATTATCGGCTTTAGGATCGGCGAAAACCATGAAAACCACCATGACCGATGTTCACACCAAATACAAAACCAAGACAGAGCGCTGTCCACAGTGACGTGAGGCCGGTTTCGTAAACATACGTGCGCTTAGTGAGGTGTAGTTTGAATCAGTTTGATTGTAAATGGTGGTAAATTTGTGCGTGCGACCGTTTGGCCATGCATAGAGCGGAAGTGTAGTTTTGGCATGCTTCACTGTATTGTTCGCAGCACTATTGTATTAGTTTTTTAATTGTTTTATCTGAAAAAGCGTTATAATAAACACGTAAATAATAATAATAACACCACCGCCATACTCTACATTGACGTAATGATGAACAATATTTATAAAAAACTCATTTTTACAATTTCACACTCTCTCTCTGTCTCTTTCTATTATAAAAAAGGTGTTAAAAAAAACTTTTTACTAACTACAGGAACAACTTGTTCCGGAGTCAAAGTTATTCAGTTCGATGGTCTAAAAAACCTCTTGAAAATATATATTTTTTAACACCATATAATAACTTATATAGAGATAGAGAAACCGAGACCGTCGCAAGGAATGGAGGGGGCATAACTTCGTTCTTTAAAGAGGCTTGCGGTAGAAGTAAACTGTATCGTCATGTCATGTCACGTAACGAAAAAGCGTTATAATAATAATGGCTACACGTAAATAATAATAATAACCCCATCGCCATACTCTACGTTGACGTAATGGCGGAGGATATATTTTATGAAAGAAATAAAGATCTAATATTGATACGGTATTACGGTCACTATTAAATTAGGTCCTTGTAAACAGTTTTTGGATAGATGTAACCATAGATATATGTTATTATACTGAATAAATTAACCGACTTTTTACATGTTATGTTTTTGATGGGTGATTTTTATTTCGGAACAAAGAATCCATAGAATGTTAGCAACATAATATAAACGACTTTATTATCTAGTGTAAGTACCAATCACACAAACTGCTTTTCAATTGGATCTCAGGATGCTAGTGCGACTGTCTCTCACTCTCCTCAAAAGTGAACCCGATTTCTTGCGAACAATCGCGTGAAACCCGTCTGTACCGAGTTTGAAAACATTTCCAAGTTGCGACGTGCTGCAATAGTGAGGAAGTCCCAACAACATCCTGAAACCATTGCTGCACTGGACGCGCAGGACATTCAGCGATCTCTTGGTGTACCTAATTGACCCATTAGATTACTCGTGTACAGACTCTGTCAGTAAGCCTTGAGAATAGTGATTTTAACTAGGTCAGAGAAGAGAAGCATAATAGGAACATTTTACTGTATCACCAAAATATTAATCGCTTCTCTGGCAAAATCCTAGACGTGGAATTGTTAATAGATAAATATCGCATGGATATTTTATGTTTTTGTGAAACCTGGTTAAAATCAGATAGGATGTTGTTTAATGTAAATAATTTTTCAGTTGCCAGTGCATACAACAGGTCCTCAATAGGGGGTGGTACCTTCATATTATGTAATAGTTATTTCAGATATAAGGAAAGGAAGGATATCACTGCTTGCTCTGTTGATCGCTTATGTGAGGTAGCATGTGCAGAGGTTGAAGGCCATACTTTCTTATGTGTTTATAGACCACCAGCCGCAAACTTGTCATCATTTTTAATTTATTTTTTATTTTATTTATTTATTAAAATTCGGACAACAATATGGTCCAGTTTGTTAGTAATAATACCTTATCACTAGTGTTAGTAGTACACAAAACATGAACAACAAAAGCTGGTGACTGCGACAAGATGTGCAGAGAATGATAACCAAGGAATATGCTACCTAACCATTCTCCCCACATAGTGCCTCAGAAAAGGGGAGTAAGGGCTCTCCACCACTGTTTTCAGGATGCTATTGTCACTGACCCGCGTTAATAATTATGGAAGAAATACTAAGTAAGCTTTTAAAGATAATTAATTAGTTTTTGTTTCTGGTGACCTAAATATTGATCTATTAGTTAGGTAACTCACCGGATAAATGTAAGCTTATATCTTTATTTCAATCATTCAATTTAAAATGTGTCTTTAATGAAGCGACTAGAATAACAGCAACATCAGCTTCATGCATTGACAATGTATTTACTAATTGTGAAATATAAGACTCATCCTTAATTAGTGGCGTCAGGTCGGACCATACTGGTCTACTAGTATCATTTGACTTAGACAAAAAGTTACACCTAGATAAAACAATTAAATTGAGACCTCACACTAAAAATAAATTGAAAATATTTAATAATAATGTCCTTAGCAATCTTACAACTGCTAGTTTCGATTCACAAGACCCCAATATAAACTAGGGTGGGTACATTCTTTTCTTCTGTATGCCAATAAAGCGTGTCCCGTAAAAAATGTAACAATCAATACTAAACCAAAATTGAGTGAATGGGCAACTGCTAGCATTAGAAAAAGCAGAGATATTTTATATAAGTTACAACGAGAAATCACTGACTAGACTTCTGATCAAGCCCTTCATAATTATGTCTAAATTATGTCTTTATAATTATGTGTAAAAAGAGTCTGCGCTCAAGCTAAATCTAAATTAATATGTAACAAAATTAGTATTTCTAATAATAAAATAAAAGCTGTGTGGCAGATAATTAACAAAGAAACTGGAAACACAAAACAGCGAGATCAGAATGAATTGTCTTTAAAAATTGATAATGAAACCATTTCAGTTAAGTTAAATATTGCTAAGACATTAAAAAACTTCTTTACCAACATCCCAATAGAGGTTACGAAATCGCTCCCCTCATCATCTATATTAGCTGAATCTCTTCTAAAAGAAAACTTCAGTAAGGACATTCCAAGTTTTGAATTCAAGCCCATTTCTATTGACACAATTAAAAAAGCATTCAAAAGTCTTAACATAAAAAAAAAAACACTGAAGACTTATGGGGAATTTCCGACACAATTGCCCCTTTCTTAAGAAACATATTTAATCAATGTTTAGATAGCGGTACGTTTCCTGATTTAATGAAACATTGTAAAGTAGTACCAATTTTCAAATCGGGTAGTAAGAGTGATCCCTCTAATTATAGACCTATATCTGTGCTACCAGCATTGAGCAAAATATATGAAAAAATCATGCTGGACCAGATGTTGGCACATATTAATTCAAATGGGATTTTACATAGTCACCAGTTTGGTTTCACGAAAGGTAGGTCGACGACTGACGCAGGAGTAAAACACATCAGTCACATTTTGAAATCCTGGGAGAAGTCCCAGGAAGTCAAACGCTTTTGAGAGGTCCAGAAAATGCCAATTGCACATTTTCTGGACCTCTCAAAAGCGTTTCACTGCGTTGACCACAATATACTGATCTGTAAATTACACCACTACGGAATTCGTGGACAAGCTGCTGATTTTGTTCTTTCATATCTATCAAACAGGCAACAAAAAGTAAAAGTTAACGGGGCGAAGTCCTCGGGGTCTCTGGTTAAGATGGGCGTGCCTCACGGTTCGATTCCTGGCCTATAGATTCGAAATTGCAATGAGGCGCCCACATTAGAGCTCTTTTAGGCAGATTAAGTTCAGCTGCATATGCAGTAAGAAAAATAAGGCAGTTGACTGATATAGCCACAGCTAGGTTAGTATACTTTGCTTATTTCCACAGTATTATGTCTTATGGCGTTCTGCTGTGGGGACCAGCAGCTGACGTAGATTCAATTTTCATCTTGCAAAAGAGGGCAATTCGCGCGATCTATAAAATGGGTCCTCGTGAGTCCCTTAGAAATAAATTAAAAGAAGTTGATATACTAACTCTACCTTCTCTTTATATCTTAGAAAGTATTTTGTATGTTAGCAAAACCTTAGGACTCTTCAAAATAAGAAGCGATGTCCATAATATGTATAAATACAAGTAGTAAACATGAAATTGTGATACCTAAATTTAGATTAACCAAAACTAGAAAGTCATTTCTTATGAACAGTATCCGCTTTTATAACAAGTTGCCAAAGTCTGTTATAGAACTTAGCGATTGCAAGTTCAAAACCCTCATCAATGCGTGTCCTTATCAAATAAAGCATATTATAAGATTAAAGACTACGTTGAAGACAAGGAAGTTTGGCAATAATTCCTTCTGCACATGTGGCTTCCCTGGTACCTCATTAACGGCATAATTATGTAAGAGTCTATTAACTTCTCCCAAATTACCATGTTTTTTTTTTTTTTTACTTTCACCTTGACATAATTATCATGTTATTTGACATTGTATACCTACAATTTGGTTTCAACTCTATAATAGAGGCTTTTGTGGACATGATAATTGTTTAGATTTGTTACATTTGTAATGGCAATCATGTCATTTGGTTTGAATAGGTTTTTATTTTCTTCCTTATCTCTTGTATAGATTCTTTTCCATTTTGTGAATGTGAGAACGATGTAGGCCTAGTGGACTGTAGTAGATTTCTTGAACATTTTCTATTTTGCTAAATATTGTAACAGCCAATTATTTTTAAAAGAGTAACCGTGGAGTTTCTTGCCGGCTCTTCTCCATAGGAAACGACCAATTGGAACCATGCACCTAGCTTCTGACGTTTTATAAGTGCCCATGTAGGTTTATGTGAAATATTTAGATTTTGATTTTGAGCAAATCTACGAGCCAACATATTACACCAGACGGCGGGTAACCTGTGCTCCCTCCCTAGGTCGTTCGAAAGAAAGTAACCTAGGTATTTAAAAGTGGATTCATACCCTTTTAAGTACACGACTGCCCAAATCGATTGTAATTTTTTCAGGGTTCATGATGAATGTGAGTTTCTTTATTCCACTATAACTTTTAAATCCTCTTGAAGCAAATCGATTCGCACATGTGTATCCTACGCTAATTCTGGTAAAAAATCGCGCGGGTTATAGTATGGGGTTACTCACAGATCCTCGAGCAGCGGAAGCAGGCGCACGGCGGCCGGCACCGTCGCCAGCAGGTTCTCCTCAAGGCGCCTGCACAACACGACACACTCATTAACACTCATTACCTCCACTACTTACTTACATATAGGTACTCATACACTGTAGTACACTACTCGCTCGGTGTATTCGTAATTTCATGAAATCATTCAATGCACTTACATTATCTAATGTTTATAATTCTGTAAATCCATATTTGTTACGGCCGCCAATAATATTTAGATCAACATACAACCTGATACTGACCTGCAAATTGCAAAAAACGTAAGAAAATTTGAATTTCGCGGGCTACCCTTAAATATCTAATCTTATTTCAAAATGGAGTATAGAAACACTTACATGTAAACACACCCCCACTGTCGTGCGTCATGTGCTCGTCAACCGAAATAGAGAGACATATTACGCGGGCTACAGCGGGAATGAGATAGCAATAATTGTAACTGTTACGTACCCATAACAACCCGGAAGCAGCCGAATGTTGGCCGATTAGGAACGACTTATGAGTTACTAGCTGCGCCTCGCGGTTTCACCCGCGTAAGTTTCGATCCCGTGGGAATATCGGGATAAAAAGTATCCCGTGTTAATCCAGGTTATAAAGTATCTGTTTGCCAAATTTCATCCAAATCCATTCAGCCGTTTTTGCGTGATTGAGAACAAACACACAAACTCACAAACACATAAACTTTCATTAATAGTAGGATGACGGAGAAAAACATTAAATCTTACTAATATTATAAATGTAAAAGTGTGTGTTTTTATCCCGATATTCCCACGGGATCGAGACTATTAACATTTTTGGCTGTACTTACGAGTGAAAACTAATCCCGTGGGACTTGTTTTTGGTTTTTGCACTATTTGTGCACATTTTATAAACACGGGAAGGCATTGTTGCTGCTTGTTTAGACGATTACTGTAATTTTACATAACGTGCTTCACAGATGCCAGTTCGATTGTGACTAAGGTCGATTGTGTCCTTTCCCCTAATTTATGCGGTCTACGTCGAGGAGCGCGTCGCGTACCATAATAATCTTCCCTACTTTATACATCAATGTCTAAAATCATCAAATGTTCCAGTTTTATATACTCGTACCCACACATTGACATTGTTAAATATTTTATACAAAATGACATGATTACGTTGTAAAGTATGAATGTGAGGACTATGTGGATCTTTTTTTTTCTCTTCTCTTTCTCAGTTTTAATGATGGTCTGGCAATTTGGGTACTTTATGCGGCCTACCCAAATGTCCTTTCTTTGGTATTGTTCGTCGAGTCGTTGAGCTCCTTAAGTTCTGAGTTGAGCTCCTCGGTTACTGATAAATACTTGCACTGACTGGTCAGGTCCACTCTAATCTGTGTGGTTCTTTCCTCAAACGACCATTTCAGACATTAATCTACATGGTCCTCATATGGCCTGACCAAGATTATGTCTGGAGTTTAAAAGAGACTGCGACCTCTGAGTTTGTTTCGGCCTTTCTTCTCAGAGTAGTCAGATAGGAAACGCCGACCTCATCTAGCTTATTTTTACTATTTTTTTTTTAAAAGTGATTCCAATATCCTATTTACAGAATAAACAATTTCATTTATTTCACAGACTCAAGCGTACAACACAGCTGAAGGCCGATTATTAACTCAAAAGCCGGCTATACATAGTCCCAAATGGCCCACGTTACAGCATGCAGGAAAAGGGAGCGAGGATCTATTAGTAACTCGCCATTAACGAGCAAGTTTGGGAGTAACGTCGTGTTTACTGCGAACTATGGCGAGCATTAATTTGATGGCGTCACTTATCACAAGATGATCAAACCGAGATCTGCGCGGTTGTAAGTTATAGTGCTCGGAGAACGAGGTTCCGGCATGTCGCACTAATTAACTGCGACACTATAAGTTACTCTACATGCGATATGTAGTTACTTTGAGTAGTTTGCAGTCAGTAGAGTACCAGTAACGTAGGCGGCAGCGGAGTGGCGAACGATGATGTCGGAGGTTAAGGCTTTTATAATTGAGTTTGATGGAAGCGGTCGGTTACAGGCACGGAAGGGACCTGTGCCTCCAACCTGTTACAGGAACAGGAACCTGTGCCTCCAACCTGTAACCGCTTTCGCTTCCACCGCTACGCCAGAAAAAGGAGAGATTATACACTAAATATAGATGTTGTCTCCCACCGCCGAGATTTGTAGCTCAGCTAAGGGCAGTACTAGGTCTTGATTAATGGTTTTGATTAATTAGGGTGATATTTAAAGTTAATGGGCCGGCACTGCCGCCGCCTACAGCCAGGGCTGGGCGGGATATACTCACAGTACTCGGAGTGCCGGCGTGTTGATGAACGCGTGCTCCTCGATGACCGCGATGCGGTTCCGCTTCAGCACCCTGAACACACACACATACAATCTACATTATACAGAAAGAGTATTATACAAAAGTACAGTCACGGACTTTAATTGGAATAAAAATAATGCATTAATTTCGAACAAATTTGATTACCATAAAAAACGGCTATAGTGAGTCAATCTTATAAGATAGACATATGCTGTCGCGGACTTTTTTTTAGAACTTTTAAAGAGGAACAATTCCATCATACATTATATTTGCGTAACTACAACCGTTTACGCAGCGCACGCAACGGAAGCTCTCAAAAAGGAATATTTTTTCCCGTTTTTGCAACATTTTTCATTTGCGCTCCGCTCCTATTGGTCGTAGCGTGATGTTATATAACCTATAGCCTTCCTCGATAAATGGACTATCCAACACAAAAAGAATTTTTCAATTCTAACCAGTAGTTCCTGAGATTAGCGCCTTCAGCTTTATAATATTAGTATAGATTAGTATAGATTATGACTTTCCTTGTCGGGAACCCAATAATCCCGATTTGCATTACACGGCTAAGTACGAACAGTGCCAGGTGGCTGATCAATTAAAGTCCGTGACTGTACAAAAGTGGTGAGGGGCGAGTGGATTTTGAAATTCCAGTAGAATTTACCAGTTCCACTCACCCCTCACCCCCATTAATATAATCACAATATTCGGGGTAAATATGTATTATTATGTAAGTAAGTACCTAATTAATTAATTATGTATTAGGTTTGATAACGCCCTTTATTATGTGAGTCATGTGTCCAGGATAATTTATAATCACAGCCGCTGTTATAGCTTGCCACCCCTACTGTTCATTATTCAAATATTAAATTAAGCTCTCCTCAATTATTCGCACCAAAAAGTTGTAATTTATGTCGAACGGTGGCGTGCCGCGACCGCGTGGGCTCAATGTAAGTGCTTTATTATACATATTTTAATCAGGAGCAGTTCCGACTAATCGGCCTAAAACGTCTCTTGCGTTTCAGGCCGATTAGTCAGAATAGGAAGCACGATCAGGAGCAGTGATATTACTCTGCAGCAGTGCAGCTGGGCTGCGGCCGTGTGTAGTAATGGCCGGCCGGCCGGTCGGCTCAGTAGGCTATAAGCAAAGGCTTTGTGCTTGTATTTTGACAATTTTAGGCGTGCTTTATTTTCATACAATTGATTCGAAACGTTTGGGTTGCGTGTAGGGAATGCAATCTCGATCAAGATCGAGATATCGCCAGATCTCGTCCAAATTTTACGAGACTGAGTCTCGTACAATTTATGTAGTACGAGATCTCGCGAGATTGTGTGGGGTACCGTAGAAATGAAACCCTGCCGCGCTGTGCATGCTGCATATTTATTTGAGAAGTTGTTTTTCAAAAGAATAATAGGTATAGTAGGTAGTAATTTTTAATGATGGGTTCTAACTCAGGGGTTCCCAAAGTGTGCGCCGCGGCGCCCTGGTGCGCCGTAGAAAGTAAAGAGGGGCGCCGTGAGTCGATCCTCTATCATTATCTGAAACCACAAATATTCGAGGGTACCTATTTTTGAGCGCTCGCATGCTCGCAATCGCAATGCCAGTTTATTTACAAGCGAGAGATGACTGAGTAGGTACCTAACTATTGTATTTTATTTTTTCTTGTTGTTTTCTGCTTTAATTCTTTTCAATCCAATCTGCCTAGCCTTTTCACAAATATGTTGGGGTCGGCTTCCAGTCTAACCGGATGCAGCTGAATACCAGTATTTTACATGAAGCGACTGCCTATTTGACCTCCACAACCCAGTAACTGGGTAATACGATACCCCTTGGTAAGACTGGTTGTCAGACTTTCGGGCTTCTGACGACTCGTAACGACTGTCAAAGATCCACAAATGACAGCCGGGACCAACGGCTTAAAGTGCTTTCCAAGGCACGGAGGAGTCTCGATATGTGAAAATGGTCACCCATCCACGGACCAACCCCGGCAAGCGTAGCTTAACGCTAACTACTATTATTGCAGGGTACCTATTTCTTTCGACGACTGTATCTTTTTCAATTAGCTAGCTAGGAGGGCGCCGCGCGCCGTCACTAAACACTAAACTTGAAAAGTTGAAACTGCGCCGCGGGCTGAAAAACATTGGGAACCCGTGTACTAAACACTAGGTAACTAATAAATCTAATTCTTAAAACTTATTATTGCTGCGGAAGGCCGATTTAAACAAGGTCACGTACTTAAAGAAAGTGATTATAATATAATAAGATTTTAAGACTATAGTACATTATATAAGTACCTAGTTAATAAGTAGTCAAGTCGACTCTTCACGTGATCAGAGGGCTGGCCTATTTTTCGGCCAAAGTACACATGCACATGCTGCCAGCCGTTTGGGCACTTTTCCTGCTGACAGCGATGAGACGAATTTTTTGATGCACTATAGTGATTATCCCCCCCCCCCCCCCCTCTTTTTATATATGTAGGTACTTGTACATATTAATTATTATTGTTATTTTTGTGTCAGGTGTAAGTATACATTTATTGAATTATTGTAATAAAGAATTTAATACTCATTTTTGAAAACAAACATAGTAGAAATAAATGTAAAGTACCTAGTTATCAATTCGGATGTTTTTTAGGGTTTCGTAGTCAACAAGGAACCCTTTTAGTTTCGCCATGTCCGTCCGACTGTCTGTCTGTCTGTCTGTCCTGACTGACTGTTGGTACTAGAAAGCTGTCGTTGGAAAGGTCGTTCAAAAGTATTAGGAGTTTCCAAAATCATTTTTGGATTCAGGGATCCGTTTGTGTAAAATTAAGCTATAAAGCGCAAATTTTGTTAGAGTCAAGCATAGATAAAAGAAAGAAGGAGATATGCCCGGTAGTAGAAAATGTATCGAAACCGATCAGATACGAAGTCGTGAACTCGTGAACTCGTGAACACACACAAATATAAACCTTATCTCATCAAATACAGCGTGCATTTACCATGCCCCGTACAACTTACACGAATACATACATCGCTCGCTATCGTTGTGCTGTGCAAAAGCCATTTATTTTCCACTAGCTTCCGCCCGCGGCTTCGTCCGCGTGGTATGTCGATAGATATAAAATAAAAAGTAGCCTATGCCCTATTCCAGGTCATAGACTACCCATGTGCCAAATTCAATCCATATCCGTTTAGCCGTTTCAGCGTGAAAGTGTAACAAAAAAACTTACTTTCGCATTTATAATATTAGTTAGGATAGTATGGATAATACGCTAGTGATTGACAAAATCGGAAAGTTATCGATTCGATTCTCCCATTTATTATTGTATTAAAATTTTTGGGAATTCCTGAAAATAAAATAAATAAAAAACATTATACATATAATGATCTAATTTATAAATAAACAATACGTAGCTAAACATAGCATATAAATATATTACAAAAAAATAACATTATGAGAAAATCAAAATCAGTAAAAAAACTTGATTTTCACATCGGTTTTCAACGGTTGACAAATTGAAGAATAAACTTTAATAGTGATATAAATTCATACTGCAATCGACATTATTGTCGATAGCCTGCGTTAGTGGATCTGCACGGGCACATCACTTTGTCGCAAGCTACAGCAGCTGTACTACGCAATGCAACCGCATAAATAAAACCCGGCCAAGTGAGTCGGACTCGCGCACGAAGGGTTCCGTACCATTATCTATAAAAACGGTAAAAAAATCATGTCTGTTGTATGGGAGCCCCCCTTAAATATTTGTTTTATTTTAATTTAATTATTTATTTTTAAAGTGAATATATAACTATATTCTATATTCTCTGAATATTTCAACCGTCTACCTGTTGCAGTTATCAATATCGAGCAAAAACGAGTAAAAAAAATCACGTTTGTTGTATGGGAGGCCCCTTAATATTTTTTTTATTCTGTTTTTTAGTATTTGTTGTTATAGCAGCAACAGAAATACATCAATTGTGAAAATTTCAACTGTCTAACTATCACGGTTCATGAGATACAGCCTGGTGACAGACGGACAGACAGACAGACAGACAGACAGACAGACAGACAGACCGACAGACAGACAGACAGACAGCGGAGCCTTAGTAATAGAGTCCCGTTTTACCTTTTGGGTACGGTTCCCTAATTATCGTTTTGTGATTTTTACATTGCTTGTCCGGTCACTTAGCGACACACTTAGGTAGGTAGTGGTTAAGAAGTAATGTATTTACTGCAAAAATAGTACAGTCGCTGTGATATATGAAAACAAAAATAACGTAGTAAAGGCAAGAAATAAGTATTTTACAATTTGTTGTTTTTCATGAATTTCAAGACAAATATAGTAAAATGCTTGTGCTGATATAATTATTAAAAAAATAAAATAAAATTAAACTTTATTTCGGATAAGTGGGTTTCCTTATGGGTTAGTAAATAAAAAGACAACTTATACCTATGTTAGTAAACTTATTATCTATTTGTTAAGAAGGCTGTTGTTCGAGATACATCTCCGAACAACATCACCTAATAACGGAGACTCGTACCGCCCCGCTTTGGTCGTCAGGATGGAGTTGGAGCTCTCCCGCACTCTGCAGAGCAAAGAGGCAGATTTCCGTCTGACGATGGCGTGGGAGTGTGAATCGACGTGTGCTTGAGCAAACATACCTGATGCACTGCAGAAACGGGGCAGCCCCATCAACATCCTGAACCCGTTATTATATTGGACCCGGTAGGGCGCTGATAGCCCGCTGAGTGCAGTTGGTCAAATACTTGGCAGTAAGCTTTAAAAAGCGTAATTTTGACTGCCCTGCTACAGCGTGCAATTTTTGCAATTCGATAAAACGGTTACTCATATGATACCTATATCTAATAAATCTGAGATACCTACCTAATAAAGAGCGGCGTCTTCTATCACAGGCATTATCTGCTTAAAAGGAGGCGCCATTCAGCAACAATAATGTAAACACCATTGTGAAATAAACATTTATGTATTTTGTATTTGTGCAAACCTACGATCCAGCATGTTACATCGGACTGCCAGCGCCCTACGTTCCCTCTCAATAGGTATCCACTTGGTCGTTAAGGTCGTCTGTTACATAATAAATAAATGACTAGCACAAGACTAAATATTTATTCCGTGGCACTAGTTCACGGAGACGGCCATTTGCATATATGACATAAGCATCGCGCGCGCGGATATAGACGCCCATGTTTTTTTTTTTTTTGACTAGGGCATCTCATAGTTGATTTCTGAGGAAATCGTAACTATTTAACCGGACTTTAACGCCCCCATGCCACTTCTCCTGTTGTTTATATTATATTTCTATGGAGTCAAGTGTGCCCCCCCTGCCAGGTAAATGGTTGGTTTTGGATAAGATATGTGAAAATTCACGGCAGTAGTATTATACAGTATGTTATCTAAGGAACTTGCAATAGTATAGTCTATATATGCTAAAAAAATATTAATAAAAAATATAGTAAAATACTTATTCACAAAAAATATTAAATTGATACGGAAAAGGAAAACTATCAGCTACTTAGCTGTGAGTTGGATCTACAAGTTACCGAGTAATAATCGACCAACTTACACTTGCAGTTGCAAAAACATGTTCTCCCATACATTCCATAAGGAAGAAAAAGTTTTTCAACTCCAATGTTCAGTTTGTGCCAACTACGGAAGTTACGGAACCCTTCGTTGTGCGTGGTCCGACACGCACTTGGCCGGTGTTTTATTATATTTTTATAGTTAATACTTTTTATTTTGAAATAAAACGGATATATAATTATTTACCACATTACTTGCATGTTTTATTTTTAGTCGACTTCTAAAAGGAGGAGCATATCAATTCGGATGTTTATACAAATAAATATTTTTATTTTGTATGTCCCTATAACTCCGTCATTTATACTTACACGGATTTGCAAAATATTTTTTTTTGTTTGAAAGGGTATACTTTTGAGTTGGTCCTATTGTCACCAGGTCAAGATTTGATGATGGAATCCTGGGGAAATCGAGGGAACTCTTCAAATAATATAGGCACACCTACAGCGATTTGGGTATTTTTTATAGTAACTCGTGCAGTTGCTCTCGGAAAGCACCATTTGGTGAAGTGAAACTGATGATGCAGACCAGTGATACCACCGGCCCTACTTAATAATAAGTAGGTATTTCATGGGTTGCGATTCGATTAGGTACTTTAATATATTTGCCAAACAATTTATGCTTGTCACAATGTATATGGTGAAGTGGAGCTGTTGGTGAAGTACCAGGAGAACTCCTCAATGATTAACGTCTCTGCATCGGGAAAGCAATATTTTGTAAAAGGTTATGAGCAGTTGACATTAGGCTATTGTAACTTAAATAAATTAAAAACTGACCCACTACAAAGCGAGAAATAAAAGCTTTTTTACAAAAAAAAACAACCGACTTCCAAAAAAACACTGACTTTTCCACTTTGTAAGGGAAAAATAACTTTTATTTTGAAAGTCGGTGGCAAAAAACTAAAATTCAAAACCAAAGAAACCGACTTCCGAAATTAAAGTTATTTTACACTTTGTTGTGTTTTTGGAAGTCAGTTGTTTTTTTATCTTACAATGTTGATAATCAGTAAGTAAATGTAATTAATAGTACCTATTTGCATAGGTACGTTTTCGGTAAAAATACCCAATCTCGAGCTTTACGAGATATCGCAAGACTGGCTGTATATTACCTCGGCTAGGTCTAAAATCTAGCGAGATTGCATTCCTTAGTTGCGTGCGCATCAATTGTATCAAAATAAACCTGATATTATGTGCTTTGGATATTTTGGTGGACGGATCAGTGACTCGGATCGTCCCTCGATCACTTAAGGTGGATGCGCTAGGGTAGCCCGCGAAATTCAAGTTTTATTACGTTTTTTGCAATTTGCAGGTCAGTATCAGGTTGTATGTTGATCTAAATATTATTTGCGGTCGTAACAAATATGGATTTACAGAATTATAAACATTAGAATCAGCAATACAACTCTAAGTTCGAGAAGAAATCGTCATTCAATGCACTTACACGAACTTAGAGTTTCATTGCTGATTCTAATGTTTATAATTCTGTCAATCCATACCGTGAAATATGCCAACATTGCCCCCAAGGGAAACTTAGCCCGAAGAACGATTTATAAGCATATGTTTGATTTGCAAAAATATCATAATATTATGGCAACATTGATTAAGTTTGGTGGAAAATAGGTTATATGTATGGCAATACTGAGGAGCTTGTGGCTAAGTAATAACAGCCACACGGGTCGATCCATCAGGTTAAGCTACGCTTGCCGGGGTTGGTCCGTGGATGGGTGACCATTTTCACATATCGAGACTCCTCCGTGCCTCGGAAAGCACGTTAAGTCGGTTGGTCCCGGCTGTCATTTTTAGATCTTTGACAGTCGTTACGAGTCGTCAGAAGCCCGAAAGTCTGACAACCAGTCTAACCAAGGGGTATTGTATTACCCAGTTACTGGGTTGTGGAGGTCAGATAGGCAGTCGCTCCATGTAAAATACTGGTATTCAGCTGCATCCGGTTAGACTGGAAGCCGACCCCAACATATTTGGGAAAAGGCTAGGCAGATTGATTGTATGGCAATACTGACTATCGTGTTTGTTGCTAACTTCGCTTAGTAACTTGTTAAAACTCTTTGAGTAAGGTGCGTGCTTTTGCGGGCAATTTTTTGTGCAAATTTGAAAGTATATTCTGCGAAATGGCGAAAACACAGAGTAGTTTACTTTATAACATGTAATAGACAATTATTTGTAGAGTATAATAATGTTAGTGTCAGGCTCAGGGTATTTTAAAACTAAAGTTATGATGATGGGCAAAGTTATCAGGTAATGTTCCGACCTACGATTGACAACATTGCCCGCCATCAAAAAAGGCTTAGGGTTGGCACGTTACGAAACCTTGTATTTTATTTCCTTTTTAATTTATGGCTACTATTGAGCTTATTTACTTTTAAACATATATTAGGTATTTAATTAATAAAATTCAAAGATGACATTAGTTCTTGGGTACTGAGTGTGTACCTGCTCCACTCTACCGTATAATTTGAACTTTTTAATTATTGTTATACTGGTAATAAGCGTGAAACATATTTCTTTTTATTTACCTAAACACAATCACATTCTCTGTAGAAAGGAAGAAAATCAGAATATTTTTTACCATGTGCCAACCCTAGCATTTTTTAAAGGCGAAATGTGGAAAGTATGAAAAAGAGAAAACACGTCAGGGTAACATTGCCCAGTCATTTTAGTAAGAAACTTTTCATAGTTTCGTTTACATTCCTAAAGTAAAAGCCATCTTTACCAAAATTCTTGTACTGGTTTTTATGTCATCTGCATAAAGGCCATATTTGCGTCAAAAATCAATGTGGGCAAAGTTGGGTAAAAGTCCAGATAACTTTGCCCGCCAACAAAATCGAACAAATATTGAATGAAATGTTGAAAAACAGTAAATTTAGCTATACTAACACATGCACATGATCTTACAGTTGTATTTGATGAAGGAAAATACTTACGTCTCCATAGAAAAATCGTATTAAAATTGTAATTATTCGAAAAAAGTGGGTGATCATGTTTCACGGTATTTGTTACGACCGCAAATAATATTTAGATCAACATAAAACCTGATACTGACCTGCAAATTGCAAAAAACGTAAGAAAATTTGAATTTCGCGGGCTACCCTAGCGCATCCCCCTTAAGGGTGCGTGTTCAGACAGCAAAAAACCATATTTCACCCGCGCAACCCTTACCTACCCCTCTCATCAAACACGACGAAAACAAAACACAATGCCTTCCCGCCAGCAGAAACTTTTCTCCTGGCGTTTATAGAATTCGAATTTCAATCTTCTGTAGTTTATTTTGCTACAGCTTGAATTCAGAACTATAGTTCATATTCATGTTTTGGAACTAGAAACTCAATGTTGACGTGAAAAAGTTCAAATTTAAATGTAACCAAATTTTATTTAGGACCTTGTGCAACGACAAATGGCATGTGTCATGAAAACCTTTCCTGCGCGAAACGCGAGTAGAAACAATCCCCTTCGAAAAAAAATGTGAAAAAGAGGTCGAGTTCTGTATAAAAGAAATAAATGTAGGATTATCGACATTACCACTAAACGAATTGACATCTATTCATCTATATGTATACATGGATGCCAAAGTTCCTAAGGGACTAGTTATAACAAACGCCCGAGGTGCGTGCTCAGTACCTACGCTGCTTTTGGGCGCGCGCCTGGCGCGTGTTGGACGCTCGTTTGACGCTCACATTTTGTTGTAACTTTTGAACCGTGTTTCTTTTAAGTTTATTACTAATACAGAGAAAACGACAAGAAAAAATAGTGAAAAGGGAACTCGCGTCTAAGCGTCAGGGGCACAAGGCTAAGGCTTCATTTACGAGATGCGGGGTGTCGCGCGTGGCGTTGTGCGGCGCGGCCCGCACTGAATTCAAACATATGGCGTTGTATGAGTGCGTTTACGGAGAAGCGATTTTACACGCGTTTGCTTGAAATGGTGCGTTTTTTGCGGCGGCGCACGCAGCGGCAATTCTCCCGCGGCGGAACCTTCTGCTAGTCTTATTTGTAAATGCACAACGGAGACGCAAGTTGAGAGTTGCAACTTGCGACAAGTGCGCTCCCATCTCTTGCTAACCTAAAACTAGTCGGTTTCATTGAGTACCCCGCGTGCACCGCAGCGTTGCCCGCCGCATGCTTCGCTGCACGCTTGACGTTTCGCGGCGGGCACCGCCACTCTTTCATCGTCATCTCACATCTCTATGAACAACATCGTATTTTGCCATATGTTTGTGTTTACGCGTGCGATGAAAAGTGCCTCTTCACGCGCCGCCGCACCGTAAACCGAAAAAACTACAGACGCGCCGCGAAACGCCACGCTGCACGCAACGCGGCACGCCCCGCGTCTCCATAAATGAGGCCAAAGGGCGCCCGGCATGGGCGCTCGCTTGGACAGCAGCGTTTGATATAATTCGTTACATAGGAATTCATACAATTTTATTGAGCGCCCGAAACGCAGTGTATAAATCGCGCGACTCGGGCGCTTGTTATAACTAGTCCCTTAGTAGAAAGTTTATTGGGGTTCCTGTTTGTAACTGTTGACATTGTAGCTTTGAAAACGTCAAGTTACATTAATCTTTAGGCTTTTTTTCAAATCTATAGAATTTTGCACTTATTATATATCGTAGGAAACGTCTTGATTGTCTTGCCTTTCATTTGATACCCAACATGGTACGATTAAAAAATATTTTTTTGTTGTTCATGATATGTCATCTAGAGGGCGTGATGAGTCGTTTAGAAGATATGAGGGAACAGATAAACATAATAAATATATATAAATACATACAAACCGGTCAAAATCATAACCCTCCTTTTTGCTTCGCCGTAGTCGGGTAAAAACTAAAACGCAACTACGACAAATAAGTCAACTAAAGAGATATAAACAAGACATCACAGACAGACAAATTAAAAATCCGGAGTCATACGTAATCTGTTCGATTTATGGCTCTAACAAGTGTGACTCCGGATTTTTAATTTGTAACGTTACCGTAAAAGTTCGATAACTTTCATTCTTTCAGCGATGCCGACATTCCCTTAAAATCATTGTGAATTTTTAATCCGTCACAACCGCTACTCATCCCCATCATAAAAAGGGGGCTAGTCATGAGAACAATTTCTCCAACCATTTCCAACAAACGGTGTGCGGTGGTGGTGCATTTTACCCCATTAATAATAATATACCAAAACCTACCTTTGATGGTGTTTTTTTACTCCATTAATAATAATATACCAAAACCTACCTTTATTCTAAACAAGTTTCAAGTTTTATTTAGGGGACGGTCAAAAGTCGCTCGAAATGTTCGTCTAAGGGTCACCTTACAAGAAGTTTGTCAAAAAAGTGGGAGTAAATGAATTTGGATCCTGAGCACATCGCAATAAGATTTAAAATCTCCACCGCAATACAGAGCAATGGCGCTAGTGGTACCCTATATAAAAATGTACTCTTTGGTTGGACCTACTATACCAGTCAAAAATCTGTCGAATAAAATGGATGTCATCTTGAGTTTTCAAATATCAACATTGAATTTTATAAGTTTATTTAGCTTCGGAATGTATTTATTTATCAATTCATAACACTTTTAATATTCGTTTTGGAAGTGGTTTTAGTGTTTTTTTCATGTTTTCTATGTCTCAGTTTCTTTTGTGGTATGTGATAAATTACGAAAATATTATTTACGAAAATAAATAATATACCGGCGCAGCAAAAAATTTGAGCGCAATCCTCTCGTCTCAACAGAGCGACGCCGACTGAATTGTGAAAAAAAAAAAGCTTGAAGTTCCTGCAATGTGCGACGGAAGATGGCTTCTTCCACGAACTAAGGACGTCGTAAGTCCTACAAGCTTGGATTCGTAATAAAACCAAAAATAAAACGAATAAAAAAAAAGCCTACACAGTTTTTTTCGTCTTGTATTAATACAAATAATCATACAATTTTTATCTTATTAGGCATTAGCTTGTACAAATCGAAAATACGTGAAAATTAGAGGTAAGTTCGTGATATTTTTTTATCGAGAAAATTTTAATATAATTATTGTGTTTCTGTTCCACAAAAAGTTTGGAAATATCATGTAGTTACTCATACTATTTTTATTTTATACCTAAGTCTTATCAATTTCATGAAAAATCAAATTGAAGACAGGCGATTTTGGGTCCTACCCGCTTTTAACATAATATCGGTCGGATGAGCGCGCCTCGTAAATAATGATGAGCGAGCGCTCTACAGTAACACCGCACCGTCGCGCCGCCCCCGAGCGCTGAGCGACTCGTAAATAATGATGAGCGAGCTCTACACGCCGCCGCGCCGCCGAGCGCCGAGCGGCTCGTAAAGCGGGAACAATGCCCATTGCCACCCATTGCGGGGATCGACACAACAATATGCTAATACGGAGCCAATAGATGAAACACAAATAAAATCGCTGCCATCGAGCAAACAGCCCGCGCGGCGCGTCCACGGCCCACATATCGGCCTGCCCCGGCCCGTATCGGCGGGCGCAGCCCGGGGCGGACAGAACAGGCTCGCCGAGCCCTGACTTATGTAACGCACAACAACAAGTTCGGTCGACTCCCGGTACATACATAAGTACGTAGTATTAGATTATACCTAAGACATATTACGACGTATTAGATTATACATCATACCAGGGTTGGCATAAAACAAACAAGTTGTTTTAAAACAGGTATTTTAAACATTGTTTAAAACATTTTGAAATAAAACAATGTTTTTTTTTCAGTGTTTAAATTCACAGTTTAAAACAAGTTTTTAACAATGTTTTAAACATTAAGAAAAAAACATGGTTTTACATGGAATTTGAATAGCAAATGAATGGAAATAAATTAAAAGTTATTAATGTTTAGGACTCGAAATAGCTCGAAAATAAATTAAAAAGGTTAGATAGTACCTACATTAGATTTGACATATTTTTTATGAAGTACGTAATTCGCTGCAACTATTTTGGTGATTCCCCATTATTTGAACAAAGTCAGTTTTACATAAATGTAGGTAATTAGGTAGGTATATCTATACTTCGTCGCCGGTAAATTCCCGTTCTGTCGCTTGTCGAAAGGAGGTAATTCCCCGCAATTGTTTTGGGGACTTCTTATTGAAATATACCTAAAGATAAGGTAATTAGGTACCCGTCTAAGATCGAACATCGGAATTCGCAATTCGCAACGTGCAGGGTGTATGTAATTGGTTCGGTATCTGTTAATTAAGTACTTACTTAGATTGATTAGAAAAAAAAGTAAGTATGTTCACAGATCGGATAGTATAGTAGTTAGTAAAACTGATAAATCGTTCAAAGGAAAAAAAACAATAAAAACTCTTGTTTAAAACATTTTGAACTGTTTGTTTTATAAAATTGGAAAAAAGCTGTTTTTTTCCAACCCTGCATCATACCCTCGACAAAACATTTTATTTATAATGCATGTTTTGCTGGGATTCCCTATCATATCTCGAATAATCTATCTATACTTTCCATATAATAGGGTTAGTACTGTCCATTAGACGGTTAGAACCTATTATTACCACCAAACTGCTTCCCATTAGGGTGCACGTACTTACTTGCCATTAGCGGTACCTAACATATACCAAGTACATATATACAGCATGTTATTTTTGTACGGACGATAAATACGTATTTAAATCTCAATTGAATATCTTCTATAGACAACGACTGTATTTTTAGGGATATTAAATAATAAGTGCTTCTCTTTTTAGCGTAGTAATAACCGCTTTAGTAAGAGTGAGAAGTAAACATATTTCGAAGTAACAATAGGTGTTTCTCTTTTCAGCAAGGGTCATTCTTTAATGAGATTGGGCGTTTCTGCCCGGGAGCCCAATAACGTTAAGATATATACCAATGAAAAGATCTAATCAAGAAGAATATTTCTTATTATGAAGACTTCTCTTGATCATTAGTACGAAAGGAGCTACAGAGCTTTAAATGTGAGTGATGAAATATTAGGTATTGGAATTCTAGTATTTTGTCAATTAAATAACTTTTAATGATTTAGTGCCCTGCAAACATCATCTTTGAAGCCTATAAGCGAACATTTTAAAACATTGGTCTCCAATAGATGCCATTTTAGGAACAATGTTTTTAAGAGTCGGTCGACCGGACGGATCGTTAAGCCTGACGGTTACCCCAATATAGTTAAGATATATGCCAATGGGAAGCTCTCTTCAAGGCTAATATTTTGTAATATCACGCTTCTCTCGATTGTTAGTACGAAAGGAGCTATAGAGCTCTAAATGTGAGTAATTAAGCATCAGTGAAATTCTGGTATTTAGACAATTAAATAACTTTTATTAACTTTGAGCCTTGCAAACATGATCTTGCAAACCTATAAACGGACATTTTAAAACATTGGCCTCCTAGATGCCGTTTTAGGAACAATGTTTTTAAGAGTCGATCGGCCGTACAGATCGTTAAGCCTTCGTTAAGCCTGCCGCATCCCTCAATAGAGTTAAGATATATGTCAAAGGAAATATCTCTTCAAAGGAAATATTTTGTGATATGACGTTTCTCTCGATTGCTAGTACGAAAAGAGCTACAGAGCTCTAAATGTAAGTAATTAAGCATTATTGAAATTCATCATCTATTTAGGTCATTAACTTTGAACTGACTAATAATAGGTAAAAGTCGTGTTTGTAGCAAAGGTTATCCATGAAAAGATCTTTTCAGTGGTATATATCTTATGGCTATTGGACGCCAAGAATTCTATTTTTATTTTTATTGGGCTTCAGGGCAGGACCCCATTAGCAGGGGCCCATTCTCCTTTTTGAAAAGGATTTTTTTATTAGTTTAAACAACTTTCTCTTTGTCACATGAGATATTATACACATTGCAAGGAGTAATTTGGTTTCCGCAAGGGAAGTTCTACTGCTCTAGTTATTGCAACTGCAAATTTAAGTTGGTCGATTGTTAATCGGTAACTTGTGGAGCCTACGTAGCGGTGATAGTTTTCCTTTTAATTGCGTTATATATACTACTGCCGTGAATTTTGTCACATACCCAAAACCAACCATTTAGCTGGCAGGGGGGGGGGGACACTTGACTTGATATTTTGCAAACGGATCCCTGAATCCAAAAATGGTTTTCACAAACTCATTATTAAACGACCTTTCCAATGATAGCCCACACCATGGGATTGACGAGAAAAACAAACCATCCCCACAATATAAGATTTTCTTGCACCACTTTGTCGGCGTGATTTGTATGTATACCCATACCAAATTACAGCTTTCTAGTACGACAGACGGACATGGCGAAACTATAAGGGTTCCTTGTTGACTACGGAACCCTAAAAATGGTGTGCCTCAGGGTAGCATTCACGCCCGCCCTTTACTTTTCTTGCTTTATATGAACGATCTTTCAGAAGCCACTTTGTAGAAATGTATTCTTTTTGCAGATGATATTATAAATTATCAGGATAAAAACGCTTATAAATAAGTTACCGAAAAGACCCTATCAGATATTATAGTACCTAAGCTGGATGAAAAATAAGAATTGGAACATAAACATTAGCAAAACAAAATTAACCGAATTTAATTCCTATACAGCTGATTTTTTCTCGCGATTTCATTGTTGGTCCCATAGTAAAAGTTCTGAATGATGAGTACAACGACTCCTTAAGAGATTTCGTGTATGAAAAGGTACACCTTATATAAAAGACATCTGCATCTTCACAAAAAAAAAAACTTTACTGTAAGCAACGAAGTGAAGTCCTACCTAGACAAAAAAGAGCTAAGTTTCGCAACCTACCTTATCAACCTTAAGAAAAATGTGTTTATTTGTGTGTATTAATTTATGATTACTTACCAAATGAACTAAAATTATTACAGGTAATGTGTTCAAGCCAAAATTGACAGAACAATAGTTTCTGGTTGTTCTTAGAGCATTAAGGAATTTATGGAACATAAAATTGAAAAAACCTGTGATTATAAGATAGGTATTTATTAACAATATAAATGCATGCAATGTATGGAAATCTACACTAATATTTTAAAGAGGAAAGATTTGTATTTTTGTATTTTTGTATGTTTGTATTTTTGTGTGTATGTTTGTAACGAATAAACTCAAAAACCACTGCGCCGATTTCAAAAATTCTCTATTCTCTCACCATTAGCTAGCTACATTCACCCTGAGTAACATAGGCTATATTTATTGCTAGAAAAGATTAGGGATCCTTACTAAAACTCCAATAATGTAACCCAAGGTGTAAAAAAATTGGCTAAAATAGGTAGGTAGGTGTAGGTAGGGTAGGTAGGGTAGGTAGGGTAGGTAGGGTAGGTAGGGTAGGTAGGGTAGGTAGGGTAGGTAGGGTAGGTAGGGTAGGTAGGGTAGGTAGGGTAGGTAGGGTAGGTAGGGTAGGTAGGGTAGGTAGGGTAGGTAGGGTAGGTAGGGTAGGTAGGGTAGGTAGGGTAGGTAGGGTAGGTAGGGTAGGTAGGGTAGGTAGGGTAGGTAGGGTAGGTAGGGTAGGTAGGGTAGGTAGGGTAGGTAGGGTAGGTAGGGTAGGTAGGGTAGGTAGGGTAGGTAGGGTAAGTTGGTTGGGTAGGTAGATATGTTGGTAGGTGTAGGGAGGTAGGTGTAGGGAGGTAGGTGTAGGGAGGTAGGTGTAGGGAGGTAGGTGTAGGTAGGTAGGTGTAGGGAGGTAGGTGTAGTTAGGTATGTAGGGAGGTAGGTGTAGGTAGGTAGGTGTAGGTAGGTATGTAGAGTAGGTAGAGGGCAGGTAGGTAGGGTAGGTAGGTAAGGCAGGGTAGGTAGGTAGGTCGGGTAGGTAGGTAGGGTAGGTAGGTAAGGCAGGGTAGGTAGGTAGGTCGGGTAGGTAGGTAGGGTAAGTGCGCCGTAGATATAGATACCTACTTAGTGCTACCCGTGCGAAGCCGGGGCGGGCAGCTAGTAATATACGGGGTGTAAGGGACAGGCCTCCGTAAATTAACGGGTAGGTAGGGTAGGTAGGGTAGGTAGGGTAGGTAGGGTAGGTAGGGTAGGTAGGGTAGGTAGGGTAGGTAGGGTAGGTAGGGTAGGTAGGGTAGGTAGGGTAGGTAGGGTAGGTAGGGTAGGTAGGGTAGGTAGGGTAGGTAGGGTAGGTAGGGTAGGTAGGGTAGGTAGGTAGGTCGGGTAGGTAGGTAGGGTAGGTAGGTAAGGCAGGGTAGGTAGGTAGGTCGGGTAGGTAGGTAGGGTAAGTGCGCCGTAGATATAGATACCTACTTAGTGCTACCCGTGCGAAGCCGGGGCGGGCAGCTAGTAATATACGGGGTGTAAGGGACAGGCCTCCGTAAATTAACAGGGGGCATTCAGCTCCTTATTTTGAATCATATTCCACTGGAAATTTTCTCAGGAAAATTTTAATTTTTTTCGGTTTCGGTTTCGGTCGGTTTTTCAGTTACTATTCCTTTATTTTAATGTAAAATTACGTTCTCTGTGCGTAGCACTCCATTTATGTAAAAAAAAAACAGCTAAAATAAAAAAAACAGCAATGGATGTTGAAATAATCTAACGAACGACGCATGAAATCAGCTGTTCACTTTCTGCCTAGCTACAGAGTTCATCGGACTAAGCGCATACCTACTATTCCCAAACTACTCCCAACAGACGCCGATTTGTGTATAGCTGCGTCCCTTTCGGTCGGATGGTCGGCGTTTGCACAATCGTTCTAACATTTTCGTACACAAATTGAGGTCTAATAAGTTGGTAATACTGTTGACCAACTTATTAGACCTCAATTTGTATACGAAAATGTTAGAACTAACAATGACTAACATGATTCACCTTAAACCTTAAACTCTGTTATTGATAATAGCAAATCTTTTCGTGCAATTAATTTCTAAAGGAAATAGGCACATAAGTATTCGTGACACGTACCTAATTTATTAATTCTTTGCACAAAATGTCGTGCAAAATATCGTGGAAAATGTCGTGCAAAATGTTTATTTTAGTTGGCAACAGCAGTTGGTTTGCGGCGCAGTGCGGCAGTGTCGGTGTTGTTGAGCCGCGAGCGCATGTCGGTAAGGTTTGCTCGCGCAGTCGCGTTGTGAAGTTACGGTTACGTCTCGTCTTCGTTCGTATACGTTTTTGGATTTGTGTTTTGTGGTGTTCTTGTATTAGAAATGGCTTCATTTAGTGCTCTTGAGTATGGAGAGATGAAAGTCAGTATGTATAGTTGTATACTTAAAACCAAACAAAGAATAACGTGTATCAATCAATCTACCCCTAACTAAACCCCTCCCCCTAACTAACTGGGTGAAAACTGGTACAGGGGAGGATTTACTGTGTGGTTTGACTAACTCAAAAATTGGTATAAATAATCTTTGAGTAAAATTATGTAAATATCAATCAAACGATTTTTTTAAATTCCTCCCCTGTGGCGGTGAAAAGATTGGATACAGTTTATAATCTTATTCCTTTGGTTAATAAACTTGACACTGGGCAATACTTGGGTTAGTAAATAATAAAGATTGTCACTTCTAGTTTTTGAAGCAAGAGGTAGGTTCCTCACATAGAGGAATTACGGGGTGTCAAAGTAAGTAAATCAGTAAACATTTTAACGCGCTGTTGCATGTTGGATTAACTCGAACTCGGTACTAATACTTAAAACAAAAAAGTAAGTGTTTCGGGGGAAGGGCGTTCTGGCGGTATAGCATCTAAACAAGCTAAAAAAATATTATGCTTAAAAAAATATGTATATGTCGTAGATTATAAAAATTGAGCGATAATAGGTAGTCTCTCAATTGATTATTGTAGTACTACGGTGAGGGTAAACGCCGTGACTCGCTCACTAGAGTGGGGCGTCACATGGACAGAGTCGTAGTACGGGAAGTGGCTGAGCGACGAGTCAGTCTTGTGAGGGCAACGAACAGATGCAGACCGCCACTTATCCTATGCGAAACGGTTGGTTAGCCCGAACGTATAGAGTTGTGCGTGAACATTATTAGTAATGTACCTAGGTACTATGATGATAGTTCTGAAAGTGAAATACTAACTATTTGCTGTATCATCGTGTTTTATTGTAAACCTGCACTATGGAGTCCGTACCACCGAATCGAGATGATGATGGCAACTATCGCTCAGCCATCGCTGACGCGGTCATATATATATTAAAGTAAAATATTTACAAATATATTATATAAAAATTAAAAAAATGTATTCACAAAAAATATTAAATTGATAAGTACTTACGAAAAAGAAACACTCTGTACATGCACACTTGTCTTTCCACGTTGAGTGTTTCTTTTACGTATCAATTGATTTTTTTGGTGAATATTTCTATAACTAATCTAAAAATATTATAAAAGCGAAAGTTTGTAAGTATGGATGGATGGATGGATGGATGGATGGACGGATGGATGGATGGATGGATGGATGGATGGATGGATGTTACTCTTTCACGCAAAAACTACTGAACGGATTTGGATGAAATTTGGCACACATATGGATTATAACCTGGATTGACAAATAGGATACTTTTTATCCCGATATTCCCACGGGATCGTGCCTTACGCGGGTGAAACCGCGGGGCGCTACTAGTTTTTTTTTTTCTTTTTTGGTGGTACCTCTACCTTACTAAGCATCCATACTAATATTAAACTCTGTCTGTCAGTCTGTATGTTACCTTTTCACGCCTAAACCACAGAACGGATTTCGAGGCAAGGAGATAGATGGCATTCCGGGAAGGACATAGTCTACTTTTTATCGACATACCACGCAGGCGAAGCCGCAGGCGTAAGCTAGGCTGCTAGCTAGTACTGTATACACTAGGGTGCAGGTACATACCAACCTCTTTAGCTTACACAGTAAGTACTACTGCTGCGGAGCGAGCACAGCCTTATGACATGGCAAACACTAATTTCATTAATTAAACAACCGAAAGATTTAATTTAAAAGATTAGCATAAAGATAAAATAATTTGTTTGTCGAAGTAATTCAAGGGCAGTGTGGAGCGTGGCGGCGGGCGGCGCGGCTCGCTCGAGGGTGCTATAACCTCACAACGAATTCCAGTTTTAACTGTGCTAATATTATAGAACCGGCAACGCTTACGAGTTGCAAGGCCAGGCAAG
This sequence comes from Lithophane ornitopus, assembly GCA_948473465.1. Lineage (NCBI taxonomy): Eukaryota > Metazoa > Arthropoda > Insecta > Lepidoptera > Noctuidae > Lithophane > Lithophane ornitopus. Next base: position 16,727,672 of record OX419628.1, read on the forward strand.
TTCAGACAATCACACAACATAGAGACAATGCGTCGGCTATTCATTTGAATATCACAGCTTAGTATAACTGCACCGTGTTCATTGCTCACACACACCACTCCAAAGCTTTATAGCGGAAGTGGGGCATTCCATCACAAATGGCTGGCGCCGCGACCGGTATAATGACAGTGAACATTGCACGAGCAGCCAGGGGAGGCAGGGGATCGCTCGTGCCGACGACCACGTGCCAGAGCCGCCGCGTCACGAGGACACTCCGCCAGATGTCGCCCCGCTCTGCGCCACCGGTTTACTGCTTCATTGAGCGGTTTACAACGTGAACAAGATTGTAATTGGCCACCGATCACTTTGTGCGAATAACGGCCGATAAATAAACATGAAGCCGAGGCGGCAATCATCGTGGCGAGTGTGGCGTCACATGTCGCAACGAGACGTGAGCCTACTGCACAACACGGTACAACAGTTGCCTGTTGTCTCGCTCAGCAGCGCATCTGATAAACACAAGTGTTCGTTTTCTTTTGTTAGGTGATTCAATATGTTACTCTGGTTCCGATTTCATTGTCTAGTCTGGCCCATTCTGCACGATGAGATCGCTAACGCCCCAGAGAGTAGCTGGTAGTCGTGGCCGCCGACTTCGATCGAAGGTGAGGGATAGCCTATCACTCGCCTTCGATCGAAGTATCACTGATAGGACAAGACAGGGCTCAGGCCTCAGGGCAGCAAGGCGAGTGGACACTGACACCTAACAGATGGCAGCCGATGAGAAGGGTTCACCGCGAGTCCCCCCATCCCCCCGCACCCCACACTTATATGTCAAAGAGAAATAGATTTGGTCTGATCTGGCCCTGGTCCTATGTTTGACACTATATAAGTAATAAATCTAAGATTGCTTTCAAAGGATTTTAATTTCGAGGATAGAATTGTCAGCGGTGTAACGAAATAGAAAATAACAAACACAGATCATAACGAACTGCTAGATGAATACATGAATAAGCATAGCGAAACCAGCCTGTTGAACATAGAGATAAGTATACTTTACTGAATAAAAAAATACCCAACAAACCACCAACAAACACCAACCAACATTAAAAAATTAGGTACCTAAGTACCTACACTAAACTAAATCACATGAGGTGAGGATTGATAACAGATACAGTAGACATCTACTGGTTAGTGTTAACGTCTCGCCCGCCATCAGGGAGCGCCAATAAATGTATCAAACGCTCTTCCAGTCACTTAATTTCTTAAAATGAGATAGAATATAGTTGTGGGGTGAGGTCGCCGGGGAGGGATGTAGGGGAGCGGAGGGGGCGCGGTCGATGACCCGCGCGAGAGCGGTGCGGTCGGGCGACCCGCGCCAGCTGTCGCCGTCGCCTTCACACCAGCGACACTCTGCTGACACTGACGATGACGCGCTCACGTCACCCACAAGTGGCATGACATGAGACACTAATGGTACACGTGAAAGTGTACCCATGTGCGAACCAGTCACTCCACGCACGGCAGCAAGCTATCCGCCCCTCTGAACGTCGAGTTACAGACACGGCGTTTCTTTTTATCGTCAAAACAATGATTAAATATCTATGACGATGATTGTTGAAGATGTCGGAAAAAAATCATGCCGAATGGGAGATAACACACCAGTAAGCGTGCGCCGCGTGAACCAATAGTTATACGAAAACAATGAATTGCGGAATCAATACATTGTTTACCTGGATTAACACATAGGGTACTTTTAATCCCAGTAAAATTACTTTCCCGTATATTTTAGGCATATTTTCCGACATCCAGGTGGGTGAAGCCGCGGGTAATAGCTAGTTTATAATAATTATGTACGAGTAATGAATGCCTATGAAAATCGTAATACACACCAAATATTATGTTGCAAAAACTTTTTGTCTGCGTAGTTAGGTATTTTTCATTCAAAGCTTGCAGCTCTTTGTGAACTCTATCGCAGCATGCCAGGACGGGACGCAGCATGGCCACCGACACTTCACCAGGACTCCTCGTGTGTCGCGGACTCTATCGCGACATGTCAGGACGTAGCATAACCACCGACACGTCACCAGGACTCCTCGTGTGTCGTGGACTCTATCGCTGCGCGGCAGGAAGCAGCATGCCCATCGACACATCACCAGAACTCATCGTGTGTCGTGGAATCTATCGCGGCGCGGCAGGACGCATTAACGTACATAAATGTAGCCACATACGATTTAGTAGGAAAAAACAATCCAGTGCTGTCTCATATAATTATAAAAGGAGCATTATTAGAGTCTGTAAATGAAGTTCGAGATTTTGGTGTCATCATGGATGACAAAATTGACTTCAGAAGTCATATTGATAGCATCGTCAAGAAATCAGCAACGTTACTTAGATTTCTTAAGAGAAGCACTAAAGGCTTCAGGCTGACTAGAACTAAAATTGCGGTATATAAGGCCTTAGTTCGGAGCCACCTTGAATTTGCCAGGCAGGTGTGGAACCCGCACTATGCTGTGCACTCACAAAGAGTCGACAGCATTCCGAGGGCCTTTACGAAACAACTAGCGTATACCGTCGGTAACATATCTCCCCGGTAGTGTCCATATGAACAGCGTGTTCGTTGTTACAATAATATGAATTCTCTGCGCGACCGTCGACTGACACACGATCTAATGTTCCTCTACAAATTGGTCAATAACCAATTAGACTTTGACAAATTAGTTGAGCGTATTGGACTAAAAGTTCCATACAAAATACCTAGATATCCGGCAAATAATGTATTCCATACTCAAGCATCCAAGACTAATATTTGGGTAAACTCACCACTAAACAGACTCAGTAGGGAGATGAATTCTTTGATAAAATTTGCACCAGATCGACACGACATATCGTCGTTGATAGTCCAATTCCGCGTAAACAAAAAACAGAAGTTCATAAAAACTAATGGCCGAATTTTGAACGAACTTGAGTCTAGGACACTTTCGTTCCCCTTAATCATATCAAAATTCGGCCGATTAGTTTTTGTGAACTTCCGTTTTTTGACCCTCCTTTAAAATTAGCGAAAGTGTACATCCGCGGTATTTAACAATGTTAGTTACGCGGAATTGGACTATCAACGACGATATACCATGATCCAACAAAAGTCTTTAGAACCAAAATACTGAAGTCCCGAGAAATGCAATCTGTTAATTTGTGTTAGTTATGGTTGTATATTGTGTATCTTTAAGATCTCATCGTAATTTTTATTTTTTTTATTTTATATCTTAGTTAAGTCGCAAAATTGCAATATTGTTCGTTGTGTAATTTTATTTACCTTTGTTTTAATCTTATCTAATATAATAGTATTTTCCTTTGTTAATAATCTTAAGTTTTAGTAATATTTTACCATAATTTTCTTAATTCTTTAGTTTTAGTATTAATATGCTGGTTATCCTGTAATTGGCAACTGTGTAAGTTCGAGGCTATTGTTAACTATAGTACGTAAGATATATTGTACACAGAAGCTGTTGTTGTACCTTTATAAATAAATAAATAAATAACCAAAACCCCTCTGAGTCTAAATCGAGCAATTCGCACCATCAATTATAATATTCAGGTCGAAATTGATATATTTACATGTCACTGGGGGGAATTCGCAAAAATACTATTATTTATATTATGTTATAAGCAATGATCTTAATTTTAATTTTGTATATATTCTTTGGCTATCGCATTAGGCTAAGACGGCTGGAGGATGGCTGCGGCAGCGCTGTGCTGCATCCGGGCTACTGCACATCGCGCTGCTACCTACACCAGTAGGGACATACATACCCACAACGAAGATGATAACTGATGCCTAAGCTTCGGAGGCGAATGGAACCCATGCCGGAGCTGACACCTCTGTAGTAAGTACTGAAAAAGTAATCTTCGTGTAGGTAAGGTACCGAAAAGACTTCCCTTTTCCTTCCAAAAATAAATAAATCGCTCGTTATGTTCTCCTGTCCGCACCATTCATGCATCGTGACTAATGTATTTTTTATGTGTATTGGGTCGGGGTGCGGGGTTGGGGGGAGGAGGGTGGCCAGGGGTGCCTCGATACCGAACACGCAGATATTACTGTGAACACACTTTAGGGATCGCCACCCGACCACTGGCACACGCCGAACTTGAAGCGATTCGCAGCCTAATACAACCGGAGTCTGAACAGAATGATAAACCAACAAAATCAAAATCAAAAGTCATTTATTCAAACTAGGCTGAGAATCAGCACATTTCCAAATTTCAAAATTACATAAGACAGTCCCCCAAAGCCCACCCTTCAACATCACAATATATTATTATCTATGTTTATATCGAAGATTAGTGGTATCGCGCCGAGTTAGTGGTCCACGCAGACATCTCGCTCATAAATATAAGTGGGCAGCCGACGAGCCGCGCCCCACCCCTGACTCCCGCGGACCTAACTCACTAACACAAGGTATTGCCATTTCTCTACATTGAACATCTGGTTTACGCTGGCCTACATAATATAAACAGAGTTTTAGCAATGTTCTAGTCACTGTGCGAGAGCCACTCTTATCTCCCACAGGACCTTATGAAAACTGTGGTTGTGGCAATAGTTAAGGATAAAACCGGTAACTTATCTGATAAAAGTAACTATAGGCTCATTTCTCTAGCTACTGTTACAGCGAAGGTGTAAGACGAGTTTGCTTAATACACAGTTAAGTAATATTATGTATCTCTGCACGATAATCAGTTTGGACTAAGACCCCGATTGTCAACGGAAAGTGCCATACTGTGTCTTAAGCATACCGTCAGATACTATAATGACCGTAAACCCCGGTATACTCGTGTTTTCTCGACTTGTCCAGGGCTTTTGACAAGTAGAGAAAACACGTTTGGTGGCGTATGATCTCTTGTGGGAAAACCTTGAGAGTATCAACCTACCTTCAGAACTTGTACCACTGTGAACTTGAACCATCTTTAAGTATTGGTATACGCACCAAGTCAATAACGGCAGACGGTCGCGGGCAATGTCGGAGTCATATCGGTTACAGTGCGGTGTAAGGCAGGGTGGATTGACCTCACCCTCGTTATTCAACCTTTACATGGACGCGCTGATCGTCGCGCTGAGCAGTCAGCATGTCGGCTGTCATGTAGAAGACGTGTGTCTATGCTCAAACTAAGCTATGCAGATGACATGGTTCTGCTGAGCTCATCGATTAGGCACAAATCGCATAAGGAGGTTATTGGCGTCATGTGAGGAGTACGCTGTGAAGCATGGTCTGTATATTGTATAATATTAAGAAAAGTCAGTACATGGTCTTTGAGGCCGGGCGGTGCTATATGCCCTGACTATATACCACCCATATTATGTCTCAATAGTGTGTATCAGTATAGTGTAGTATAGTGTCTAGCAATACCCTTAGAGATGGTGTATCAGTTTAAAGTCACGGCAGACCTCAGGGATCATGCTGACCTGGAACGGGAGCGGTGGGCTTTATCTAGAAGAGCTAATATGCTGGTTGGGTCTGCCTCGCTACTGCAGCGCTTCGGGTATGTTCGCATGGTGTGTTTTCATGCCACCATGCGGAAGCGGTGCGCGACGCGTCTCTTGTGCGCAGAGTGCGGGCCAGCTCCAATGTCGTTCTGAATATGATAGCAAATAGGTTGGACTGTCCTTATTTGCGACACTGCTGTGACAGGCAAGTTATAATTGTCCTACGTAAGAGACTATTGTAATTAAATGATTGATAATGAATTTGATTATTTTGTATGTATTTGATTATTTTGTATTATTTTGATCATTTTTTGGTTCTAAGACATTTTCTGATATGGGTTATAATATTACCTGAAATAAATGATTTTAATTTTAATTTAATTAGTGCCATATACCTGACGCGTGACGTCACACGTGCAGACATTACACTCGCCGGCAAAATCACCTGTGCGCTCTGCCACCGGGGAGAGGGGCGGACGACGGACAGGGTCTAATGAAATTACTTACTGTTGAGTTACCGCACAGAGCGAAAGGCTCAAGATTTCATTAGTATATTTCGGTGTTCGGATATTACCGAAAGTCTAATAGGTCCTGTCCGAGCTCCGTGCGATTGCGCAAGCTACATCCGCGATCATCGACAACTTGATAGTGCGGTCGCCGACTAACAAATAACTTAGGTACTTTAGAGGAGCGTACTTTTTATGTTATGAATATTAACAAGGTCCGACAGCGGATCCCTCAACGCAGGTACTTTGTATGGGCACGGTGCAATGGCCCGCCTGGCGCCTTCTTTATATCGGCGGGGGGCGCCCGCGATTGCGGACATTCCTATAATCGGTTGAATTAATGTCTGACGAGATGGGCGTCGTCGGGTAAATGGCCAAAAGAAAAACACCCAGGTAAATGTTCCCATTTCGGTAAATATCGGGTATTTTCCCGGGTAAATACCCAACTTTTTAAATATATTTCATAACAGTAGGTAATGTTAATTTAAGATGTGTTCACGAGTGTGCGTACTTCTGCACATTTCTCGAGCTTTGCCCATATCAAATTGATTTTATAATGAAGTGTGTTCCTTTGATGAAACTGAACTAGATATTCACGGGACCATTTACGCCAAAAATTTTGGACCATACGTTGAGTCAAATGCCACCTCTTTAAAGTGCTAATATTTGACGTTTCAAAGTTGGATTCCGGCGCGAGCAGCAAAGGCTCGCCTATTAAAAAGTGTCCCGGTGTTGGAGGACATGGGTCTTCCGCATTACTACTTATCGTCGAGATTGGCCTGGAATTCAGACAAGCTTCAATTTGAGCTAAAACTGTCATTAACTCTTCAAAAGTTAGAGTGCTGTTGCCTATCACTCGTTTGAGGTTGTGTTTGCTGGACTTTACTCCTGCCTCCCATAACCCTCCAAAGTTTGGCGAATGAGGTGGAATAAAGTACCAACTTGTACCATTGGTTGCTAACCACTCAGCAATATCTGGTGCTACACTAGACCTTTCGTGGGTGAACAATGCTCTTAACTCCCGGTTGGCTCCCACAAAGGTAGTGCCTTAGTCGCTCCACATTTCACCACAATGTCCCCTTCTCGCTGTAAAGCGTTTGAAGGCGGCTAAAAAGGCTTTTGATGTAATGTCGCTTCACGACTTCCAAATGCAAAGCCCGAGTAGCCATGCAAACAAATAAACAAATGTAGCCTTTGGTGGACTGATAACCGCGACCCTTTGTGGGTCGGATGCTAATAGGACCCGCAAAGTCCACACCACCTTTAAAGAATGGTCGGTTAGCATTAACACTAGCAGATGGCAACTGACCCATTAAAGGTGCTACAGGTCTAGCGGAATGACGGAGACAAGTCACACACTTGCGAACATATTGTCTTATGACACTCTTCGCACTGATGATCCAGTATTTGGATCCTAAATAATTAAGAACTAATTGAGGTCCACCATGCAACGTACGTTCGTGAGCATCAGCTATCAGAAGGTGTGTCAAGTGTGACTTGTGTGGAATGATTATAGGATGTTTCATGTCTTCATGAATGTTTGCTCTATTTAACCTTCCGTCAACTCTCAAAATATCTTCCTGATCTAGGTAAGGATTGAGTGAGGTAAGTATCCCTTTTTATCTATTTTTGCTTTTATTTTTAAACTATCTATTTCTTCCTTAAAATGCTCCTTTTGACATAATTTAATGCATGTAAGTAACGCTTGATTAATTTCCGAAAACTTTAGATAAATTGTTGTAGATTCATTACCTCTTGATTTTAAATATTATATCTTCTACAATATGCAATGACTCTAGTTAGCTTCCTAAGAGATGAATATTTAACCATTATAATATTTTCTTCTTTCTCTTTCACTACAGTTTTTTTCTACAGCATTACAGACAACATTCAACATCTTTCTTTCTTCTAGATTAGTTTTCTGAAATTCCTTTTTGCTATAATCTATAGTTTTGTTTTTCAGCCAACTAGGTCCCTGCACCCACAGTTCAAGCTCTGCACACTCGGAGGGGTTTATTCCTCGCGAAGCACAATCTGCAGGATGGTCTTTAGACTGAACGTGCGACCATTGATTATTGTCCATGAAGGTAAGTATTTCAGAAACTCTGTTTCCTACAAATGTCTTCCATCGACTTGGGTGGCTACTCAACCAAGCGAGTACCACTGAAGAGTCAGTCCATGCATGTACATTCTCTTTCGCAATTTCTACGGTGTCCGAGACTTCACAAAGAAGTTTTGAGAGAAGCACAGCACCACATAATTCCAAACGAGGTATAGAAACCTGTTTGACTGGGGCCACCTTAGTTTTGGATGCTATTAGACTGTTGTGAACATGACCGTTGGAATCGACAGATCGAATATAGACAACAGCCGCGTAGGCGTTGTTCGAAGCATCGCAAAATCCTTGTAGTTATCGAAGGGTATCGTGTCGACTTGTGTGAATCCATCGAGGTAATTGAAAATTACTGAGGTTATGAAGGTTGTTTCTATAATGAAGCCAATCTTTCAAAAGATGATCTGGAAGTTCGTGATCCCAGTCGATGCCTATAAGCCATAGACGTTGGATGAACATCTTAGCTGTAATAATAACTGGAGCAAGCCAACCAAGAGGATCGAACAATCGAGCAATGTCAGAAATCACCTTTCGTTTGGTCACTGGAGCTTCAAGTGAAGGAAGATGGACAGTATATTTAAAATGATCAGTATCTCTATCCCAGGTTAAACCCAAAATTTTCATAACTGTGTCAGTTTTAAATTCCAAGTTTTCATTTGATGAACTATCTTTGATTTTATTAAATAACTCTTCACTATTGCTGGACCATTTTTGAAGCTCGAAACTTCCTCGATCTAACAACTCGTTTATTTGCTGATAAATTTGCTCACCTTCATCAACAGACTCACAACCAGATAAGAAACGTATTGAGTATTGAGTATTGAGAAATCGTCGACGTAAAAATCCTTAAGAACACGATCTAACACTAAAGGAAAAGAGGTTCCTTCATGCAGCATGTGAAACCGTTTACGAGCGATGGCCTCTGATCCACCAATCTTACTATTAGGTTGATCAGACTTAAACGGCAATTTGACAATATATCGCCCTGTTTCATCTCTTTTGGTTTTGTTAGAGAAAAAGTCTTCACATTTCTGCTCTTCTTCTGTCAACATAACCTTATGAGCTGACGGCTCTGACTCTAACTCCCATAATTTCTTCAGTAGAGTGTTTATATCTGACTTTACTATAGCATTGTAACAACTTGGCCTAGAGATTAACGATGTGTGGATCTCACCAGAAAGAATCCATCCTAGTTTAGTCTTCTGAGCGACTGGAGTTCCGTTGACTAGACCATCCAATAAAACTTCTCCGACCACACGCGTACTCAACAGCAAATCAATTTTCCCAGGCATATCAAAGGAAGGATCTGCTAATTCTAAAGACGAAAATAAAGGCAATACCTTTACGATCTTTCTCTCAGGAAGATGTGATGTGAGCCTATTCAAGACAAAAGCATCGACAAATAAAACAAAAGTGGGATCTAGGCGTGATTGCAATTTAAATCGAACTATCCACTTAGAGGGCATTGTATTTCCCTCATCATCGCCTAGTCGAAGTATGTCGGTGTGAGCAGGTGTTTTCTTCAATCCAAGCAACTGTACTGCAGCCTCTGTAGTAAAAGAGACCTGAGAGCCCTGATCCATCAGAGCTCTTAAAACAAAAGCAGCCCCAGTTCTTGACTCAACGTTGACCAAGGCTGTGACTAACAGACCCTGGTTTTCAACATCAGCAAAATAACAAATGGGTTTGGTAATCTCGCTTTGATTGGATGAAGTAGCTGCATTAATAGCCGCAACATCCTTGTCTGCTTTTTTTTTGGGTGAAGTAGTGAATGGTGCTTCCTTTTGCAAAGGTGACATCTGGTAGACTGACGGCAAGAATAAACAGAATGATTGGTTCCAAGACAGTTATAACAAAGCTTACTGACTCGGGCTAATTCACGACGTTCGTCACAGTTCTTCTTTGAAAATTCTTTGCAGTGACACAATCTATGATCTCCAGAACATAATACACAATTTTGAGACGCGACATTGAAAGATTTGGCTTGATTTTCACGAGCACTATTCTGCTTATTAGCTTTAGGATCCAAATACTCTAAGGCTCTAAACCTAGACTCCATAAAAGTTTTAAACTCATCAAACGTAGGTATATCCTCATTAGAACTTGAACTAATTCTTAGTTCCCACAATTTACGGGACTCGGGATCTAACTTTTCGGAGCTTAAGTATACAACAATTGTATCCCAGGAGCTGACGTCAATACCTAGACTGCGTAACCGTGCAAACAATCAACAGTCGTGTCTAACAGAGTTTTAACGTTTGATGCTGATTCCTTAGTTATCGACGATTGATGGACGAGCCGTTTGAGCATTCAGTTAGCTAAAAATCTTTTATTGTCAAAACGTTTGTTTAGAATCGACCAACACTCATGATAGTTAGACGCAGTCACAGGGATATGTCGAAGCAACTGCTCTGCTTCACCTGTTAGGTGACTCTTTAAATAATGAAGCTTTTGAACGTCATCCAGTGCATTATTTTTATGGATCAGTGACGTAAATAAATCACGGAAAGTTACTCATTCAGAATAGAGACCCGAGAACTTAGGCAAGCTAATTTGTGGCAATTTCACATTTGAACTAATTTCATTAGAATGTTTATTATTACTGGCATTAGCACTTTCGCACGGACTAAGTTGAAATAAGCCCTCTTTTAAGTCAGACTTATAGTGTGTATGTAGTATGTACAAATATTCAGTTAAATCATAAACTTCTAATGTAAAATAAATATTTTTAATTCAATCTTCCTCAGTTGCTTTCTCTACAATGCGCCTATGAGTTTCGACAAATTGTTGCCACTGTGACTCTAATGACTCTAGTCGTGTTTCTATGTAACTTTGTGTGATACGATCATTAGGTGATTTTTTTTAATGAATTCTAGCTTTTTCTATTATTGTTTTATTATTAAACTGAAGTTTACGTAAGGATTCCATTGTGTAATAAGCTTTTAGTCATCCAATTTATAAATAAACTCAGTAAATAAATGCAACTGGTGACAAATAAAATTCATAAAATTTTACAAGTCAATGAAATAACCGAAAAAATTTACAAGTGCTTGAAACACTTTTTAAACTTAGAAAAAATCGGACATAGGTTCCCCGTCACAACACTTTTTTCGTGATTATTCTAAGTCTAAAACTAATGCTAAAATTCTACAAGTTCCAAACACTTCTTAAATAAAATTTCACTTCACTGAAAAAATTACAAGTCTAGAATACAAACTTTTTGGATCGTAACTCACAGTTTTGCTTGAACCAAACCTCTCCAAGTACGCCACTGATGACGTCGCTGTACCGTTAGGCCGTCCTTGACGTTACACTCGAAGATGTCACTGCTGACATGTCGTCCCATCTGTGGCCTACACCGTCTCCGAAGGGGGCCTGTTTACGCCAAACCTGATCGTACCGCTGATCACCCCTTCGGTGATGAACTGGTCGCTTCAGAGTAATCGACCATGTTTTCCGCGCCACACACTCAAAAACCATAAATTCCGACTCGAATGGACCAAAAATGTTAGTGCGCCCGACAACTGTCCAACAAACCAAATGAAACAAAGTTTTCCTTGCGAGTACAATGTGTATTAAATTTTCAACGCCAAATGTCAGGCAGCTATCTACCAATGTTAAAGTTAATGGAATAGAGTTGGACCCCGTTGAGTCGACAGTTTTTCTTGGAATAACCATTGACGGTAAATTACAATGGGGCCCACACATAGAAAAATTGTCAGGAAGGCTTAGTTCGGCCGCCTACGCCGTTAAAAAAATTAGACAGATGACTGACGTAGATACAGCCAGAATTGTTTATTTTAGTTATTTTCATAGTCTTCTGTCTTATGGGATTCTTCTCTGGGGAGCCTGTGCGGACATTAATGCTATCTTTGTTTTACAGAAAAGGGCTATTCGAGCCATTTACAACCTAGGTCCAAGGGATTCCCTTCGAGAAAAATTCAGAGAAATAGATATTCTGACTGTAGCCTCACAATATATATTTGAAAATCTATTGTATGTACACAAAAATATATCGAATTTTAAGAAAATGTCCGATATTCATAGTTTAAATACCAGGAATAAACACAATCTTGCTGTACATCGCACTCGTCTCCACAGAGTAGGCAACTCGTTCATGGGTCAATGTATACGCTTTTATAACAAACTTCCCATTGACATTCGAAACTTACCCATTAAACGATTTAAAAGCTGCATTAAAACCAAACTTTGTAGAAAAGGGTACTATAAAATTTCAGATTATTTAGAAGACAAAAAAGCATGGGATTAAGCTGCTCGCTCTGCTAAGCATTGTAACATTTTGAATAATATGGAAAATCATCAAAGTATATCAACCAGTTTTATTTACAAATTGACATTATTGAATATTCTATACAAAATGACATGATTACTTTGTAAAGTATTTTATTATTGTGAATGTGAGGACTGTGAATTTTTTTTTTTTTTTTTTTTCGTTCTCAGTTAATTTTATCATTGGTCTGGCAATTTGAGAATTTTATGCGGCCTACCCAAATGTCCTTTCTTTGGTATTGTTCGTCGAGTCGCTGAGCTCCTTAAGTTCTGAGTTGAGCTCCGCCATTACTGACAAATGCTTGCACTGACTGGACAGGTCCACTCAAATCTGTGTGGTTCTTTCCTCAAAAGACCATTTCAGACTCGAATTTACATGGTCCTCATATGGCTTGACCAAGATTATGTCTGGACTTTAAAAGAGACTGTGACCTCTGAGTTTGTTTCGGCCTTTCTTCTCAGAGTAGTCAGATAGGAAACGCCGACCTCATCTAGCTTATTTTTAATATTTTTTAATATGACGTGTAAAAGTGATTCCAATATCCTATTTACAGAATAAACAATTTCATTTCATTTCATTTCATTTCATTTCATTTCATTTCATTATTGAAAAAACGATTCCCTATATCACATTTATGGAAAATCTTAACAGCGAGATTTAGAAAATGGTACAACACCATCTATCGAGCTTTGAGGAAGCGCTTACTCAAACAAAGTGAAATAAAAATGTTAAATTTTAAGTAATCTACTTAATAAAAATCTTAAATTCACTGACACAACGCATAGAATCATGTATGCACGAGAGTTCCTTTCATAACGAGAGTGAGCACTAGAAGGAGCATTTTTTTAAGGGATGAAAGATAGTATGGAAGTTCTACATTTTGCCGTTGGGAAATCTCATAGGGCGCACGGTTGCTTGTAATTATAATAATTAAAAAACACGACGGCCCTGTTAAAAAACGAACTAAAAAGTAAAAAACAAGTTGATAAAATTGTCATTGCAGTCGGGGGACCGTTTTGTGGAATACTTTTTTATCTAAGAGGTCCTGTTCCTGTTTTTTACTTTTTAGTTCGTTTTTTAGCAGGGCAGTCGTGTTTTTTAATTATTTATTTTTATTTTGTACATTTTAGTGACAATTTTAAAGAATTCTAATAATAATTCAATCATTTACCAAACCATTCACCCATTTAGACATTTGAAGTGTTACTAAAGTCTGATTAATTAAATCGTTTGCAGCCAAAGATGAAATGTATTTTTTACATAAATTTTACATAGGTACCCTACCTATGTAAAATTTATGCCAATAAATTATATAGTTTTGGAACCAAAACTCTGTCATCATCGTCCTCCATTTCTGCTTACTCAATACTAAAAGAATGTGTACCAGAATGTGACAAGCTTTTTGCATTTACAATTATTACTGCCAAAGACATTATAGAATCTTTTAAAAATCTTGATGTAAAAAGAACTGCCGACCTTTGGGGGTTGTCAGTACATACCATGTCTTCAATAATTGATGTTATTTCACCCTTTTTAGCAATTGTTTTTAATTCTTGTATTGCATCTGGTGTATTTCCTGATCTGATGAAATTTAGCAAAGTGATTCCACTGTTCAAATCTGGCAGTACAACTGATCCTACGAATTTTCGGCCTATTTCGATATTACCTACATTGAGCAAAATCTTTGAAAAATTAATTTTAAAACAAATGTAAGGACATTTCAATGCACATAATTTACTACATCTGAAACAGTTTGGTTTTACAAAAGGTCGTTCTACTACAGACGCGGGCGTGGAATTACTGAAGAGCATATTCGAGGCCTGGGAGGAGTCGCAAGATGCTCTTGGCATTTTCTGCGACTTGTCCAAAGCCTTCGATTGCGTACATCATGATACACTCATCAGGAAACTATACCACTATGGTATGAGGGACAAGAATCTCGAACTTCTGACTTCTTATCTGAATAACAGAATTCAGAGGGTCGATGTTAATGGCAAGAGATCTGCAGGATCTGCGGTCACTATGGGCGTTCCACAGGGTTCAATTCTAGGTCCTTTCTTATTTCTAGTTTATATAAATGACTTACCTTATCATATAAGGGATAATAACAAAATCGTATTATTCGCAGATGACACTTCGCTCATTTTTTAAATCAAACGTCAGTTAGTCAACTTTGAACAAGTTAACGATGCACTCTCTAAAGTTGTGCATTGGTTTAATGTAAATAATCTTCTCCTTAACGAAAAAAAGACAGAACTGATTAAATTTTCAACGCCAAATGTCAGACAGCTAACTACCAATGTTCAAGTCAATGGAATAGAGTTGGACCCTGTTGATTCAACGGTTTTTCTTGGAATAACTATTGACGGCAAATTACAATGGGGCCCACACATAGAAAAACTGTCAGGAAGGCTTAGTTCGGCCGCCTATGCAGTTAAAAAAATTAGACAGATAACTAACGTAGATACAGCCAGAATTGTTTATTTTAGTTATTTTCATAGTCTTCTGTCTTATGGGATTCTTCTCTGGGGAGCCTGTGCGGACATTAATGCTATCTTTGTTTTACAGAAAAGGGCTATTCGAGCCATTTACAACCTAGGTCCAAGGGATTCCCTTCCAGAAAAATTCAGAGAAATAGATATTCTGACTGTAGCCTCACAATATATATTTGAAAACCTATTGTATGTACACAAAAATATACCTATCTAATTTTAAGAAGATGTCCGATATTCATAATTTAAATACCAGGAATAAACACAATCTTGCTGTACATCGCACTCGTCTCCACAGAGTAGGCAACTCGTTCATGGGTCAATGTATACGCTTTTACAACAAATTTCCCATTGATATTAGAAATTTACCCATTAATCGATTTAAAGGCTGTATTAAAACCAAACTTTGTAAAAAAGGGTACTATAAAATTGCGGATTATTTAGAAGACAAAAAAGCATGGGATTGAGCTGCTCGCTCTGCTAAGCCTTGATAAAACCCTAGAACTTGACATTTTAATTATTATCTAAAATCATTACAATATACCAGTTTTATAAACCTACAAATTGACATTGTTGAATATTTTATACAAAATGACATTATTACTTTGTAAAGTATTATTTTATTTTAATTATTGTGAATGTGAGGACTATGTGGATCATTTTTATTATCTCCTCTTTCTTTAGTTTTAATCTGGCAGTTTGAGTACTTTTTGCGGCCTACCCAAATGTCCTTTCTTTGGTATTGTTCGTCGAGTCGTTGAGCTCCTTAAGCTCTGAGTTGAGCTCCTCGGTTACTGACAAATGCTTGCACTGACTGGACAGGTCCACTCAAATCTGTGTGGTTCTTTCCTCAAAAGACCATTTCAGACTCTAATCTACATGGTCCTTATATGGCCTGACCAAGATTATTTATGGACCTTAAAAGAGACTGCGACCTCTGAGTTTGTTTCGGCCTTTCTTCTCAGAGTAGTCAGATAGGAAACGCCGACCTCATCTAGCTTATTTTATTTTTTTAAATATGACGTGTAAAAGTGGTTCTGATATCCTATTTACAGAATAAACAATTTCATTTCATTTCATTTCAATGTGCTCATCAAGGCCTCCAATTGGATACCCATATTGTAAATAATTGAAGATTTTTTTTATTTTTCACATTTGTAAATCGAGCCATATTGCCGCCATATTGTTTTTAGTATAGCATGCCTATGTCACTCGGGATAATGTAAGGATTTTAACGATACCCCATACATCCAAATCCGTTCAGGCATTTTAAAGTTATGGTGGAATAAAGAAACATACATACATACATACATGAACCCTGAAAACATTACACTCCTTTTTGGGCAGTCGTGTATAAAAATAGCAGTGGCCCGCAAGGTCTAAAAGTGTGGGCGAGGTACATTTCGCAAGGCCCTCTAGTGGAGCAAAAAGACAGATAAAAAAAAAACAGTTGTGACTATCATAATAATTATTATTTTTAGGTAAGTATAGGTCGAGGTATAGGCAGTGGCGGACTAAGCTGAAGAGAGTGAAGCCAACTCGAAATTTTGGCACACTACCTCAAACACGTTAGGTTTTTTTTTAACTATTTGACTTAAGGGGGATGCGCTAAGGTACCCGCGAAATTCAAATTTTCTTATGTTTTTTGCAATGTTTATAATTCTGTAAATCCATATTTGTTATGGTCGCAAATCATATTTAGACCAACATACAACCTGATACTGACCTGGAAATTGCAAAAAACGTAAGAAAATTTGAATTTTAGGGCCCCGCCCCTGATAGGTAAGGTTTTTTTTGACAATACATTCATACATAAATAGGAGTTACTTTATCTTAACGCATTTGGGCTCCAGGGCAGAAACGCCCATTCTCCTTTGGCCCGGGTATTTACCGGGTAGAATCCCGTTTATTTATGATAAATGGGTTACATTCAGGTGTTCATTACATAATTATATATTTTTGTAAAGTCTATATTTCCAGAGAAGAGAAAATTGAGCCTATGGGTGGTAAGCTATCGCTGTCTAAAGGAATATTGTCGACGAAATAAACTGGATCTGAATCCTACTAGATGCTCGGTTATAATAACATAGTTTCGAAAGCGCTCCATTATTTATAACCAGTTTTCAAAGCAGCCAAATTTTGCGGAAAGTGCCTCTATTTCACACAAGTGCTTTTTGCTTTTAAGATTTAAACAAAATTAACTCCGTCGTCAGGCTTACGTTATTTTTGTTTTTAATCATATATTATGTGAGAAGGAATTTCGGTCCTGACTGGTGTAGACCGCCCGCGCCGTGTGCGGTTGACCCCCGTCAGGAACGAAGTTCCTTAGCAATAAAACTAATACCTGATTAAATGCGTTTTACTAATTACCTACTCTAGATTTAGATCAATGTATTAATTTTTCAGTATAGGTACTTATTTTTTATATCCTCGCACAATGCATATTAAAACGTTGTATGATACAAGTGCGTAAGATGATACCTGATGATGAAAGTTCCTTATCACGTATGATTTAAAACAAAAACAACGTCGGGCTCAATCCGGGCAGACCCAAAATTAAAAAAAAAAAACTGGACAATAAAAAGTACTAGTGCGAAAAAGTGGGACTTTCACATGCTTTTGTAAAACAATTATTGTTGCCCCTAGTTACTCGCCGTGAGATCTCCGACTGTATAAAGGGAGTAAAGGACAGCCCTCCGCAAATTAACGGGAGCATTCAGCTCCTTATTTTGAATCATATTCCACCGGAAATTTTTCTCAGGAAAGTTTAAATGTTTTTTATCTTGGGGCACGGGAGTGCCCCTGCCAAGACGAGCCACGCGAAGCGCAAGGAGGGCACTAACTAACTTCCTTTTCTCGAAACGCTTCGTCGTTTTTTTGAACCCTCATAACTTGGGTTTGGATTATACCAGATAATATGTCAATAGTAGACTTATTAAACGTAGAAAGTTTCAATTGTAAATCTTTTACACTTTCGATTTTATTGATATCTAAAAAAACCCAATTTCGTCACTGACTGACTCACTCACTCACTCACTGATGGTCATCAAAATTCTTAGGGTAATAATTTTAGTTTTCCTGAATTCCTAGAAAGCTGAAATTTAGCATGTATGCTAGTATTAGTACACAAACAAAAAAAAAAACGTTTTTTCGCCGTTTCCAGTCCGATCGCATCTATATGAGAAATAATTAACTAAATGAATGAATAATTAACTATTGTCTAACAGGAAAGTAATGAACAGTAAATAAATTTTTCACCTTACGCCCTCTGTGACGGTAGCGAAACGGCCAAGCCACATATTTTGCGTAAGGTGTAGAGTTTGTGCCGTTAAGGCTTGTAGAATTAGGGCGTGTAGAGTTAGAAGCTTGGCTCTACATGAGATCTGATAACTTTTTGTCTCGTCTTGGCAACATTTTACATGAAAATGTTTTTGGTGGGATCGCTTTTTCCGTTACTATTCCTTTATTTCAATGTTAAATTACATTCTCTGTACGTAGCACACTATTTATGTAAATAAAATTGTTAAAAACAAAAAACCAGCAATGGATGTTAAAATACTCGAGCGCGCCCACGGGGAGTGCGGCTACGCGGTTTTTGCCACGGTAACGATACATTGCGCGTGAGGTAATAATACAAATCAGGTTTATTGGATTCCCATAACGTTCCTGAAATAATTTCGTGTATCGTTATATGCTGAATTCATCCCATCAGTCTGCGGAGGGCTGTCCCTTACACACTGTATTCTGTACCATAAATGTTCCACGCAGTGCGGTCGCAGTAGCTCTAGAGTGTAGTGTATATTATGAACTCACAGCGTGTGGAGCGCCGGCAGCGGCGGCAGAGCCGTGTCGCTCAGCTCGCTGATCAGGTTGCCCGCCAGGCTCCTGCAACCAGTTGTACGTTAGAGCACATCACATAAAGGCAAACATGTTTGCACGGACTGCAGTCATAGATCTCGAGTTCGAACCCAAGACACGCACCTCTGACTTTTCAGATTTATGTGTATATTGTACCTATAATTATCACTTGCTTCAAAAACGAGGCCCATAGGCGGCATAAAAACTCTGACACCAGGTGTCACTGACCACACGAAAAAGAAAGCATACCTTACTAAACAAAGCTCCTCGGCCTCGTAAAAGACCTTCTGTTTTTTATTTACAAAGGACGTTGTACGACTGACGCCGGTGTAACCTTATTAAGACACATTTTTAACGCGTGGGAAGAAGCCCAAGACGCCATAGGAATCTTTTGTGACCTCTCCAAGGCATTTGATTGCGTCGATCACGAAACCTTACTCTTGAAACTTGAGCATTACGGACTAGGTAAACTTGCGCTCAGTTTAGTAAAATCTTATTTAAATGATAGACAACAGCAAGTTCAAATAAACGGTATCAACTCACTAGGTTTAAAAGTAAAAATGGGTGTTCCACAAGGCTCGATTTTGGGTCCTTTCCTCTTTTTAGTGTACATTAATGATCTACTCCATTTATTAAAAAATCAGCCACACATGGTGTTATTTGCTGACGATACTTCCTTAATTTTTAAGGTAGATAGACGTGCTACAAATTTTGACGAAGTAAATAACGCCCTACTGCAGGTCCAAAATTGGTTCACTGCTAATAATTTAGTATTAAATGGAAAAAAGACTAAGTGCATAAAATTTTCTTTACCAAATGTCAAAAGTAGGGATTGTGAGATTATATTGAATCAAGAGAAACTAGAATTCGTCGATAAAACTGTTTTCCTGGGGATCACGCTCGACTCAAGGCTACAATGGGGTCCTCATTTAACATCTCTTGCAGGGCGGCTGAGTTCAGCAGCATATGCTGTCAGAAAAATCCGTCAATTTACTGATGTAGATACCGCGAGGCTAGTCTATTTTAGTTACTTTCATAGCATAATGTCTTACGGTATTTTACTATGGGGACGGGCTGCAGACATCGAGTCTATCTTTATTCTGCAGAAAAGAGCGATCAGAGCCATTTATAATCTACGCAGGCGCGATTCTTTAAGGGAACTGTTTAAGGATATTAACATCATGACGGTACCTTGTCAATATATATATGAAAACATCTTGCACGTAAGAAAAAATTTACATCTTTTTAGTAAAAGAGGCGATAGACATAATTATAGTACTAGAAATAGGGACTTATTAGTTCAACCAGGTTTCAGACTGGCTAAAGTAGACTCATCTTTCATGGGGTACTGTTTAAAATGTTACAATAAAATCCCTCCCCACATACTTCAACTGAATGAGACGAAATTCAAAACTTGTATAAAACGCACACTATGTAGGCAGGCATATTATAAGTTGGAGGATTACATCTCTGATAAAAATGCTTGGCTTAATGCTGGTCCTGCTCCACAACCACAACTAACTAATTAACATTCGAAAATGCTGTTGGAGCTGCTGAAGATTGTAAGACTATCTTTGCATTGTATAAACTCAATCTCTCCTTTGTATTATATAATTGCACAGGTGTGAGTACTATGTACTATAGAGCTACCATTTACCGGGTATTTTGTCTTTCATTGACTTGAATGTGCCCTGGCGGCTGGGAATGTCATGCTCACTCAAATGTCTCGCTGGTGGTGGCGTATGTGTTGGATCATTTAGCTCCCTTCAAAATGGTTGAGCTGAATGGTGCTGATCCATGCGTCATGTTCGTGAACGGGCGCCGTCAGTTGTGACTGGTCATTTCTTAGCTGCCATGGCTTATTTTAATTTTTGAATTGTGCTTATTTTGTAATTGCGGACGCTTTTAACGTGCTTTCTACATTGTTCTCACATGTATAATTTCAACATGAATAATGTAACCATTATATTGTAACAATATTTTGATTTAAAAGAGTGTCCATGGAGTTTCTTGCCCGTTCTTCTCCATAGGTACCTACTACGCTTTGGAATGGGCAACTAGCTTCATATTTCTGACTGACTGACTCCTTGACAATTCAAAAGTGCCTGTAAATGGTTTAATTGAAATAAATGCTTTGAGTTTGAGTTTGAGTTTATTTTCTTTAAATATAATTAATTTGTTTATGCTAATTCTTTTACTTCGTGATCTTCTTGTGTGACAGTGCGAGTCACAATTAATACTTTTTCTTTCTTTGTTTACTCTTCTTTAGCTTGTACGAAACCAAAATAGAATTAAAACTAGATTACTAACAATATAATACTTATTTTCGTTTCAACTAAAAATACTTATCTTTTATGTTTTCCAGATTTAGATTCTCCGTGTAGTGTCAGCGAACTGAGGATTGAGGTATGTAGGTCGATATCGCTGTATTGGTAGGTTTTATTTAGGTAGCGAGCTTAGATTATAAAATGTCGTAGGGAGTTTCACGCACTATACGGCTACTCAACACAGTATGTACCAAAAATATTATAAAAGGTAAATATGTAATTTATGTTGGTGTGAGCCCACATGCAATTGGCCCTTAGAGCAAAATAATGAGTGGCCACAATTCGGCATACGGCGCACGCCAAGCTCGACGTGGACGTGTACTTATAGGAGTGCATTTCAAACGTTGTCAACAAACGAGTTCACGTCGGGCATCATAGACTCATCTAGGCCAGGCGGCATTATACTAATTCATAATACTCATTCAACTGTTGTCTCATTCCTCCGCATCACATCAATACCGACATCTGTTACTCCTCAGCTGTTCTCTCATAGGCGCTACACCTTCATCTTAGTATGCAACTGCCTTTCATTCATCTCTTTTGTAGCCCAACATTCCGGTCTATGTAGTATAGATGAAACTCTGTACTTGACAAAGCTTTTTATAAGTTGTGTTAAATACCTATAATGCTTAACACAACATACAACGTGCCGCTACAATGGCGACATTAATTTAACATACGGGTAGGGCTAGTGCCCAGTAATCATAAAAATATAATAAAATAAAATAATTGGTCAATAGAAAATTTTTAATTTTCATACAAACTAAATAATAAAAACATAACGAAAATTGAGATCACTCTGTGTAAAATATTCATTCATGAACCTACCTACCAGCTGGCTTACATTCTATCGGCCCGATTCTTTGTCGGCATAATTTCTAAGAAATTGTGCGGCTTTCCTTCTATTCGCCTACATACATGATCCGTGACAACAACAACAAACACAACAAACAACAACACAACAATACAATTCTTTAAGTACAGGTTGCTCCAAGATGGTAATTTAGAAAATTGTAAATAAATCAATAAATAATAACGTTTAATGAAATTCAAATATTTTCATAAAACTAATACGCGAAATAGTTTAAGTGTGTTAAATTAATGTCACCATTAAAGCGGCACGCTGTATAATGAACGCTATATAATGAACTCAAACACGCTAACCGATCAGGAAACTAGTAAGGTCCTTCTTGAGACCCACTTCCCAGAATGCAAACTCCTAGACTATAGGACATGAGAGGCGGATCCAGAATGGACCCCAACGGATCAAGACTGGTCCAGAGCCCACAATATAAAAGTACAGATTAAAAAAAAAAAAAAAAAAAAAACCCTAATGCAAAAACCTGTAACCGAAAAGAGAAAAACAAGTATTGAACTTTGTTTTTTGTAAGGTATTGCAGGAGGGGACAAACAAAAGTTACATCATATTTCAGGTTATTAGTTTGTCCCCGCCTGCAATACCTTACAAAAAACAAAGTTCAATGCTTGTTTTTCTCTTTTCAGTTACCTATAGGTTTTTGCAGTCGGGTTTTATTTTTGTTAATAATTTATTTTTCTTATTTATTTATATATACTTTTATTTATATAACTTACACCAGAAAATACCTAGCGAAAATAAATAAATTTAACACTATATTACTATTTTTATATTATTACTACTATACATTTATTCCTTTTTCAAAACATATTTTTTTACATTTTTAAATATTTTTATAAAAAATTTAAAAATATAAAAACTAGTAGCCCATCGGCACCAGGATCAGGGTCCAAGATGCCGGTGGTCAGGGCTCTAGAGAGAGGAACCTCCTCACTATGCGTGCGGTGTCCAGGAGTACTGCTTTCTGAATCAAGCCCTTGACCCAGCCGCGCAATGAGAGCCTCCTGAGATGTTGGTCGAGGCTCTTCGCTATTAAGCCATTGACCGTAACGATTATCGGTACAATGATTGCAGAGTCCACGTCCCACATGTCGACAATCTCGTGTGCTAAGTCAAGATACTTGATTTTTTTATCTTTCTCAGCTTTCACGAGATTCTCGTCATGAGGGACAGCGATATCAATAATCATTGCACGGCGCTCTCGTCGATCTATCACCACAATATCAGGCTTATTGGCTACAATAGTCCTGTCAGTGATGATAGATCGATCCCAGTACAATGTGGCGTGACCATTTTCGAGAACTGGGTCGGGCACATACCTGTAGTATGGTACTTCATACTCCACAAGGTTGTACTGCAAGGCAAGTTGCTGGTGGATAATCCTAGCTACTAGGTTGTGTCTGTGCACTACTATACATATTATTACAATTTTTTTATTTCAAGCATTTTAGTATTATAATAATTATATATTTGGAACTCATTACTAGCTTTTATTTAATACCAATATATATAAAAAAATTATAGCCTATGTCACTCCCACAATTAAGACGAATCTAACGACACCTCGTATGTTAAAATCCATCAAGCCGTTTACGCTACAGAGCGTGCCAAAGAAATAGACATACATACAAACAAACATACATACTCTCGAAAAACATTACCCTCCTTCTGGGGCAGTCGGGTAAAAAGGAGATTATCCTTCCTATTCCTTTTTTTTTAAAATCTTATTCTTATTAACTCAAATATTGTATATCCTATCATCATATTTTTGTTTACTTCACAGCTATACAGTGTTTTTATTAGCTTACATTCTCAAATCTCTTATTTTCAAGAACTTTATGTTTAACTCCGGCAACCAAATGGTGTCCTATTTTGATAACTGCGTTTTTCATAATCAAAACTTACCGCATTGTCTCCTTAATCATCAAATCCTAGCCTTAATCATCCATGGAAAGCTTTGCCCAAAAGATGGACTTAGAACTTCAAAGACATATAATGTTTTGTCCTTGTTTAGTGTTCAAAATAATGGAAATGGCCGTAATCAATAATGTATCAAAGGAAATTGATAACTATTCCCTGGCAAGCGTTTTTGAATGTTCCCCGGATCGTTGTTGTGATTTTATTGTTCATCCAAATATGCGAACGAGTATCTCACTGTTACCGCCTCACTGGGTCTACTACCTGCTCATTTGCAACCTACGAGATTGGGAAACTGTTTAGACCATATTCTTCTAAAAACAAAGGGAACAGCGTGCGTACTACTTGACTCTCATATCACTGACCACCTGCCCATCATTTTGTCCCTAAAGACCAGAGGAATTACCATGACAAACAGCGCCTGCACATCCTATAGATATAATTATGCAGCAATAAAAAGCGAAATAGATAGCACAGATTTTAACTCGATCTTGGAAAAGTCAGACCCGGCTCTGGCTGCCGAATTATTAATATCTATGATCCTGCACCAGTGTGCTTAGAGGGTTCAGGGCCAAGCAGAACCAAAGCGGACTCAAACTGTCGCCCTGAAATATTCGCGAAGAGCCGTCCTCCATTGCCCCATACACGACTCAAGGAAGGTGCGTAGAGTTGCATCAATCTTGTACAACTCCAGCACTCTCATGAGCCATGTATGTGGCACCGAGTCGTAGGCCTTCTTATAGTCTATCCAGCATGTCGAGAGGTCCTTACGGGATCGACGAACCTGTTGGCTTATGGCCATGTCGATGAGGAGTAGCTCCTTAGTACCGCGGGACCCGTTCCTACATCCATTTTGAGAGGCGGACATTATTGAATAGCTGTCAATGTGTGTGTTTATTTTCACTCTAAAAATGGATGTAAGAAGTTTATAGACCGTCGACAAACATGTGATCGGTCTATAATTAGACTTATGGAGCAGGTGGGTAACGCCTGTTGTTAGAAACTGTGGTAGCGACCCAGACTCTAAAGATGATTGGAATTGAGATGCCAAGCGAGTGTGTGAACTAGTCAGCCATTTTAACCAAAAGTTGTGCAGTCCGTCCGGTCCCGGTGATTTCCAATTCGGTAACGGGCGGACTGCTCTGGCTACGTCTAGTGGAGTCATTAAAACAGCTTCCATTTCTGGTATAGTTTCACACACTCGCTCAACATTCTGTATCCAGTCAGCCACAGCGTGACAGACGGGTACCGACCATATGCTGCGCCAGAATGCGCTCGTGGCGTCATCATCCGGGCGGTACACGTCTGTAACATTTTGTTCAGGTCGCTCCCACGCTCTATATACCCATCTCTCATCGCTCTGGAACATGCGATTCTGCGTGTATCGGTCAACCCGCCGCTAATACCGTCGAATACGGCTCGCCCATGCACAGACTTTTTGCTTCAGGAAGTCGATGCGCTGTATTCTGGAGGACTGATTCCTGTCCCCGAGAATGACCGTCTCACAAAGCGCATCACTCGTGGTCGTGTATTGCCCTCCCTGAAGCTGTATAGTTTGCCGATGAGTACCCTGGCCCCATCGATACGGCGCTCAATCCTACACTGCCAGGCTGGTACGGCTGGTTTTGGTCGTGTAGCTCTGTCACAGTTTGGGAACTTGACGTTAGCTAAACGACATGCCGGAACAGCCGCGCAATACAGGATCGAGTGAGTATCAACGAGATCCTCGCTGATCTCGAAAAAGTTCTCGCTGATCTCGAAAAAGTTTTTAAGCTGCGAGTCCAAGGCACACACCAGAGCCCTATTTTTCTTGTGCATAGGTAAGCGTGGTTGTCGGGGTCTAAGTTCGGTCGGGGAGTGCCTATAATCGCGAAACGCATCCTCCAGAGCGCTCCTCAATCGGGCGTTGCACTGGCTACTTACTGTGACAACCCTGTCATTCTCTTCTTCAACATGATTGGACCGCGGCGGGATTGGGTCAGGAATTGACGGTTGTGCCGCGGTTTGTGCCGGAGTCGAGACGATACGGTTGCTCAGTACATCTGAGCGCAGACTATCAAGTGCAGCATCGTCCAACCTGTTATTATTATTATTATTATCCAAATCCTCCATCAAATGCCGGATACTCAGCTAGCTCAGTAGTGTCAGTTTAGTCATACGTACATAAAGATACACACATCACACACTTTACATTGACATTGAGGGTGCCTTTGATAAAACCAGCTTCAAAAGCATCACCATGGCCTTCGAAAGACACAGCGTAGACTCGACCCTGAGTGGCTGGATCACCAACATGCTCAAACAGAGGGCTATACAGGTGACCGTGAATAACACTACTGGGGCCATCGCGGCGAAAGGCTGCCCCCAACGGGTGTCCTCTCGTAGCTTCTATGGAATCTGGTAGTAGACAGCCCCATCAAAGCGCTTAATGACAAAGGTTACTTCACCGTAGGCTATGCAGACGACATAACCATAATAATCAACGGAACACTCTATGCAACTTCATGCGCCAGGCCTTGAAAATAGTAGAGGAATGGTGAAATAAACACCAACTTTCGGTGACCCCAACAAAAACCGAAATGATTCTCTTTATAAAAAAGAGAAAACTAACAATTCTACAACTACCCCGCTTCTTCGGGACAACCCTAAGCCTATCGACTGAAACCAAGTACCTGGGCAGCTTCTTGGACAAACAGCTGAACTGGGCAAAACGTATCAACTACATCACCACAAAAGTCACAGTATCCCTTTGGCAGTGCAAGCGACTGCTTGGAAGGAATTGGGGGATCAATCCCAGCCTCATTTACTGGCTATGCACCACGGTCATCCGACCGATTATCACGGCTCACAGGTCTGGTGGCCCAGGACAGACCTGAGCAAAGCCCAAAGAGACCTCGAAAAACTGCAGCGTTCTGCATGTGTTGCAATTGCAATCACTAGCAGTATGCGAACTACACCCACCGTCGCCCTACAGGCAATGCTCTGACTGCCGCCTCTGCACGCCTAGAAGCGGCCCTGCCGACCTGAGACTGCAGACCTGAGGAGCACAGCCCAAAGAGACCTCGAAAAACTGCAGCGTTCTGCATGTGTTGCAAATTGCAATCACTAGCAGTATGAGAACTACACCCACTGTGGCCATACAGGCAATGCTCTGATTGCCACTGCTGCACGCCTAGAAGCGGCCCTGGCCGCTTTTAGGCTCCACTTATCAGGAACTCTGATCAAAAACTCCAGAGTTAAGCAAACACGCATAAAGGAAGATGCGGTCAAACGACAGCCAATGATGGCATCACCCTGCGACTAAGCCCCGAAGACACCACGACACCACTTTCAGTATAATACTCACAGAAGAACAGTGTGACTACTTAGGACCGAAAGAGATGAGAGTATACGGATCAAACTGCGGATCAAAGACCCACTCCGGTACAGGAGTCGGAGTCTTCTCACACGACCTCAACATTAATATATCCAGCCCATTGGGAATGTTCAACACCGACTATCAGGCGGAGTAACAAACATTTACGACGTTGAATAGACGGTTTGGTGGCAACTTAATGTTATTTAGTATAATCGTATGAATGTCATAAGGACGTTTACTCGACGGTCTTCGAGTAACAGTCCCACGTCGGCGATTTAACTACATATCATGATGGTAATGATAGCTGTCGCGGCGTGTATTCGAGTTCGGGTCGAGTTATGGCACACAATATGACTTTTATATAATGTAATCGTTGTGTTATTGTCATTTAAAGATGATGCTTATATTTAACGAAATTATATTGTAACAGATTATAACACGTTAATTTAATTTGACAGCTGAGTTAATATTGCATTTTTTTCTTCGTTATTTGAGGTGATAAAAGCATTTCATCAGTTGTAAGTGCAATCAAGTTTACTGATTAATGTGACGTAAGTTTGTATGTAAACATTTACGACGAATATTAATAATTATACAGAAGTCCGAAGAGTATAATCGGCCCCTATGTCTTGCTTTTGTGAACTATGAGAAGGCTTTTGACTCTATCGA
Source organism: Lithophane ornitopus (assembly GCA_948473465.1). Taxonomy (NCBI): domain Eukaryota; kingdom Metazoa; phylum Arthropoda; class Insecta; order Lepidoptera; family Noctuidae; genus Lithophane; species Lithophane ornitopus. The sequence goes on from OX419628.1 coordinate 16,755,535, forward strand.
TACCTGGTCTGTCGTGGAGTCTCTGCAGCGATGCCAAGTTGACTGGCGATACATCCAATTGCTGAGATGCCTTTATGAAAACGCGACAATGACCGTCCAAACTCAGAACCAGCAAACTGAACATATCCCCCTGCGTCGAGGTGTGAGACAAGGGGACGTAATTTCCCCGAAATTGTTCTCTAACGCATTGGAGGATGTGTTTAAGACGCTGAACTGGGAAGGACGCGGCGTTAACATCAACGGCGAGTACATATCACACTTGAGATTTGCAGATGACATCGTCATAATGGCTGAGTCGCTGCATGACTTGCAACAGATGCTGAACGGCCTAGTTGATTCTTCTGTACGCATTGGTCTCCGGATGAACTTGGACAAAACCCAAGTTATGTTCAACGACCACGTTAGTCCGGGACTGATTGCTGTCAATGGCGGTGCTCTCGAAGTTGTTCGTGAATACGTTTACCTCGGGCAAACTCTGCAGTTTGGTAAGAACAACTTTGAGAAGGAAGCTAACAGAAGAATTCAGCTGGGCTGGGCAGCTTTTGGGAAGCTCCGTCGAGTCTTCTCATCGAGTATTCCGCAGAGCCTAAAGACTAAAGTCTTCAACCAGTGCGTCCTGCCTGTCATGACTTACGGAGCCGAAACGTGGACACTCACGGTACGGCTGGTCCATAAATTCAAGGTCGCTCAGCGAGCTATGGAACGAGCTATGCTTGGAGTATCTCTGAGAGATAGAATCCGGAATGAGGTAATCCGGCAGAGAACCAAATTTGTTGACATAACTCATAGAATAAGCAAGCTGAAGTGGCAATGGGCCGGCCATACTAGCCGTAGAACTGATGACCGTTGGGGTAGACGTGTTCTTGAGTGGAGACCGCGAATCGGCAAACGTAAGGTAGGACGCCCTCAGGCTAGGTGGAGCGACGATCTTCGCAGGGTGGCTGGTAGCAGCTGGATGAGAGCTGCCGAGAATCGAGCTGAATGGCGTGCAATTGGAGAGGCCTATGTCCAGCAGTGGACTGCTATAGGCTGATGATGATGATGAAGTTTGTAAACAATGTTTATGCGATTTAAAAATTTAATGTTTTCACATATTTTATTAATAATTTTATTAAGATACTGCGTTATTTATATGACAACTACATAACTTCGCGACCTATAAACTGCGTATTCATTGTAAATGTTTACGCCATTACAGTTTTTTAGGAATCAGTAATAAAATAACAAACGCCTAGCTAACTTAGTTCAAAGAATTTATATTTTAAAAACAGAATATTTGTTTGCGTGACTTATAACTTAGTTAAGTCTAAATAACACTTTTGTTTTAGGTAAACCCCACGATGATATAATTATGCGGATGTCGATAAGTTTTTATCAAAGATGGACTTCACTGAAATGATACGCGCACATTTGAAATGGAAATCTTGAAATGTTAATTACTTTCCTGGGGATAATTAAAAAAAATTAATCAATTTTTACTGCCTCCTTTTATTACCTCCTTCATATACATTTATTTTGCTTTAATGCAATTGGAATATTAAAATCAATAGCCCACTTTTATAATGGTCTCTGAACTCATCATTGTTGGTTAAAATGTCTTCTTTATCATCATTTTCGGATGATGAATAACTGACTTCAACTTCGGAAAATGAACAAGATTCCTGAACTTGATGAACAGCTCGTAGCATTTTGGTTAAATTGATTGGTTTTTGCATTTAAATGTGATACGGAACCCTTCTTATTTTCGTCACTCTCAGCTTGAGCTCTATTACTTTGTATTAAAGTACGCGAAAGTTGTATACAAGGTTATTATAAACCTTTAATCATCATCTGCCTAGCCTTTTCCCAACTATGTTGGGGTCGGCTTCCAGTCTAACCGGATACAGCTGAATGCCCGTATTTTACATGGAGCGACTGCCTATCTGACCTCCACAACCCAGTAACTGGGTATAGGATACCCCTTGGTAAGACTGGTTGTCAGACTTTCGGGCTTCTGACGACCCGTAACGACTGCCTAAGATCCACAAATGACAGCCGGACCAACGGCTTATCGTGTTTTCTAGGCATGGAGGAGTCTCGTGTAATAAACCTTTAATATGAGTATTAATTAAGTAGCGGTCGTATTATCATGCTTGTGATACTTTAGGATGTTGGTGGATGAGGTTGCACTCGTAATACTTATGTATAAAATGGTTACAAATACTACGTGACAAACAATTATTATCCGTTTAGCAGATGTTTAAAAAGTACTTAAATGACAAAGGAAGTCGGTGTCTTTGCTTTTCAATTTTCGTTTTTGCCACCGACTTCCGAAATTAAATTTATTTTTCAGTTTTGAGTTTTTTTTTTGGAAGACGTTTTTTTTTTTGTAAAAAGTTTTTATTTTTCACTTTTTAGTTGCGGTAGCTACCCCACACAAATTCGAATACCACTAGCTGATATTAGGTCTTTACCTATGAAATTGCCGTTCTGCAGTACTGGCCATTTCAAATCAAAATAATTTTTGTTTGGCTAAGAATTCTAATTTCAAATTAATTTTATTTTAAAAACATGTTTTTTTTTTTTCCAAAAGTAGTCATTTCTTTATTGATTAGTGTTACATTTTCATCGCATTTCAATCTTTTTCGTCATCATGGATACGTTAAATATTCGAGTAATTATGGAATATGAGTACCGTCGTGGCAGCAACGCGGCACAAGCGGCACGCAACATCAACGACGTTTACGGAGCTAACACTACAAACCAACGCACCACCTGTTATTGGTTTGCTCGCTTCCGTTCTGGAAATTTCGACCTGAAAAATGAACCTCGCGGTCGTCCGAAGACTTTGGTCGACAATGACGAATTAAAGGCGATTGTGGAAGCTAAGAAGTACACAATCTACGGCTGAATTAGCAGCAGCTTTCGACGTTAGCGTCAAAACAATATTGGTCCATTTGCGTCAAATTGGCAAGGTAAAAAAGCTTGACAAATGGGTGCCCCACGAACTCAATGATCGCCAGCGCGAAGTACGCGTCGAGACGTGCCTTGCACTGCTCAACAGACACACAAATGAAGGAATTTTGAACCGCATTGTTACCTGCGATGAAAAATGGATTCTGTTTGATAACCGCAAGCGCTCAGCAAGTTGGTTGGATCCTGGTTCAGCACCTAAACAATGCCCTAAACGAAAACTTACCCCTAGAAAAGTGATGGTCACTGTTTGGTGGTCTAGCGCCGGTGTGATTCATCACAGCTTCTTACCAAACGGGGTGAGCATTACTGCAGATGTGTACTGTGAAGAACTGAACACAATGATGGAAAAGCTGGCGCATCTCCAACCAGCATTGGTCAATCGCTCGTCTCCGCTGCTCCTGCACGACAACGCGCGACCTCATACTGCACAGCAGACGGTCTCCAAGTTGCAAGAACTGGGGTTGGAAGCTCTCCGTCATCCGCCCTACTCACCAGACCTTGCGCCTACAGACTACTACTTTTTCCAGAATTTGGATAACTTCTTGGCGGGAAAAAAATTCAATACCCGAGAGGCAGTACAAAATGCCTTTGAAGAATTTGTTGCCTCCCGTCCAGCTGATTTCTTTAAGAAGGGCATCAATAAACTGCCACTGCGATGGCAAAGATGCATTGATTGCATGGGTGATTACTTCGATTAATACAAATAAAAAATTCATGAAAAAAATTCGTTTAAATTTTTTCATACAAAACGGCAATTTCATAGGTAAAGACCTATTATAAATAATCATCATCTAGATAAACTAAGTGGGTAAAATACGTAATATTGAAGCTAACTCAAAAACTACGCAAGATATGGGATACCTCGGAAGCATGACCGAAAACATACAGACGAATTGAGAACCTCCTCCTTTTTGAAGAAGTCGGTTAAAAAATATATTACCTCGAAGCTTATACTAGTATGTCACAACGCACTAGATCGAGTAACGAAAAGTGGCTGGCTGCAAAAAATAGACGCAACAATGGATAAAAGGACACAGTGAATCGCTAGGCAACGATGCAGCAGACGAACTTCCTAGAATAGTATCTAGCACGTCAGTCTGCGGACCCGATCATACCCATCCCCTTCAACCAAATACGTAGGTGCATAGAGATATAATATTACAGTAGAGTGCGCGTATTGCACAAATCGCTTAGTGCGCATCGTAGACAAGTGAGCTATAGATTTGTGTTGGGTAGGATATACAAGGGGCACTTCAAATGTCCCATACAAAATTATTGAATGTCCCAACACCTCAAAATAACATTTTGTACCGCTTCACTGTGACATACAAATGAATGAATCTCGAACTGACAAGTGAGTGAGTGTGGGGAGGAACGTCGTGTTGTTATAACCTGTGTCTACTGTTCATAGTTTGTTGAGCGCACTCTATAATATAATTATACCTCTATGCGTAAGTGGCTCCAGCAGTTCCCCCATACCCAAGCGGAGAACTGGTGGTCCTCGGCACCGAACTGCTGTGCAGGCATTCCAAGGAAGCAGGCAGATAGTAATGGCTTGCGTCTGGTGGCGGGGACCATCACAGGACACTGCTCGCTGAACAAACACTTCCACACAATAGGCATAACGGACAGTCCTCTATGCAGAGCGTGCATGGAGGCTGAGGAAACCGTCGCGAACATGCTCTTTGAATGCACGGGCGTCACCCAGATTATAACCGAAACCCTCGGGTCACCCAGATGCTACAAGAAGGTGCTGTACAGACCAGGAGACTTAGCTAACTTCTGGAGGGAGGTGGGTTGGTTGGAATTAGCACCAACGGCCGCCATGGCCTACGCAAAATGGTCCACCTTAGGGTGTAAGCGCGGAAACCAAACACCTAACATGGAACATAGTACCTATAATGAACTCAGCTTACTTTACTCAACCCAGCAACAGCCCGAAATGTGAATGCAAGTGAAAACGTTGTTGGTTGACATTAAATTAATTAATTGTTAGTAGAGCCGCGCGGCACTCGTCAGGTGGACCGTCCTACCAGCCGCAAGCACCGCGCTCCGCCGCACAGTGGACTGAAATCGCGAAGTAGGGACTTAAGCATTCGTATGTACATTTTGGAATTCGACATACTAATACAATACTTGATTGTTATGTGACTTTTTCCATATACCCATTTTTTACTTTTAAAGTTATGGGTAGTTTCAATATAGTAGGTACAAAAAAAAAATTTATTTTTTTTAGTCTTGTTTCGCATAACGATATAGGTAAGTAGGTACCTGGAAAGATATTCCACACCACTTCTACAGTGGGAGATTTTTTGAAAACTCTGAAATTGCAGCTTTTTCCACTCGCTCCTTCGTAAGGGGCGAGTCAGTACACCAAAATAATAAAAAACGGGGCGAATGGAACATTTTAATCAAAGGGGCAAGATCCAAGGGGCGAGCGGGGCCCACACTCTTCCACCACAAGTCAATGAGGATTTGATAAAACGATTTAAAGCCAATTAGAGGCAATTTCTTCAGGTCACCGAAGCCACCATGATTTTTTACATTGATTTGTATAATTGGCATTACATAAGACTGTAAGACATTATAGACATCAGGAGATATTCGGTTCGGTTAAAAGAATTTATTCTCTTATAGAACACAACAGTTCACTTAAGATATGGGATATACAGAATAAAGCATGCAGTTATAATGTAACATAATGACTCCGTGAGTCGACAGAAGGAAAACAGTTTTATTTTATTTTATTTTTTATGCTAAGCTTCAAAAGATTTTTCAACATAAACTAATAACGTTTTTTTTTTTAATTTTTTTTTTTCATTTGCTATCTTATCTGGCAACTTATTGTACAGGACCGCTCCTTCGTATAGAATGTTTTTCTTTCCGTAATTGGTTCTGGGTGGTCTGAGTTCGAGTTTGTTGCAATTTCTAGTGTAGTATCCGTGATTTCTTTTTTTGAAAGACAATTGAGAGTAGGTTTCCTTTGTTATCATTTTCCTAACTAAAGTACATGTTTTATATATATACAGCGTGCCGGTTTAATGGTGACATTAACACACGTATACATGATATTCATTAAACGTTATTATTAATTTATTGATTTATTTTCAATTTTCTAAATTACCATCTTGGAGCAACCTGTAGGTACTTAAAGAACTGTAGCGAAGAGGTCATTTGCAGAGGTCACGGATCATAATATGTAGGCAAATAGAAGGAAAGCCGCTCAATTTCTTAGAAATTATGCCGACAAAGAATCATACCGATAGAACGTAACCCAGCTGGTAGATAGCTTATGAATGAATCTTTTACACAGAGTGATTTCAATTTTGGTTATGTTTTTATTATTTAGTTTGATTGGAAAATATTTTTTTTTCAATTGCCCTGTTATTTTATTTTTAATGAAAACTGGCCACTAGCCCTACCCGTGTGTTAAATTTATGTCGCCATTGTAGCGGCACGTTGTATAGTTGTTGTATAATAAATAGTTTGGTATCGGTATATACTTGTTTAGTTGATTTTAGGTAGGGGTAATTATATAGGGTTTTAATTAATTTGTTTTGTATCACTTGCATCTGGTTTATGTGGGTTTTACCAGCGCAGCCCCATATTTCCATCAAGTATTCTAGGTGTGGTTTCACGAGTGCATTATAAATCATGTTTCTAATCTTGTGTGGAATACAACCAGAAAGTCTACGTAATGCCCCCGTAAGTGTAGAAATTGTGGTTGGCTATGTGGTTTGACCAGGTGGTATGAATTTATCCCCAGAACAAACTTAACATTGTAGTTGAAAAGATGGTCTCCCTTATATTCAATTCAAACTGCAAATGTAACTTTGTACGAACAATATTGAGAGAATTGCCATGTTATTTAAAACCATGGACGTCTTATAGGTTTTCCTCTAATCTTTAATAATATACAGGGTGTAAGGGTAAACACCGTTGTCATTCAAATCATGGGTAGTTGACTTAAATATAAAAATAATTGACCGAACACATAAAAAAAAAACGTCATTTTCATTAAAAGATTTTAAAAAGTTTCTATCCGACACCGTGCTCGCTAGCGAAATAGCTGACTGACTGAGGGAGGGATCGTGCTCGTGGCCGGTCAGGTCACGTCCCGCACCCCCGTTCGTGTTGGCAACGAACTTGTGGTAAAATGAAGACTTTTTTTTTCTTTTTTTTTGTTGATATTTTCCAATGTTTGTACGTTCTATAAATGAAACCAAACCACTGATTGCAAGGATAACGGTGTTTACCCTAACACCCTGTAGGTATTTTATATTTTAATCTCAATAGTTTCGGAGAAGGACGAATGGTTTTCATAAATATTCTCAAATAACTATAAAACTTTTTATTTTAAAATGATAAAAAAAAAACATTGAGACCCTCACTGTAAACCCGTTCATTTGATATGTCACACGGTACAGTTTCCAAAACTTTTTTTTTTCATAAGAGTTTGCAAAGTTATGTGTAAGAGTTTGCAAAATCGCACAACATCGCAGTACCAGATTAGATGCAAAAGTAGGTTAATAATTTGTCCCATTCAAATCTCCTATATTAAGAGATACTTAATCATGAATTTATGTTTTTATTCATACAAAAAAATCTTCAAATATTCATAGCATTGAAAATAATGGGTAAAACATAAGTCATAGAACAATATTATATTGTTTTGGATAGTAGAATAGATATTAAAAAAAAAAAAACAATAAAAAAAAAATATTCTAAGTCTTCTACGATTTCATAACAGCCTCCTACCGTGCGGGTACGTGAGCGCTGCTCGCCGACAGTTGCCGACACTGAATCCACTCGCAATTAATTATAAATACCTACCGCGAATTATGATGTGCTATAAATAGCAGAAAGTGTGTCACACGAGACCTGCCCCGAGCGGCTGCCCGACTGCCCGGCATCGCTGCACTCGTGTCTCAGCTACTGTTCAGTTTGAGTTGCGATTGCCCCGCGTGCTTAGGTTTGGAGTAAATTTTTAAGCAGTGCAGATATATTACTTGTTATTGTGGGACAGTGGGAACGACGAGAAAGTGGTTGTTTATTTGCAAGGAAACAAAGTCCCTTAAAAAAACAGAAATAAAAATTGCTGAGCTTACAGAGTGTGACTTAAATAGTACTTAAATAGGTGGGAGTAGTGGCGGTGGGGAGAGGAGGGGCAGTTCTCGAAAGATAACAGAGCTCCAAGTAACTGCAGCACTTATCTGCGAAGTTTAGCGGCGAGTGCAAGTGGGTCAGCTTCGTAAGCTGGCAAACTTTGTTTGTTTCATAATAACAACGCGCTAATAAATGCGGTCGCACATTGCTCAGTGTCCCAGCACACGGCTCGCGATATTACATAATGGAGACAATGAATCGGCTAGTCGCTTATATGATGTTTATTGTTTAGCCGGTGTACGTACAGTGTCTGCAGGTGGTGCAACGGCGCGAGCGCGTGGGTGGGCACGTCGCGCAGCAGGTTGCGCGCCAGGCGCAGCGTGCGCAGCGCGCGGCAGCCCCACAGCGCGCCGCCCTCCACCTCTGAGATGAAGTTGTCTTCCGCCGACCTGCACAAACATGCACATTACCGACTAGGTACAAGATACCGTCCAGCCAGACCACACCGGCTGAGTTGCCTCGCGCAACAAAACGCTCGGTATTGTTGAGTTCGCGTTTCCTAATACCACCTGAGGCCTCTGTGCGTGGCGAGTTGGCGACCCGCTGCACAGCCCTAGCCGGCCTGACCCGAATATGAGCCCTCGCGCCTACTGGAAGCATTTGATCTATTTGTGGTACCTAACAGACTTATCTACTGGAACGTGGGGCTATCAGTAACAAACCATTTTATTGATAGCATAAGTTACTTACATTGTTTCCTAAAGTGCAACTTGTGATATTATTTCGATATTTAGTTCACGCATTTGCACGCAGATATTACGAATGCATTTTAACGTACCTAACTACCTACACTTCATTGCAGCGTCCTCGAGATTTACCTCCATAATTATTCACTAGGTTGGTAGGTACTAGATAGTACACTCCTCAATAGTCCTCAATGTACCTACTAGGCATCTAACACAATTCTTAGAGATAGCAAATTCCGTATGGTAGGTATAGTAGGGCGCGCGCCCATAGAAATTAAAAAAATAACACGTGTTTTTTTAATTTCACACACACACACACAATTAAAAAATTAATAAGAATCAAACCAATGAATAAAAAACCGGCAAAGTGCATGTCGACTCACGCACAATGAAGGGTTCCGTACTTGGGATGAATTTATCCAACAAACTTAACATTGTAGTTTAAAAACCTGTTACCATACATTCTGTATGGGAGAACATGTTTTTGCAACTGCAAATTTAAGTTGGTCGATTATTATTCGGTAACTTGTGGAGCCTACTTAGCTGTGATAGTTTTCCTTTTAATTTCATTATAATTATGTATATACCTACAACGTGCCGCTACAATGACGACATTAATTTAACACCTACGTGTGTTAAATTAATGTCGCCACTATACGATTTCGCGTATTCGTTATAAGAAAATATTTGAATTTCATTAAACGTTATTATTTATTGATTTATTTACAATTTTCTAAATAAAAATTCATGAAGCTACCTACCAGCTGGCTTACGTTCTATCGGTCAAGATCTTTTGTCGGCATAATTTCTAAGAAATTGCGCGGCTTTCCTTCTATTCGCCTACCATATGATCCGTGACCCCGGTAAATGACGTCCTCGCTACAGTTCTTGTACAGCAACCTGTACAAGAACTGTAGCGAGGAGGTCATTTCCAGAATGGTAATTTAGAAAATTGTTTTTTATGTTTTTTTTGGAAGTCGGTTGTTTTTTTTTTTTTGTAAAAAGTTTTTATAACTTTTATTGTATTTAAATTATTTTAAGATTATAATAATCCATATACAATTATCCATACTAATATTATAAATTCGAAAGTAACTCTGTCTGTCTGTCTGTATGTTCCTTTACCTTTTCACGCCTAAACCACTGAACGGATTTCGATGAAATTTGGCATATGGGTAGATGCATGACCAGGAATAGGTCATAGGATACTTTTTATCCCGATATTCCCACGTGATTGAGAAAATTACGCGGCTGAAACCGCACATCTAAACTTTCGAGTGCAAGACACTCGATTGCACGCATTTGTGCAATATTGTTTACAATGCATGTGCTCGAAAAGAGCGTTTTCAAAGCATCATGCGTGTGAAGGATCTTCGTTGCTGACAGGTGTTGACCTCCGCCGCCGTGTGCGGTCGACCTCCGTGAGGAACGAAGTTCCTTTAGCAATAAAACTCTTAAAAATAATCCTTCAATAAATCTAGATAAGATTTTGATCAATATAAGTATAAAGGAGGACCAGACAAAATGGTCTCCACGACCAATAACAACCACACCTATGTCATTAGATACTTAGATAGGCATTTTAATATAGAGCAACAACTCCTATCGCGGCTCATTTGAAATCGCTGTGTGAAAACAGTTGTGGCGATGTTTCGCAGCACGGACCTAGACGCTAGGCATCGGAACACTTGAATATTAATAATTTCTAGTGGTCTAGTTTGAATATTTTCAAAAGTATGCGATGATAATACAATCATTTCAATAATATTATGGTACCATCGAGCTGATCTGATGATGGACCTGGACGCTAGATGACGGAACTCTTGAACAGCTACTAGTATACCCATCGAGTGTGGGCTCATTAGATGTGTCTCAACGAGTCCTGTTCTTTTTACCAGATGACGAGGATCTGATGACTGACCTGGACGCTAGATAACAGCACTCTTGATTAGCTTCTAGTATACCTATCGAGTGTGGGCTCATTAGATGTGTCACAACGAGTCCTGTTCATTTTACCTGATGACGATGACCTGCTACGGTCAGTAAGCTTCGACTACCAGAATACATACGCGATACAATACGCGAGTGCAGACTTTTGACTATTTGTTAACGACCACGTTTGCGCTCCATATTATAGATGAGGGTACCAGTACCAGAAGTGTGTAGGTAATACACGTGCGTAAAGGCTCCCACAAGAAGGCGCGATATCGCGGGCGCGACAAGTGTTGCCTTTCCTGTCGCGCCCGCGATATCGCGCCAGTTTGCACGAGGCTTAAGATGATTTACGACTCGTGTCGGCTTATACACTCGCCTACTTTCCGCACATAAATATTTTGTGTTCGGTGCGCGTGCCACAGTTTTTACAAGTTAGGTAGACCTGCGGCCGCTGGGCGGTGGTCTCGTGCCGGCGGCGCCGCCGCACAGTGGGTCGAAACTATGATTTTAGTGACTTAGGGCTCAACTTTGCTTTTTTACTTTTTTCTTCATGTGGGTGGATAGAGCTCATTAACCTCAACAATAATTGTTCTGATGTATTTTTTCCTAAACTTTATACTTTGGGTAGAAAAATGTGTTTTGTTATTTTTTTGTATGGAGCGGATCAAATAACCTTAAATTCCTGCTAAGTAGCGTGTGATCCCGCGTTGAAACTTTATTTTTCATATACCTTGTCTAGTCTATTATCATTTGATGCTATTAACGTGTGCATAAAGTTGCAACTCTGCCAAATAAATGGATCGAAAAAAATGAAAAAATATATCGAATAAAAAGCTACATTTTTTACTTTCGTAAGTTCTTTTAAGTTAAATTTGATATGGAATAGTAAGTAAAAGCACGTAATAATACACATAGTTACTTAACAACTAACAACAATACATTTAAAAGGTCCCTAATTAGCTTAAATTTACTAATATATGTAGTATTAGTAAATTTGTAAATTTAAGCTAATCACACTAATCATAATACATTTAAAAGGTCCCTAATTAGCTCAAATTTACTAATATATGTAGTATTAGTAAATTTAAAGCTAATCACACTAATCATAATACATTTAAAAGGTCCCTAATTAGCTTAAATTTACTAATATATGTAGTAGTAGTAAATTTAAGCTAATTAGGGATCTATGAATTTCAATTTCTTTGTTTTAATGACTTTAACATGTTTATGAAATGTTATTTTAAGTTAGATTTAATACTGAATAGTAAGTAAAGATAGGTACATAATAATACAAATTAGTAAAGGTAAACTAACATTACTACAACTAACACAAGCAAACTAAAAACTAACTATAAACAACATCAAACATTACTATTTCCTTTCAATTATGAGTTTGACATTTATAAACTAATAAAAAAAACAAGAAACTTACAAACTACCAAAAAATCTTATTCACTATCGCTATGACTATCTTGTAAATTATCTACATCAATAAAATCTATATCGGATTCTGTGGGAAAAATCAGCAGAAGCTCTTTGACTTTTGGAGAGAGAACCATTATATTTTGTTTCACCATTCGAGGTCTTAGACTTGTGATCTTTGGATCAGAAGACAAAAGAAGATTGTGTATAATATCCTCATTTGTCGCCGTTCTACTTACCTTTCTAGAATGACTCTCTCTATATTTCCGGAAATCTTTATTACGAGCTTCCGCTGCCTCTTCCGACAGTTTACCTATAGGTATGGCACCAAAGTGCTTAATTATATCACTCCCATGTACTAACAATTTATGTATACTGGAAGGCATATAATACCAGGGATATAAGTGAACGTACAATTGTGCAGTATCTCTACAAAATTCGGAAAATTTAGAAAGATCCACGCTCTCTCCAGATGCAACCGTCTGAAGAATCACATGAAACCTTTCTATTAAATCTTTATCTATTCCTGTTATGCGAGCTGTTGTTTCTGCATCCCTAAAAAATCTTCTGGCAGTATTGCCATCATTGGTTGTGCCTACTCCTTGCTTGACTACGTCAATAAGTAAACCGCATTCTTTCTTAAACGCTTGCTGTATAGCGCTCTTTCTGAGTGACATTTTTTCTTTGTCATCGCCCCTGCAACTCCATTTTTTGAAGTCCAAACGATAAGCTGCAAACAAAAAGAAATATCACTTAAATAAAAATCTCACAAGTAACTATATAACGTGAAAAAAATTATGAACTAATAAAATTATATTTACCGATATGAAGTAAGCACTCCATGCTTCTTATCCAGGCATGTAAAGATGACATTCCATACTGGAACACTTCTTCGTTGTTCTCTTTTTGAGCAAGTGACTCTAAATTGTTCATCTCTGACGGTTTTGCTTTGCAGATATCACAGACAGCTGAAGATGTGTCTGACAAATATGAGGATATTTTGCCGTCTATCATCGTCAAGTGCAATTGATGCTTAACTTCAACTTGATTGGCTGAAGTCTTTCTATTTCTTCGGTTATGCTAGCTTTTATAGTTACCACTGTTGACTGCGTTTCTTTGGTAAATTTGAACATTATCGGACGTCAATAGAAAGTTGATGAGGGTCGATCGTTTTCCCAAACAATTGTTCCATCACATTGTTGAAGCCTTATAGGAACTAGACTGGCCATGAAGATAGTTGAGTCATCAAACTCTGCTTCAGTCTTTTGTTTATAATTACTTTGACCTGAGGCTCCATCAAAACCCCATTTGCTTATTAGCAGTAACTCAGTTGGCGAATCCAAATCTAAAGTAATCACTTCTAAAAGCCTAGATACCGTCAAGTTGAGTAAAGCTTGCAGTTTAATAGCAGCTCCTTCTTCAGTTATAATTATGTCTTCTTTCCCTGGATAACATTTTGCCTTCGCTTGTTTTATTTTATAATAAGAAGGGTATAAATCAGACCTATTTTCACTTGCTGCTTCTCTTAGGCTTATATACTGCCACTTACTTAATTTAAGTGAAACTAATAAAGGTAGTGCCTTATCGGGTGAATATGTACTACTTTTCGGTTTACTTGTACTTAAACACTCTTTAACTTTTTCTAGATCTTCGGGGTGATTTAGTAAATGGTTCATAATTTTTCCTACATCCTCATTTCCGGTGTTTCTTAAACTAGCAATTGTAGTAGCTTTAAGTTCATCCGGGGATAACGAAAGCGATTGGTTAATTTGATCAACGCGTCTTCGTTTTTGCCTGGAGCCCAATTCCTCGAAAGGTTTTCGAGGTGTAAATGTAGATGTCGAAGCTTCTGTAGTAGATGGTGGTAGATTTTCGACATCTTCAGTATTACAAATCTCGAGCCTTTCCTGTTCAGTGTTCACAGCTTCAGGTATCATTCCTTCGGGCCAGTTTATTGCACGTTCCAACCAATCACCATTTTTTCTTACAAACTGTGCTAACGTGCGACTACTTCGTTCCCATCTTGCACTTATATTTGAACAAAAGCGCGTACAGAATTTTTGGAGCTCAACACTGTTCTCTTCGGTCACGTTTATTTTATGTTGTAGGAATTGAAAGAATTTTTGACTATCCGACAGTGACTTGACCTGCTCTCTTAAAATCATAAATAAATCTAAATTGTTAACTAAATTATCCATTATAACGAAAAAGGGACGATCAGAATCACGAGATGTTAGTAGTAGTACGAATAAACGAACACTAGTTAGTATATAATAAATTATGGTCATTTTATACTTCCAGAATCCAGTGACAAACAATGTTTACTAATTTTTCTACTACCCTCATTAACTAATTATCCTAATTAATATTACAGTAATGACTAAAAGTGAAAAACATTGTTTTTTTATAAGGTAAAAGGTTAAGCTAATTACAGTAATTAAACACACAAATAGAAATTAATTGATTTCATATCCACATTTTTAAATAAAGGTCCCTAATTAGCTTAAATTTACTAATACTACATATATTAGTAAATTAGATTAGATTAATTAGTAATTATTGTTAGTTGCTAAGTAATTATGTGTATTATTACGTGCTTTTACTTACTATTCCATATCAAATTTAACTTAAAATAACTTACGAAAGTAAAAAATGAAGCTTTTTATTCTATGTATTTTTTCATTTTTTTCGATCCATTTATTTGGCAGAGTTGCAACTTTATGCATTTGTTTATAGCATCAAATGATAATAGACCAGACAAGGTATATGAAAAATAAGTTTCAACGCGGGATCACACGCTACTTAGCAGGAATTTAAGTTTATTTGAGCCGCTCCATACAAAAAAATAACAAAACACATTTTTCTACCCAAAGTATAAAGTTTAGGAAAAAATACATCAGAACAATTATTATTGAGGTTAATGAGCTCTACCCATCCGCATAAAAAAAAAAGTGAAAAAGCAAAGTTGAGCCCTAAGTCACTAAAATCATAGTTTCGACCCACTGTGCGCCGCCGCGCCGGTCTCTCGATGGTATTGGTAGTACGCGCACGCCCCACTCGTACCGTGGTCACGAATAGATTCGCAAAATGCGGTTGGCGTACTCCACCAGTGCCTTGTACTTATTGCTAAACTTGTCTGGTATGTGGTCGCGCAGGATTAGCGAGTGTGGCGGACTCGCTATGACGCGCTGCGCAAGTGGCGTGTGAAAGCTCGGCGCGCGCGTTTCGCACGCCGGCGCCGCCGTAGGCTCCATCATGTAATAAGTAGTACACAGTGTATTGTTTTAAGATCACTTATTTACATTCCCTGACTAAGCTATCGCACCCACCACAAGTCACCTCCCTACTTACTTTATGTGTAGGTATATTTTAATGTTTTTCCCAGGGATGTTGCGCATATCCGCATCCGTATCCGCAACTGCGGAGGTTCTGCTTCGATTTGGGCATCTGCTTCCGCATCATCAATCATCAATAATTAATGTGGATGTTAAAGGCTCGTGCAAACAGACGCGAAATCGTGGGCGCGACAGGCAGCGGTACCTTTGTCGACAAAGGTACCACTGCCTGTCGCGCCCGCGATTTCGCGTCTGTTTGCACGAGCCTTAATGCCGTAATGCGATGTGGATGTAGCACAGGTTGCGACAAGAAAGAAAATGGGCGGGGCCGGCGACTGGATGGCGCATCCAATGTAATGGATTATTATCTATATTTTTTTTGTATTCCGATTCTAGAGCAGGGGTGTGATTCTGTAAAACCTCATTCTAAACTTCGAATCTGAATCCGCTGTGAGTTTCTTGATTGGCATTCTAAAAACTCGATTGGTATACCAGCGTTGCCCTTGCGAGCGTGTCAGCGAGTTGAACTAAATTGACCGTGAGATTTTGACAGATAAAGTATGAGATGACGTAAGAAGTGGCATTCAGTAAGGTAATTCTCCCATCACTTCGACGCTCACTTCGCACTCGAACCCGATTCAAAATTCGAAGTGAGAGTGGATAGCGATGTGAGATGCGAGTTGTTGTTTGAATTTTATAGAATCGACGTACTGTTGTGTGTTTGTCTGTCTTCCAACATTATGTTGGTACTTAAGGCAATTGTAATATTTGTAACATAGAAATATAAAAAAATTGATTTGTAAGGTAAAGAACTGGGAACTGGAATCGTAATCGATGATCCGCGGCGGCGAGCGGTGCGGAGTGCAGCCGCGACCGTTAGGTACGAGCCGCCAACAGTACACGAGCGACGAGGCGACCAACACATTGGCCCACCTCGCTACACATCAAAAAATTATGAGCAACTGGCGAAACCGATATCGTATCGTGTGCAGAACATAAACCGCGGAGTGTGCGCTCGCGAGCTCAGGCGCCGGAATATTTGTTGTACGTTGATAGCTTGCCACAGAGCACTATATAATACTGGTAGCTTGCCATTAGGCAGTGGCGGGCGACGCACAGTGTTTTTATTGCCCCAAAAAAGTGACCTCAGCTTTTTATTGAATATTTCTACTCAATAGTTCACTAAAAATGCAAGAGTATAAGTCCCATGTGCCAATTTTGTATACCTACTCTATTTTTTTTTTATCTTTAAGTTTTCGTTACTTTGAAGGTCAAAATACAGAAAAGAATTCGTACAAAAAAAAACTGTATATGATTGAGTTTTATTTGAATTACATATTTATGAAGCAAATCTCATAATTACAGGTTTTTTCGTAAGTACGAATTATTTTCAGTATTTTGACCTTCAAAGTAAACTTTATGATAAAAAAAAAAATTGAGTATACAAAATTGGCACATGGGAGTTCTACTCGTGCATTTTTAGTGAACTATTGAGTAGAAATATTCAATAAAAAGCTGATGTCACTTTTTTGGGGCAATAAAAACACTGTGCGTCGTGTTCCCCCGAGAGCCGCAGAGCACGCCATACCACGCACAACTCACTACGAACCATTTGCTGACACAATGTCTGAGTGGTCGCAAACAACCGGGCACCCGGCTGTTGTTTGCCATATTGCCATCACTTACCCGCCGCCCCCGGCCGGTGAAGGCGCATGTTAAATATTGCCGCTATTTACTATTTCTTTTGCAAATGTTCGGAGGTTATTTCCGTGGCTGGCGTGAATATGTTGACATGTCTAAAATGGCAACTTTTCAGGGCGGCCATTTTAAACTTTTGAGCTCTTCTGGTAAATCGGTAAATTAGTTTAACGTATGTTTTCCAGTTGTTTTATAGGTTATTTTATGCCATCTTTTGAATGATGACAGTAAACAAACGAAATTCCCCATAGTTTCCATAATAATAGACTTGTCAAGTCGTTCACCAACGAGTTATCAACTTATTCACCGACTTGTCAATTTGTTCACCACAGTTATCAACTTATTTACCGATTGAGTGGCAAATATAGAATAAAACTAGTAGGTAAACAATGTTATTTTAATGACAAACACAGTGAATAATAACGTATTTATCAATAAAAAAATGTTGGGTAGCAAACAGATGATGAATATCTATCCTATGTTTTAAAAAGGTAAAATTTGTTTGGTTGTTTGTAAGTTCGTATGTAGAAGGTAATCTCCGGAACTAAGGATCCAATTCTCAAAAAAAATTCACTGGTAGCAAGCTGCATTATTCCTTAGTGCTATAGGTTATAATTTATGTTTATAACATGCATATTAGCTGAGCTATTACAACTTTTGTCTAGCATGTCGGAAAGAAATACCTCTTAAAACAGAATTATTTGCATGCGCTACCTAAAAAGTTGTATATAATTGAAAACAATGTATGGCAACCTGGTCCGCCATATATATTTCTACAAAAAAGTCCAAGACACCATATTTCTATCTTTTATATTTTATCTTTTACATTTCATTTATGTTTAAAAAAATTATTTTTCGACATCCTTACGTTTGGATGATTATTTAAACAACAAAATACTAATCCTTCTCAAAATAAACTATTTTAATATGATCACAAAGATATCATAGAGATAAGATTTGCCCTTTACAGTATGTCAATTGGTCATATAGTTTCGGAGATAATAAATTAATATAATAAAACTAAAGAGTAATTTTTTTTCTAGCAGCACCCCGTGGTTTCACCCCCATAAGTCTCGATCCCGTAGGAATGTCGAGATATAAAGTATCCTATATTCTAAAACACGTCATGGTCTACCTATGTGCCAAATTTCATCCAAATCCGTTTAGCCGTTTTAGCGTGAAAATGTAACAAACAAACATACAAACAAACTTACTTTCGAATTTATAATGTTAGTTAGGATTACTTACTCAAATTATGCAATGTTGTTCTAATTGAACAAATATTTAATTAAAACACCACTAACCTATCAGTATTGTAGCGTAATACGCAATAAATAAAAAAAAAGAAATAGTAAATTGTTTTATTAGGCCACAAACAACGGAAACATACTGATTAATAATTCAGTTGACAGATACATAGTATTCACATTTTATTAGAACTCAGAATCCTCTTCATCTGGGTTGTCCTCCTGGGTTGTTAACTTCCGTTTCCTAGCCATTAATTCGGCAATCGTCGGATTCTGCAAAAACCGAACATTTAAATACTTATGTAGGTAGGTAGGTATTCCCTCTGTATAGGTATGATTCCAAACAACGCGCAGTACTGCGCGCCAGTGCTGTCTGCCACGTGATTCCGAGCACCGCTGTTATCTCATATAAACCTATATAAAATGTATGGGGACCATTAGTGCACTGCTACGACAGCACTGCTGCGGCAGCACTGCCGCGTTGTTCGGAATCATACCTTTAGTTTATTACACTAAGGTAAAAGAATAAGTTTGGTAGGTAGGTACTCACTTTTTCCTCCATTGCAACTCACAAACTATACACCCAACTTATCAATTAAAACACAGTAGCTATCAATCAATCAAAAGATAGTTCTATTCGTAGTCGTTACTTTCGATATAAAACTCAAAAACAAACGAAATCAATTGAAGCACCCTAGACTAGTTCGCGCGCGTGCGGCTTCTCAACTGACGTATCTCAATAATTCAAATTTCAAACAGAAAAATTTCGGTAGGCCATAACTTGACATGTCAATTTGTCACGATTTAAACAGAAATACTTCGGTTGGCCTTATTTGACATCTCAATTTGTCACAATTTAATCAAAAAGACCTCAGCTGGCCATAGATTGACACTTCAATTCGTCAATTACTTACAGGTGTATAAGTTGAGCTATCAACTATCAAATAATATTTTGGTTACTGAGTATAGGTTGATACAACAAAATATCAATGTTCGTTTACAAAAACATTTGAATCGTTAATTTGACATGAGGTTTTGTCAAGTTAGACACGTTAAAATGGGAGATGTCAACATACTACCAGAGTCGATTGCTCCAAAAGTTATGTATATTTGGGGCTGTAATTTTTTTTCATATAAATTCCGTATGCGTGGGACGTATTAAGCCAATAAAAATAAAAACATAGAAGTCGACATGTCAATGTATTCACGCCAGCCACGGATTTATTGTCATGCCAGGGAGGACTGGCGGATTAATTTGAACCGAGTGATGTATCGGTGAGCGAGTGTCCCTCGCCTCCAACAGGACACATTGCACACGTGGACACACACAACACAAACGTGGTCATAAGAACAGCTACGAACCGGTCACATCCATTCGACGCACTACTCACATAGAGGAAACCTCTTGCTTAATAAATGAAGAAAATATAAATACTGGTTTAAATCATCAAAATGTTACCAAAAGTTCTTTAATATCATCTCACCCTTCAAATTGTAGTAATCTAAATAAATATAATAATAATACTCTAAAAATTGTTCATCAAAATATACAGGGTGTAATAGGTAAGGAATTAGAATTGGAGCTGTTCATGAACTGTAGTTATATTGATATCTTATGTGTAACTGAACATTGGCTAAAAGTCCACCAGTTCATGTTCAGCTTTAACAACCACCAGGTTGCCAGCTCATTCAGCATAGTTAATATGATACGTGGTGGCTCTCTAATCATTGTTCGTAACAACTTGAAATTTAAAGAACGTAAGGATATTGTTAGCCTCTCTGTTGAGCGAGTTATTGAAATAGATTGCATTGAGCTTGAGCAGTTCATTGTATTAAGCGTGTACAGGCCCCCATGTGCTTCATATGATATTTTTGAGAAATCTTTGGATGATGTATTATTAAAGACTTGTAGCAGTAATAAAACAGTTGTTGTCTGTGGAGACTTCAACATCAATATACTAGAAAAATCTGCTACAGCAAATAAATTTATAACTCTATTAAAGTCATATAACTTGTACAATACATTCTTTGAGCCGACTAGAATAACTGCCACTAGTGCTACCTGTATAGACAATATTTTTACAAACTCAAGACCTTCTAGCCATTTAATTATAAATGAGTTGGACTCTGATCACTGTGGCCAGTTAGACTTTCCCTCAGAAAATAGTCAGAGCTCAAAGAAAACTTGTGAGTTTTGTTCCTGTAAATAAAAGTCGCTTAGATCAATTTAAAAATAATTTAACTACCGGGTTTGCCTTATCACAACGACCCGGATCAAGCTTATACTTTACTATTTAACCTCATCAATTGTGAGTTTAGGAAGGTTTTCACCTCAAAAACATTACCTGTTTGTGACCGCGTTTTATTTAGTGATTGGGCAACACCAGGTATTTACAAAAGTAGGCAGAGGTTATTTGAATTGTATCATGAAAAAACATATAACCAAGATCAAACTTTTCAAGGATTTGTTAAAAAATATTCTAAAACTTTTAAAAGAGCCTGTTCCTCAGCAAAAGCCGTACATATTAAAAATAAAATAAAATCTTCTGGGAATAAAATTAAAACAACTTTGAATATTATTAATTCTGAAACAGGAAGAACGACAGTACGGAATCGTGACTTCCATCTAAAAATCAATGATGTAGATATTAAGGCAGATGGGGAGGTGGCAACTGAGTTTGAAAATTTCTTCACTAATATTCCAATTTTAACAACCAAAACTCTGTCATTGTCGTCATCCACTTCTGCTTATTCAATACTAAAAGAATGTGTACCAGAATGTGACAAACTTTTTGAATTTACAATTGCTACTGCTAAAGACATTATAGAATCTTTTAAAGAACTCGATGTGAAAAAAACTGCTGACCTTTGGGGATTATCAGTACATACTATGTCTTCAATAATTGATGTTATTTCACCCTTTTTGGCAATTGTTTGTAACTCTTGTATTGCATCTGGTGTATTTCCTGATCTGATGAAACTTAGCAAAGTGATTCCAATGTTCAAGTCTGGCAGCACAACTGATCCCACGAATTTTCGGCCTATCTCGATATTACCTACGTTGAGCAAAATCTTTGAAAAATTAATTTTAAAACAGATGTTAAGTCATTTCAATACACATCATTTACTTCATCTGAAACAGTTCGGTTTTACAAAGGGTCGTTCAACTACAGACGCGGGCGTGGAATTACTGAAGAGCATATTCGAGGCTTGGGAGGAGTCGCAGGATGCTCTTGGCATTTTCTGCGACTTGTCCAAAGCTTTCGATTGCGTACATCATGATACTCTCATCAGACAACTGTACCACTATGGTATGAGGGACAAGGCTCTCGACCTTCTGACTTCATATCTGAACAACAGAATTCAGAGGGTCGATGTTAATGGCAAGAGATCTGCAGGATCTTCGGTCACCATGGGCGTTCCGCAGGGTTCAATTCTAGGTCCTTTCTTATTTCTCATTTATATTAATGACTTGCCTTACCACATAAGGGATAATCACAAGATCGTGTTATTCGCAGATGATACTTCCCTCATTTTTTAAATAAAACGTCAGTTAGTCAACTTTGAACAAGTTAAGGATGCACTCTCTAAAGTGGTGCATTGGTTTAATGTAAATAATCTTCTCCTGAATGAGAAAAAGACTAAACTCATTAAATTTTCAACGCCAAATGTCAGGCAGCTATCTACCAATGTTAAAGTTAATGGAATAGAGTTGGACCCCGTTGAGTCGACAGTTTTTCTTGGAATAACCATTGACGGTTAATTACAATGGGGCCCACACATAGAAAAATTGTCAGGAAGGCTTAGTTCGGCCGCCTACGCCGTTAAAAAAATTAGACAGATAACTGACGTAGATACAGCCAGAATTGTTTATTTTAGTTATTTTCATAGTCTTCTGTCTTATGGGATTCTTCTCTAGGGAGCCTGTGCGGACATTAATGCTATCTTTGTTTTACAAAAAAGGGCTATTCGAGCCATTTACAACCTAGGTCCAAGGGATTCCCTTCCAGAAAAATTCAGAGAAATAGATATTCTGACTGTAGCCTCACAATATATATTTGAAAACCTATTGTATGTACACAAAAATATACCTATCTAATTTTAAGAAGATGTCCGATATTCATAATTTAAATACCAGGAATAAACACAATCTTGCTGTACATCGCACTCGTCTCCACAGAGTAGGCAACTCGGTCATGGGTCAATGTATACGCTTTTATAACAAACTTCCCATTGACATTCGAAACTTACCCATTAAACGATTTAAAAGCTGCATTAAAACCAAACTTTGTAGAAAAGGGTTCTATAAAATTTCAGATTATTTAGAAGACAAAAAAGCATGGGATTGAGCTGCTCGCTTTGCTAAGCATTGTAACATTTTGAATAATATGGAAAATCATCAAAGTATATCAACCAGTTTTATTTACAAATTGACATTATTGAATATTCTATACAACATGACATGATTACTTTGTAAAATATTTTATTATTGTGAATGTGAGGACTATGTGAATTTTTTAAAGTTTTTTTTCGTTCTCAGTTAATTTTATCAATGGTCTGGCAATTTGAGAATTTTATGCGGCCTACCCAAATGTCCTTTCTGTGGTATTGTTCGTCGAGTCGCTGAGCTCCTTAAGTTCTGAGTTGAGCTCCGCCATTACTGACAAATGCTTGCACTGACTGGACAGGTCCACTCAAATCTGTGTGGTTCTTTCATCAAAAGACCATTTCAAACTCGAATTTACATGGTCCTCATATGGCTTGACCAAGATTATGTCTGGACTTTAAAAGAGACTGTGACCTCTGAGTTTGTTTTGGCCTTTCTTCTCAGAGTAGTCAGATAGGAAACGCCGACCTCATCTCGCTTATTTTTGATATTTTTTTAATAATATGACGTGTAAAAGTGATTCCAATATCCTATTTACAAAATAAACAATTTCATTTCATTTCATTTCATTTCACTAGCTTCACTACTAGCACAGCATAACAGCACTAGGTAATGTAGGTACCTAGGTGTCGTCGTGGTCAGATCTTAGAATTGATCATTTCATGTACCTACCTATTAGAACATCGACCGCTGGTCGAAAAAAAAGAAGTAAAATGTTCGAACTTTTTTGACTTTTGTATCATCTCCTCTTTGTCAAGATAAAACTCTTCCGAAATGGTACCCCTTTTTTATGGGTCGGCAATCCGACACGACCGATGCGTGTATTCCCAGTACTAACTATTTACATAAAAAACTAAAACTAAAGGGACTAACTAAATAACTATAAAAACAGGCCATGAATTGCTTTTAGAGGAAATGCTAATGTGGAACTTTTGGGCCCCAGGCGAAGGACCAACGGCTTTACGTGCGTAAGTTAAGAAATCGATCACCCATCCTGGATGGGTCCATCCTCCATGGACTCGCAGTTTAATCTCGCTGATCTGTTGTGTTACTTAAAGTGTGCTCCGCGGAGCCCCAGGGCTCCGCAAAGCCTCTGTGGGGGCTCCGCGAAAATACTAGCTCATTTGTGACCAGCATTTTCGCGGAGCCCCCACAGAGGCTTGCGGAGCCCAGCTTCCTCAAGAACTAATTTTAGATTCGGTGGCATTTGCTTTTAATTTGGATCTTTGGATTTATTTGATAGATTCAAATACAGTTCCTATGCGTTAGTAATTCCAGTGTTTCCATTTATTGTCGTCTCTGCATTGTATATTCGGCTCGTTTGAATATCGGTGGATCAGCAGCCGACGCGCTACGCGGTGACGATAAGGGGAGCTACCTTCTGGAATATGTGGAGCAGCGCCTCCGGGACAAACAAGTCGCGAGCCTTCCAGGGCGACGCTGAATGGCGGCCGGGGCGGCCTCGATTGTGAGCAAACGAGGGCGGCCCCTTCCCCGCCCCCGGCTTCCTGGATTATTTATTTACCGACACTTTTTTGCCGTCTACAGATCAAGCGACGATAACTGTAAACAGGATTTACCGCAGCGTTGCATTGGCAATTGGCATCATGCGAAACGATTTGTATACAATAAACCTTCAGTGGGCTCCGTACATTAGTCCATCGGACAATCGTATCTGCCAGGACGAGCCAAGTGAAGCGAAAGAAGGGCACTACATACGTTTTCTCGAAGCGCTTCTGAACCCTCATAACTTGTGTTTGGATTATACCAGAAAAACAAAATTCTCGGGATATGATGTCAATAGTAGATTTATTAAACGTAGAAAGTTCCAATTCCATTAGGGTCAGCGCAGACAGAGAGGAATAATCCCCGCGCGGTCTCGGGCATTTTCTTTACGCATCGCGTATGCCGCGTATCTTCGAGGACGCGCAAGCATTTTTTGTCAGGTTCAAGCATTTATGCACTTTATTTTAATAATTTTAAAGTTTATTTTCAAGTGCGTTAATAAAATCGTCTCCGCTGCGCTCTGTTCTGTCTGCGCTGACCCTTATAGCTCTTATACTTTCGATTTTATTGATATCTAAAAAACCCCGATTTCGTCACTCACTGACTCACTGATGGATCATCAAAATTCTTAGGGTACTTCCTGAAGTCCTAGGAAGCTGAAATTTGGTACGTAAGCTAGTATTAGTACAAAAACAATAAAAATATTCTAAAACATGGAACTTATACCCCCCAACCTGAAGTCCCCAGAAGTCTGTGACTTCTTATTACAAATAAAAAAATACGTGTTTTAGGTTTTTTTTAAATAACCCCTCATTCCCTTAAATTATGAGATAAAAGGGCTTTCGTCAGGTTTCAGAATATTATTACATTAGTATACTTAATATACTTATATTATACAAATAAAAAGAGTGGGCTATGAAAAAAGGCACCTCTGACGTGCAAAAAATACACCACAAAAATATGAACAAAATAAAAAATAGTGTCATAAGCAACTTACAAAAAGAAGTAAAATCCCACCAAAAACATTTTCATTTAAAATGTTGCCAAGACGACACCATAAATATGGCTCGCACTGTCAAAAAGTTATCAGTTCTCACTTAGAGCCAAGCTTCTAACTCTACACGCCCTAACTTCACAAACTCTAAACCTTAGTCAAAATATGTGGCACCTTGGCCGTTTGAAGGCTTGAAGGCTGCGGTGAGATCATCACACTGACAGAGCAAGGATGCGATCGCTGTCATACTGAGCATGTCGAGGAAATAATCATTTACCTTATTATTAATGTTTAATGTCTTCCTAAACATTAAATATGTTATCATAATAGAAGTCGGCCTTATAAAGTCCAAGGTTAATTAATTAATAATTGGTGTAATTGGATCTTATTATATTATCCGTAGATGGAGGATCAGGAGCTTAGTATCTCAATAGTAACGGCAGACACTGGGCGAGTGTAGTACTTACAGGAAGTGCAGGTGGTGCAGGTCGTGCAGAGCGTGCGCGGGCAAGCGGCGCAGTGCGCAGCGGTCCAGCCACAGCCGCGCCAGAGCCGCCCCGCCCAGCGCGCCGCCCGACACCGACTCCAGCCGGTTCATCGACAGGTTCCTGGGCACACAACCAACACGGTCATACTTCATTCATACACTCAGCGGCGATCCGACTGCTCCGACTGCTCCGAAGGATTCTGTCCCAAGCGCGAATTTCGAGGAATCGCGCGTGACTGTTACTTTGATTTTAGTAAAATTCCGGTTTGAAATGTATGTAGATATAGGTGATGCGTCAAGCGATGCGACTCTGGCCGAGTGAAATTTTACTGCAATTAAGAAATTCGTCCAGGAAAAATCCAGCACCATTTCTAATACCTACCTACCAACCTAGTTATTTTCATCAATCAGCATTGCAGTGTTCCGGTGTTGACGTAGGTACTTATAGGCAGGTAGCTTTTCAGCTTTGTCTTTGGACAACTCTGGGATAGCAACTGTCAACGCAGCTGTGATACCCGAAGCATGTTCTACATGTTGTCCATAGGCCGCCCTAGGTGCCGCGCACAGAGCCATACAAACACCACATAATTTTAGGAACCAGAAACACGAAAAAAATATAAGAATTGGATGTTAGTGCTCGATCAACAGGACCTTCGAGCGTGGGCGGGCTACGCTCGACCGCCGATAACAAGCGATATCTACCACGTGTGGTCCCACGGCACTTCACGCAGCTTGTGGCAAGCACCAACAAAGAGCTTAGTTACAGCTTAGCACATCATTATTAAAAGTTTAGTTAGACTGTTGCGACTGTTTAAGTTTGTCTTTTTTACACAGAAGGACACGCAAAGTATGTATGTAATATGTATACCCACAGCTCGCGCAGAGTCTGTATGTAATATGTATACTCTGAGAGTATACATATTACATACAGACTCTGCGCATATCACATACAGACTCTCGCGCAGAGTACTTATGTATGAAATATGTATACTCGCAGCTCGCGCAGAGTATGTACAGTCACGGACTTTAATTGATAAGCCACTTGGCACAGTTCGCATTTTAGCCTTATAATGCAAATCGGGCCTAGTCGGTTATACTCGTACATCCAGACACGGAAAGTCATGTCTTCGTATTATAGAAGAAAATTATTTATTTATTATTGATTTATTTAAAAACACATACAACTGTCATCACAGGCTTACCTAATACAATAGTGTAGTTAATTAGTTATAATTATTTAAAGATTAAACTTACAATTATTTATTACTACTTCGCACGGTATTTAACTTAACTTGACTTAACGAGACTTCTTAGCCATATGCAACCTTAACATTAACGTATTATAAACATCAACCTTCCGTAATAGATCTTCTAAACTATGCTATTATTCTATACTTATTATATTTAATATCTTTACCAGTTGGTTAACCTGAGAGCCAGAACTACAAACTTGACAGCAGAGTGACTACCCAAAGTCAACAAATTCCAGGTCTAGCAACCGTAACCTAGCGACGATTGTTTTAGCGTAGCTATAGTAACGTTAGCGTACGAAGAAATTTTAATTAGACATTTCAACTGTCACTGTCTTCGGATAGGTTTTCAGAAATATCGAGTTAATGAGCTCTGATTCAAAGGAGGTCAGTATCAAATAGATTCGATAAACATTGTATTTATTTTATATAAGTTATTAGTCAACCTCTATGGAAAACACTATTTCCGATTGTTCATCTTGTTTAAGAGCATGCGATTTGAGTTCGTGTTTAATCGTGTAATCTCGTGAATGTATGAATCTACAAAATTGAAAAGTTTGAAAGTGGCTCATCAATTAAAGTCCGTGACTGTACCTATGTAATATGTATACTCACAGCTCGCGCAGGCCGGCGGCGGGCAGCAGCGCGTCGCGCGCCAGCGTGCTGATGTTGTTGTTGGACACGTCCCTGCAACAACAAGATACGTCAGGCACACGGGAACCACATTACCGGGATAGAAGAATAAGAGCTACAGGTTGCTTAATATGCTTGCTACAATTAGCAGCCATAAACAAACAGATGGACTTCACGCCATACCATAGGGTTTCTTTGAAGTCATTTCGGTTCAGAATCTTAAAAGGTACTCCTGTTCTTCTCCTAAAATTGTTTGTCCGAAAATCATTATCCATAACACGTTTGGTATAAACTTCAGTAACCATAATGTTCAAAAAATCGAAATTTTGTTTTACATAATTATCTTTACTTCTAAAACCGGTCTGTCATAAAATCGAGTACTATAATAATTGAATTGAATCTCCTAATTTTGCATGAAATAAAGTCATAAGTATTGTATTTTAAAATGTGTATTATTCCGAATGTTTATTTATAATAAAATTGTTAGTCCTAAAACATTTGCTAAAAATAAGGTTTTAGTGACAGAAACGAATCGCTGTAAATCCGACGTCACGCAGTCTAGTATGCCCTACCCCTAGAGTGTAATTTAAAATCGCGAAGGCGCGGAGGCGCGAGGCGGCCCGCGAGTTGAGGAGCAGGTGGTTGTAAGGCTCGCCGCCGCGGCTGCGGCTGAGACAAAGCTACGGTGGTGAGCGTTAAACCATCTGCGACGATAAGCTCGCTTGGGACCACCGGAGCCGTGCGTGACAGAAACCATGCATGCTGCATGTTGCATGCTCGCTTAGAAAGAAAGAAAAATACGTTTATTGGCATTAAGCAGAAGAAAAATCTTAAAACTAAAAGTAATCAAAAACCATGTTTTTAATGCCAAAAGGGCCTCAGCTCAGCATAATGTCAAATGACAACGCAAGGTCACCATCTGACGCTGATTTTCAGCTGCAGCCCACGAGTGTCATACGCTGAAATAATAAACACATAAAGAAATGCATGTGTCCGTTTAAATCCATTATCACAATGATAACATAAAATAGTTTATACAAAAACAAATAAAATTTTGTGCCCTTCATGCGAGTGCGTGTGTAGTTGCGTGCGTGTAGTGTTTTCATTCATTCACAGATTCATTGAAAAATAAATAAATAACCAATATCTGCGAATAATCCATGTAATCTAATAATCTAATAAATAAATAATAGGTAAAAGGTACAAGACAAAATCGTGTGACTACGCTGTTCTTCTAAACTACGAAAACGGATTTTGATAAGGTTTTTATCATCATTTAGAAAACAAAATAATAAAAGAAAGTCAATAATAATCGAATAATAAACTTGAAACATGATAAAATCGATGAAGTTGGTAAAACATTACAAAACACGATAATAGTTATTTGTTATGCAAGGCTGCAAAATTGTTTTTTCGCGCGAGTACTTGTATTGAAACCTGAGCGTTGCGAAGGTTTCAAAGGTACGAGACGCAGAATAAATTTGCTGCCGAGCGAAACACACAACTTTACACCTCACTACAGCGAGGAAAATGCTAGATGTCTCCATGCAATGAACAAATATGCGCAATTTTTCCGGAAGAAAGTTCAGTTCGGCATTTTGTATCGCTTGCACATACTCTGCACTGCTAAACAAACCCAAATGATGGAAAGTGAATTGAATAAGAAGGAATAAAATTAAATCAATCTTTTATAAGTGAAAACTTCTTTAGGCGCGTTGAGCAATTTTTTTTCGTGCTGGCCAGTGCGATTAAGGCGCTGCCTGTCGCCGCGATGTCGCGTCTGTTTGCACGAGCCTTTATTCTAAAAATGAGGTTGGCGTTCTGACATAAAATAAGTATTGATGCATTTTCAGTTGACCGTCGGTATAGAAAATTGTTGAATAGAAAGGTTTGAATTTTAAAAACTCTTTCCACGCTAGCGGGGAAAATACACTTTTCCACGCAGATTTCGAATGACAAACAGAATCTTTCCGAGCTTGTGAGGTGAAAAATAAATTGTACAAATAAATTGTTTTATATGGCAGACACGTCAGCTCGAACATTTGGAAAATCTTTTTGGTGGTTTAATAAAAAAACTTTTAGTTTCAATTTGAAAGTCGAGCAAGTTTTACTATACTTTATGGGAGGAGGGATATTGTTCCAGCATTTAGTAGCTGCGTAGCGAAAACTGGCGTTTTGAAGTCTTTGGATCATTCTTTCGGTTTTTGACAGTAGTCGTTGGCCATACACCGTGTCCGCATAATTTAACTTAGATAACACCAAAGAATCCACAAGCAAGACTCGCATTTCTTCACTAAGATAGGGACGGGCTTTGTATAAAATCTTAAGGCTATAATAACAATTACGGATAGACACAGACACGTGTTTGTGAAAACGAAGTTCAGTGTCCATGATTAGACCTAGATTACGTGCCTCGTAGACCCGCTCGATAGGCTCTCCCATAACAGTTACACAGCCAGCACAAGGTTTAATTTTACCTAACTGGTGTTCGGTTCCAAAAAGCATATACTTGGTTTTTGTAGGGTTCAAGGCAAGCGTGTTGGCATTGGACCACTGTACTATGCTTTCAAGATCTGCATTAAGATCATTTAGTGCTTGTTCATAGTCTTCCGGCTTGAATGATATATAAACTTGTGTATCATCAGCATAGATATGGTATTTGCATTTATTTATACATTTAATTAGGTCAGCACAATACAAAATGAACAATATTGGACCAAGAATCGTGCCCTGTGGATCTCCCCGTCCTACTGAGTGATGTCTAGAGAGAACTGTTGAGCCGTCCGCTTGTATGCTGCATGCTTGCTTGCATGCTCGCTTGAATGCTGCATGTTTGCTTGAATGCTGCATGCTTGCTTGAATGCTGCATGCTTGCTTGCATGGTGCATGCTTGCTTACATGCATGGTGTATGCTTGTTTGCATGCTTCTTACAGGGAAATAAAAACCACATGTTCACAATCAATAATTATTTTATTGAGTTGCAAACAGCGTTTGTTTAAAAAATAATATTAGGATAAACAAACATTACATTATTTTAATTTAGGACATATAAGTTTTATTGAAAACGGTTTTAAGTCTTTTGTATATTAATGACTAGCTGCGCCCCGCGGTTGCACCCGCGTAAGGCACGATCCCGTGGGAATATCGGGATGAAAAGTTAGAATTCTATGTGTTATTCCAAGTTATAAACTATCTGTGTGCCAAATTTCATCCAAATCCGATCAGTAGTTTTTGCGTGAAAGGGTAACAAACATCCATCCATCCATCCATACTTACAAACTTTCGCGTTTATAATATCGGAATGAAAAGTATCCTATGTGTTATTCCAGGTTATAAACTATCTGTGTGCCAAATTTCATCCAAATACGTTCAGTAGTTTTTGCGTGAAAGGGTAACAAACATCCATCCATCCATGCTTACAAACTTCCGCGTTTATAATATTAGTTAGAAGTTAGATTGTAATATTTATGTCAAACGGGCATACTGTATTTTGGGATTTCAATTTTATGGCATGTTATATTATGTAACAGTAAGTTCGGGCAAGTTATCATTCGGACAAATGATGATTATGACAAAAAAAAATGCCACTTTAGACTATGGATAAAAAAGTTAGGGAACACAATAGAGAACTATCTTAAAATGAGGGAGGGAGATGATTTTGACCGGTATGTATATATGTTCATCTGTTCCCTCATAACGTCTTAACTGATAATATGTACCTACCTAACATAATTTCATAATTTGACAAATCTAACCAGTACACCTAATTTCACCCTACATGGCAGTGGACTAATTTGAACTTGGGGCACATGTAGACATTGAGAGGGATTGAGAGGGAGTAGGGCACTTGCGGTCCGAGGTAATATATTGGCCCGTAGATTCTCCCGTTGTAGTGACCAAGTCAAGATCTATTCATGGCTTTCTGTACGGGTCTGTATGCGGAGGGTCTATGGGTCAGCTACGCCAAAAATAATGTTTTTAGGATGTTATTGGAGCTGCCCCGTTTTTGTAGTGCATTAGAGATGTTTTCGCAAAACCGAACTGACGGTTTCCACGCAGTCATACGCAAAAAAGTAGATTTTACTTGTTGCTGAATATCTTTAAGAGTGTCATAGCCAAAAGTAAGGAATTTTAGCGATATTTTAGTTATCTCGGTGTACAAGATTATCGGCACCATTATAATTATTTTCAACACACTTGCTCGTAAAGTGGCTCTTATTGAACCGCTTTAAGGTTCATAATGCAGTGTATTATGGAAACGTGCTTTTTACTTTATATTACGCACTGATGCGGTAATGTGCGCCACAGATTACTATTTACTATTCGGAGTAATGACATGGCAGTATGGAATTAGTAAGTACTATCATTGCAGCATGGAATTTGTATCTAATAAAATTTGATTTTTGTTGAAGCTTTTTACCAAAGACAAGCGCTCAAAAGCAAGTTTTTTTTTTTAAGAACCACATTGTAAAAAAGAATCCCATGGGCATGCATGGGTTTTGTTTACCATAACTTAAATAACTAAACGTCAGTGGGATACTATACATTGAATTAGTATGAACTATCTTACTAATAAATGAGCACGACGAACCGCGCTGGCCTGCCCGTGTGCCTAAAAATGCCCGTGGGAATAAAACTCTATCTGTACTATTAAAATAGGGTTTATATCGTCTGTGGCAATTTCAGTCTATATTTCTCACTACCCTAACCCCATATGCGTATTATGTATTATTAACATTATTATATTTTTATATAGGCTGTTCAGCGGTATTACCACGGCCTTTATTTACATCCGCGCGCGCATCGCTAGCGGAAAAAACAAAACCAGCCTCCATTTTCCACAAATATTTGTTAAGTTTTTTGTTGTGTGGTTAAAATCATTATTAAAAATGTCGATTTCATGTAGGGGAGAAGAGCGTAAATAATAATAAATAGTTTTTACTACGCCATGGTACGTTTAGTTATAGTAAATTTTCAAAATTATTACGTTCGTTTAGTGCCACTTTTTCGCACTAGTGCTTTTTATATTTCAGTTTATTTTTTGCCTCTATCATCACCCCGACGTTGTTTTCGTTTAAATCATACGTGAGATGGAACTTCGTTCTTGACGGGTGTCTTGACTTTCGTGACTTTCGACCGCCGTGTGCGATTGACCCCCGTCAGGATCGAAGTTCCTTAGCAATCAATCTGCCTAGCCTTTTCCCAACTCTCATGGGGTCGGCTTAACCGGATGCAGCTGAATACCAGTGTTTTACGATCGAAGTTCCTTAGCAATAAAACGAATACTTCTTTCTTTAAACGCGTTATTAATAACCTACTCTAGATTTTGATTTTGATCAATTAATTTATCAATTTTTTTTATTTTTATTCCTCCCACAATGCGTTGTATGACACATGTTACATGTGCGTAAGATGATTTCCGACTCGTGTCGCCTTATATACTCGCGGCTTATCATCTATTTTCCGCACATAAATCATAAATAACTATTTTATTCATAAAGATACTACGAGTTGAGTTGTAAGAATGTGGCTGTTTGATGAGTAAGCAAGGCTTCCTGTGCTTATTCGATATAAGCACAGGAGTTGCATAATGACATTATAACACTCGTTTGGATGATATTATGTTTTCTATGACACTGGTTGTCTTAATGTTGGCAATAAGCTAACTGTTTCAGAAACTTTTACAGAGGATTTATAGCATGGGTTTAGATAAAAGCCATATGCTCTAGCCGGGCAATAATATTGTACTGAATTTCACTATGAACATTTGGTGCATAAAGTGATTCGAATTTAGAACTTCAACAAACTTACCATGTAAACTTTTACCAAAACTGTTTTCTATTTATGACATCACAAAATCCAACATGGCGGCATAGAGCGAATGTCAAGTGTTGTGAACTCTTTGGTCGATTTGCTCGACCAAAGAGGCAAAGAGTTCACACTTCATAGGTTTTCAAAGAGTTCACACTTCATAGGTTTTAGTGGCCGTCCAAAACCGATAAATATAATCATGTTCTTATTTAAGAAAATTGGTAACACTTTACATTTGTTATAAGCCGTCATGTTGGATTTTGTGATGCCTTAAAGAGCTTTTATCCTGCGGAACAACAGGACGCTTGGGAGGAGGAGGAGTTTAGGAAATATTGAGCGAACAGATTTGATGATTAAACATATACTGAAGTGTGACCTCTCTTCATTTAGGTAAAATTACCGGTTTCGCAACTGTTTTAATGATATATTCAAATTCAAATATTTCAGATAATCATCCAATGTATACTTAAGTACTTCTGCCGTGAATTTTTTCACATAACCAAAACCAACCATTTACCTCATTAGTCATAACTTTTATTTGCCATAAAATTAGTTGCCATAATAACGTAAGTAGTCATAATATGTCATAATTATTACTTTCAAGCGTTTATTGTTTTGTACAAAAAAAAATGGTATTTTTACATAATATTAATTTGCTCATATTAGCAACAATGCTAGTTCAGTACAAGCGCCCGCAATTTTGATGTTATGTTAAACTGAATAATTTTGCTATTAACATATTAATTGAAAAAAATAAAAAAAAAATACAAAAAAAAACAACTGACTTCGCCGAATAGCTGAATGGTGCTGATCCATGTGTCATGTTTGTAAACGGGCGCCATCAGTAGGGACTGGTCATCTCTTAGCTGCCACAGCTTATTTTAATAGAATTGTTTAATTTTTGAACAAAAAAACACTAAAAACGTGATAAATAACTTTAATTTCGGAAGTCGGTGCTTTTCAATTTTTGTTTTTTGCCACCGACTTCCGAAATTAAAGTTATTTTTCACGTTTTTAGTGTTTTTTTTTGAAGTCGGTTGTTTTTTTTTTGTAAAAAGTTTTTATTTTTCACTTTTTAGTTGTGGTACCCTACACACATTCGAATACCACTACCTGCTATGTAAATAACAGTGAAGGAGTCAAACAATATATCGTCTACATACACTAAGTGGGAAAAATATATAATTATTGAAGCTAACTCAAAAAATACGCAAGCAAAGTTAATAAAATTGTATGGGAGTTATATGGGACCACCTCTGAAGCATGACCTACCAAACAAAAAAAGAATCATCAAAATCGATTCATAATTGGCGGAGAAACCGCGTAATATACACACAAAAAAAAAAACAAAATACAGACTAATTTTGAACCTCCTCCTTTTTGAAGAAGTCGGTTAAAAATAGTTTACGCTGCACGAAAAAAAAAAAAACATGCAGCAGGCATGGTTTGCACGCCGGCCACCCTCAGCTGCAGCGGCGAGCGTTACAACCACCTGCTCCTCAACTCGCGGGCCGCCTCGCCCCGCCGCGCCTTCGTGATTTTAAATTACACTCTAGGGGTAGGGCATACAAGACTGCGTGGAGTCGGATTTACAGCGATGCGTTCTTTCACTAAAACCTAATTTTTGGCAAACTTTTCAGGACTAACAATCTATACATAGCTGCCCTAGCTATGTATAGATAGAGAACGGTTCTACCGTTTATTGTTGTTGATAGAAGGTAGAACTTTTTAGGTAGAAATTATATTAAATTTTGCTTATGTCAAGTATCGATTATGTAATGTGTTACTTATAGAAAGTAATGATTATGACACATGTTATTATGGCAACTAATTTTATGGCAAATAAAAGTTATGACTAATAAGTTGTTATGACAAACGTTATTAGTATAAATGATAATAGGGCAAGTGAATATTATGACAAATGAAATTATGGCAACCAAACAATACCACTTAGCCAAATGTTAGTAGGTATTAAATTAAATTAATAATAATAAACAACTAATGAACCATTGAACTGTAACTCGTCCAACGGTACAGTAAATTATTTGGATTAGTGTGTCTGAACACTTATCCACCTTCGTAAGAGGGGAGAGTCCCACCGGTCAGAAAACACATTCAGGATGCCGTTGGAGGAGGAGCGCAAGCGCGCCATCATGGAAGCGTATCGCCGCAAACTGGTCGACCCACGCTTCCGCGAAACTTCCTGACGCTCTACATCATTAAGCATACTTATATATATTTTTTACGCGATTCTTTTTTAAGTAATGCTAGGCAGATTGATAGGTGTTAAAGTGGCGAATTTTCATTTTATTTTCGCTGCAATAAATAGCTTGTCAAAATGATAATGGAACCCTCCGTAGGTTTTACCGTAATCAGGTTACTAGGCAAAAAGCCAGTGTTTTAGAAGCCAATGTTCCCCGAAATTGCACTGACATAAAACAATAGACGGCAAATAGACGGGATATATATAATTATAGGGCCATGTTGGCACTCTTTAGATAATGTCTCTTTAATGTCTCGCTGATGGTGGCGTGTGTGTTGGATCATTAAGTTCCCTTCAAAATGGTTGAGCTGAATGGTGCTGATCCATGTGTCATGTTTGTAAACGGGCGCCATCAGTAGGCACTGGTCATCTCTTAGCTGCCACAGCTTATTTTAATAGAATTGTTTAATTTTTGAACAAAAAAACACTAAAAACGTGATAAATAACTTTAATTTCGGAAGTCGGTGCTTTTCAATTTTTGTTTTTTGCCACCGACTTCCGAAATTAAAGTTATTTTTCACGTTTTTTGTGTTTTTTTTTGAAGTCGGTTGTTTTTTTTTTGTAAAAAGTTTTTATTTTTCACTTTTTAGTTGTGGTACCTACCCTACACACATTCGAATACCACTACCTGCTATGTAAATAACAGTGACGGAGTCAAACAATATATCGTCTACATACACTAAGTGGGAAAAATACGTAATTATTGAAGCTAACCCAAAAACTACGCAAGCAAAGTTAATAAAATTTATATCGGACCACCTCTGAAGCATGACCTACCAAACAAAAAAAGAATCATCAAAATCGATTCATAATTGACGGAGTAATCGCGTAACATACACACAAAAAAAAAAAAAAAAAAACATACAGACGAATTGAGAACCTCCTCCTTTTTGAAGAAGTCGGTTATAAATACATTTCATCTTTGGCTGCAAACGATTTAATCAGACTTTAGTAACACTGCAAATGTCTAAATGGGTGAATGGTTTGGTAAATGATTGAGTTATTATTAGAATTCTTTAAATTGTCACTAAAATGTACAAAATAAAAATAAATAATTAAAAAATTAAAAAAACACGACTGCCCTGCTAAAAAACGAACAAAAAAGTAAAAAAAAAGTTGATAAAATTGTCATTGCAGTCGGGGGACCTCTTAGATAAAAAAGTAAGTATTCCACAGAACGGTCCCCCGACTGCAATGACAATTTTATCAACTTGTTTTTAACTTTTTAGTTCGTTTTTTAGCAGGGCAGTCGTGTTTTTTGTTTGTTACGCTTTCACGCTTAAACGGCTGAACGGATTTAGATGAAATTTGGCACAAGGGTAGACCATGACCTGGAATAGGACATAGGATACTTTTTATCCCGATATTCCCACGGGATCGAGATTTACGCGGGTGAAACCGCGGGGCGCAGCTAGTTTGAAATATTTTTAAATAAATTTTAATTATTGAACTTGGTGTGTGGGATGGGAACTTGGGTGCGGGATCAGCATGCCTGGTATACTCAGCACCGAAAGCTTACCGACGAAGGCGACGAATGAGGAAATATGAAAGCAGTGCGGTATCGTTTTGGTATACCGAGCATATTATACCGAAACGATACTGCACCGACCAATGAGGAAATGGCCTTACGATTCAAAAGATACAGCCGTGTGACAGACAGACAGACTGACGGACAACCGAGCCTTGGTAACAGGGTCCCGTGGGTACCCTTTGGGTACGGAACCCTAAAAATGACCTAGTGACCACATTGAGTCATGAGACCAGCGCTATTTGTTGCCAGAGGACGCCGAATAGGATCACACCGCTGCCTGTTCCTACCTGTGGAGGCGTGCGTGTAATAGTGCTGCCCCAGAGACCTCGGATAACGTGTCTGAGAAATAGCCAGTGTGTCGGATAGCACATTGTTGGCAGTGAGTGTGTAGGTGGCTGGCGTAAGAGACGCGCGTTGCGGTGGTGCCGCAGGGAGCCGTTAACGACCTTCGCGTTGCTCGTTATTGGCGCTATCCATCATCGCGCCCGCGGTCGCCGACACGACTCCCCTCCCTCACCCCAAACCGCCACCCTCGCCTAGGTACTCTTTCACAAGGCCGGGACCGCGACACGTTGTAGCTGGAATATTGACGACAAAGGTCTACTATGGACAGCGATGATCGAAATCCTACAATAATATATATATATTTATATATATATATGATATATATATATGTGTGGGAGCGGCCGAGACGGGACTCGGGCTCACAAACATCATCAGAAGGGCAATTATCAATTAAATTGTTCATTATGTAACTTTATGTCTACGTCGTGGGCAAAGGAAACGCGTATAATCACTCTAACTAGAGAAGTCTAAACGAATTAGAAGGGCGCAACGAGTCCGTGGGTCGCGCTCGGTCTCGTGGTCTGAATGGAACTGACTGCCTGATCCAGGCTCCTCTGATGCTTAACTCTTAACGTCTTAAAACGTTGTCACGAGAAACCAAGCCGACCCCCGGCCTCGTTCGACGCACTTAAGGTTCACGTCGTCGCCTTTCTTATCGGAAACAATAATTCATTATTTAATATCAATAAGCTCTGCGCGCTAACAAAGACCACAGTGATCTTGAGAGTTAGACGCGGTGTGAATGACGCCATCGTCACACGCTGATAAGAACTGGACGAGGTGTGAGCTGACACCATCGTCCCGCGCCACGACACGGCTATCCTGACTATCACACGTCCTCGTGTGCTGTAAAATTTCACAATTTATGTTGTCACCTGCAAAATGACAACCCTTCATGTAGGGACCGTTCGGCTATCCTACCAACAATCTCAAACATATAACGGTGTCTACCCTAACACCCAGTATATATATATATATATTATATTATTATATTGTTATAAATGTGAAAGTTTGTGTGTTTGGATGTTTGTTACTCAATCACGCAAAAACGGCTGAATGGATTTGGATGAAATTTGGCAAACAGATAGTTTATAACCTGGATTAACACATAGGATACTTTTTATACGGGATCGAGACTTACGCGGGTGAAACCGCGGGGCGCAGCTAATTTATTATAAATTGGAGTGAATTCGTATGTACTTACAACAATAACAGAGCAAAACAGTCTTGTTTTTTTTTTCTGTTACATTCCACGGAATCAACCTTCAACATCTTCCTTCCGTGTCTGCTGTTGCAGTGTGCAGGACAAATCCCCCCCACTACACTGGATCATGACCACCGCCCACGATACGGTGACTGCTCGACACTACTTTGCAAGTTTGCACTAGTGAAGGCAAGTGCGGATTCAGTGCTGACACAGCGAGCAACAGTCACAGACGGTGTGTGCGACGAGTCGATAGCCGTGCACGCGGGCTCGGGCGCAGTGCGGCGCGCCGGGGCATCGCCCGCCCCGAGCACCCACCACGAGTCACGCGCCCTCGCCAGCTGCCGCCACCTCGCGTCCTGAAGTTATATCACCGCTAGCGTTACCCGATAAATAACATATCATTATCCTTGATGTAAGCTTACAAATCGCCGCGCCGCGCGACTTGTTTCCT
The DNA here is from genome assembly GCA_948473465.1 of Lithophane ornitopus. NCBI lineage: Eukaryota > Metazoa > Arthropoda > Insecta > Lepidoptera > Noctuidae > Lithophane > Lithophane ornitopus. Next base: position 16,794,845 of record OX419628.1, read on the forward strand.
TCCCACGTTCACCTTTGACCGGACTATGACGATGACAAGTTGGCTGTACGCGTCCGCGTATGGCTTAAGTGAATATGCCAGGTATCACGAGCCGTAAACGGGCGGGCGCGGGCGCGGGTGCTGCGACTGCGCGACCTCGACTTGCCGGTGAATGGACCGCGCACTGACTCGCAAGTGCTCGCTACGCATGCCGCCGACAGTAATGCATCTTTAAATTTAAAATGGCATGTCATCCAATTCACACACGTACAAGTAAGTACCGGTTTCTTCTTGCCGGGACCTTCACCCCGATTCACAAAGCTCGTTGCTTTGGGAGTTTTTATGACGGGGATATTACTTCCATAGCCTCAGACCAAAATAAAAACCAAGACAGAGCGCTGTCAACAGTAACGTGAGGCCAGTTTCGTAAACATATTGTGTGCACATTTAATTTAGTGTAGTTTGATTGTAAATGGTTATAAATTTGTGCGTTTGAGCGTGAATGCACAGAGCGGTGGTGTAGTTTTGGCATGCTTCACTGTATTGTTGTCTTGGTTTTTTATTTGGTCTGAGTCCATAGCCCATAGTTTTAAATACTTTGAAAAACATGATACGTTTCTGGTGCCTAGTTTAGCGTAGCAAAGAAGCACGACGTGTGATGGAGTCTCTATTAGTCTCCTGTCATTTTCGTTGAACATTTTCACGAACATTCGGTGACTCTCTGTAAGGAGGACAGAAGTAATAAAAGTACCATGCGAGGAGCGCGCGTTAAATATGTAGCTATGTCAAAGTCAAAGTCGAAATAAAATTAAAAAACCAAAAACCCAAAAGTTACACCATATTACAGTTTATTGGTTTGTTCCCCGCTTGTAATACCAAGAATAAGAATAAGAATAGTTTATTTGTGAAACATAGGTAATTACATAAAAAGATCTTAGAAATTAGGTAGTGCGCTATGTTTTGCCAATGGTGACATACAAATGACCAATTTTTTTTTTTTTTTTTTTTCGAATAGTTGATTAGGTACTTTTGAATTACAATGATAAATTTATTACAATATAAATAAGTATTTGAGTAGGTACCCAGTTATAACGCATATTAACGCATGCATGCAAATTACATTTTATTACAATTCAGAGTCAGTTTCATTTCATGTCAAAATTTTTGTGTCAGATTTTTAAATTCAAAAGATTAGTTTAAAGTGTATGTCAGAATTATTGCATGCAAATTAAATTTTATTACAATTCACAGTCAATATAATATCATGTCAAAAAATATTTATTTAAATTCAAAAGGTTAGTATAATTATAATGATAAAATATATGTCAGGATTACATTATTACAGAGATTTGTCATTAAGAAACTCATCTAGAGAATAATAACATCTTTCAAGCAATAACCCGTTAAGTGTTATTTTAAACTTTTGCAAAATTCTACAGATTATAATGCTTGTTTTTCTCTTTTGCGTTTTTGCAGGCGGGTTTTTTGTTTTTTTAATTTCAAGCTTTTTAGTTATATCCTACTAATCCTACTAATATATATATATATATATATATATATATATATATATATATATATATATATATAAATATATATTCTCGGAGGAGCTCGTGGCTATACCCCATTTGAAATAAGATTAGAAATTTAAATAAGCCTTTTTTACCGCCCGTTCAACCGATTTTGACTTCTATTGCGTTGGTGGCACGACAAATGGCAGCTGCAGTAGACAGCTGGTATTGTGTAACTTTTAATGCCAGCCTTATGCCTACGGTATAGAAGTCAAAATCGGTTGAACGGACTGTATAAAGGTTTGTTTAAATCTCTAATCTTATTTCAAATGAAGTATAAGTAATAATAGCCGCATGGGTCGATCCATCAGGTTAAGGTTGATGCGCTAGGGTGGCCCGCGAAATTCAAATTTTCTTACGTTTTTTGCAATTTGCAGGTCAGTATCAGGTTGTATGTTGATCTAAATATTATTAGCGGCCGTAACAAATATGGACTTACAGAATTATAAACATTAGAATCAGCAATACAAATCTCTAAGTTCATGTAAGTGTATTGAATAAAAATTTCATAAAATCGTCGTCAATACACTTACATGAACTTAGAGAGTTGTATTGCTGATTCTAATGTTTATAATTCTGTAAGTCTAAGATTTTTATTTATTTTTACATGTAAAACGATCCCTTTTAGTGTCCAAGTTAAAAAGTTCGATATGTTATTAACCCAAATATTAAGAACACACAAAACAAGAAAAATTTAATTAAAAAATTGCTGTTTTTTGACACATTTTTATTAATTTAAATAAAAAAAGATTATCAAACTCTTATTTAAGTAACATATAAAGTTATATTATATACAAAATAATTAATACTAAGCATTTGTAAAATAAAGTAAAATAAATTAAAAAAAAGACAAAATTTCATTAAATATTACAAAAAAAAACCCAAACACACTCAAATACAAATTTACAAATATGTACATATATAATTTTTTTTTTTTTTTCCTTATCACTCTCGTTGTCAGACTCCAATTCTGAGTCAGCATCCAGATTGGATATATCCAAAAACTCGAACTCAGTTTCCTGAAATTGAATTAAGTCGAGAGTTTCAGCAAAAAAGCTCTGCTTTTTCTTGGCATCTAACTTAGGCCTTTGTGCACTTAGCAAAGGATCCGAAGAAACTACAAGCATATTTAAAATGTCTTTATTGGAATCCTGCCTGCTTCTTTTCCGCGAATGATGTTCTCGAATCCTCCTAAAACCTTTGTTTCGAGACTCTGAGGCTTCTTCCGAGAGAGTCCCAATCGGCACAATATTATTTTTCTCGATTATGTCAGACCCATGGATTAATAATTTATGAACGGTTGACGACATGTAGTACCAGTCGTATAATAATACGTAATTTTCTGCTGTTTTGCGGGCATAATCTCTAAATTTTATAATATCGACCTGCTCTCCAGATGTAATTGCTTGTAAAATTACAGCAAATCTTTTGATGAGGTCTTCATCCAAACCGGTTATAGCTGCGGTTTTATTAGGAAACTCAAAGAATTTTCTTGCAGTATTCCCGTCATTGGTGGTTCCCGAGCCTTGTTTTACTATATCACTGAACAATACTTCATGATCAAATGAAGTACTCTCACTTCGTAGAAGAACAAACAAGTCTAAATTGGTGATTAAACTTTCCATTCTAAGATTTTATAGTCGCAGATTGTTAGCAGTTACACAGTTGTGAACAAACTAAATTATAAAACAAAACTTTAGCCCTTTTATTGCAATACGCCAATAATTAGGTAACTACCCTCATTAGTTATCTTCTCATTAGCTAATGAAAATTTATAATTGTCACTAACTATTCTTAGAACTCATAGCACTGCTAATTAACAAATTACCTTACTTATAGGGAAAAGTTGAATGTAATCCATAGTTGGCATTGTCGTGAGATATTGAAAATCATTAAATCACCTATAAAGACTCATTAGAAGACCTAATCAGTGTAGTTACTTAATCACTTCTTATCGGACTCATTAGAAGAGTAAACAATTGGTAATTTGGTTGTATGAAAAGTTTTAAAACTCATGATGTGTTGATAAATATCTAGCTCAAACATAGTTGTCTACGTGTGGGAGTACTATAAACCTCTGCCAACTCCTTCGGAAATATAGGAGTGATGCTATTTTATGTTACGTGTAGTTAAAAGTCCGTGTTCTTCAACATAAACACTAAAAGGAATCGTTTCATATGTAAAAACAAATAAAAATATTTTGACGATTTTTTTAAAAAAACGGCATGAAATTTTTCGTCAAATCCGCAACCAAAAAATTATAAATAATTAGCACTATGACCACCTCCAAGGATATTACGGTTAAACATGCCGTTTAGGAGATAATTCGATTTTTCATACTAGCTCCATTTTTTTCTTATAAAAATTATAACTCTTCCATTTGTTTATTTTATAGAACAGTAATGATCAGCAGAAGTCATTTCCAGCAAAAAAAATAACATTTAAGAAACCGAGATCCTATGTCTTCTACAGCCGATTTTCGATCCACCGTGCGACACCTCGTATGTTAAAATCAATCAAGCCGTTTAGGTTACAGAACATGCCAAAGAAATAGACATACATACATACATACATACTCTCGAAAAACATAACCCTCCTTCTGAGGGCGTCGGGTAATGAAATGAAATGAAATTGTTTATTCTGTAAATAGGATATTGGAATCACTTTTACACGTCATATTCAAAAATATTAAAAATAAGCTAGATGAGGTCGGCGTTTCCTATCTGACTACTCTGAGAAGAAAGGCCGAAACAAACTCAGAGGTCACAGTCTTTTTCATAGTCCAGACATAATTTTGGTCAAGCCATATATGAGGACCATGTAAATTCGAGTCTGAAATGGTCTTGAACCACACAGATTTGAGTGGACCTGTCCAGTCAGTGCAAGCATTTGTCAGTAATAGTGGAGCTCAACCGACTAATCATTTATTTCAAATAGGCACATTAAAGGCACTTTTGAACGTCAAAAACTAAGGAATAGAACTGATTCTAGTTGCCCCTTTCAAAAGGTAGTTTTCGTACGGAGAACAATGGGCAAGAAACTCCACCGTTACTCTTTAAAAAAATGTTTTACAATAATTTTGTATAAGTATGTTTTACAATATTTTGTTTTGTATGATTTCACATGTATTTACGTATTCACATGTAATTATAATTGTACATCAATTATAATTACATGTAAAGTTTTTTGTTGAAACACAAACTGTGACTCGACATCAGATGATAATAGGTATGTATGGACTTTTGAGCTGGTGTATTGTTCGTTTGTGTTGTGTTTGTGACACATTTGCATCGCTGTGCACACGAGGACGGCGGCGTGCGCGGCCAGGTGCCCGGCGACCTCGTGCGCTTGCGTCACCGCACGCCCCGCTCTGCCGGCTGCTCCAAACACTTCAACCCACCACTTACTATCACATCTACACACACGTCATTGTCGTCGTCATCTAGAGCCTGACTTTACCTACTGCCGGGTACAGGCATCTCTTCGTCAGTGCCAATCTCCCTGCACCAGCGCCATGCTACTGACATTTGTGTACCTACCTAATTGAAGCATAATGGGCATGTATAATGGGTACTATGCTAACATTCTTATGAGTATCACACAGTTTCGGCGGTGCGCGGCGTGCGGTGTGAGCCGTGAGCGCTTTTCGCTTACAATAATTATAAGTAAACAAAAAAAATGTATGAGTCATTGTTGCTCGACGTGCGAACCAATATAACGAGCGCTCACAACATTGTGAGTGTTGGTGCATCGTGTAAACATTTACTCAGCTGTAATTATACAGTTCGTGCGTTACGATTACGCCTCGCTCAAACATGCAGGCGTCCTCACACCTTCACACAGGCACTCTGCGGGAGCCGACAAGCAAATGAACTCAAGTTTTCAAATTAATTAGCTTACGCTTAAATTTATTGGAAAACAGCACAGCCAAAACGCTGGGTGTACAAACTACAAAACCACAAAGACGATACCTACCTATAAAGAAAAATTTATAAAACATCTGAGCCACCATCTTGGATTTATTTCACTGTCGGCTTTAGCACCATTAAAAACCATGAAAACGATACCTATCTACTATGATGAAAAATTAAAAAAAGTTCAGAGCCGCCATCTTGGATTTACATTTTGAAAACCAAATCGAAAAAAAAACTTCGCAGCCGACCTCTTGTATTTTATTTTGCCCCCACTATCGGCTTTAGCACCCCCGAAACATATGAGAAAACTATTTGATTTCGCAGCCGCCATCTTGGATTTTCATTTTGACAAATTCACACTTTCACTCTCTCCGGCATGCTGTGTACTCGAAGGATTCTAGGGCTCCAGAGTGCAGCGAAGAATTCCTGAGCTAAACGAGTGAGTTAAGACTGGAATCTCAAGAGTAGCGAGCGATTCAAGCTCGTCCAAGACTGAGATATCTTTATCCCGAGGAGCATAGCCTACTTTTCGCACCTACTGCTAAGAATGAAAAAACGAAATTGATTTTCGAATTTGTACCTTATGAAACTGTTAAATAGCCGGGGTATACAGCAGCAGTGCAGTTGTGCAGTTTCATACACAATTTGGACCGTGTTATGCATAAAGCAGCCATATGGCACATTTTTCCAAAAATGAGTTATAAACACAGCCAGACTAATTTCGACATACCAGATTTTTGCAAAAACAGCCATGTCGATATCTCTATTTATCACGGAGAGTCGTCAAATGCAGCCATATCTACAAATGTTTATTGTAAAAAACAGCCATCTTCATGTAAAATGCAGCCAATTTTGACAAAAATTAAAATACCTATTTTGCAGAAGTCAGCCTAACTACATGGCCGTTTTTTACAAATTTAAAAATGTTCGGAGTTATCGGTGTTCAAGTTACGTAAAAGGCAGCCATTCTATGATGGCTGTTTACTGTAAATTATTTATTTGTTGTTAATCGCAGTTGGCTTTTTTTATTTATTTGATTTTTTTTAAATAAGACCTACAGGAAGTGTAGGTACCTAGTTAAAGACAGTAAAAAACAGTATGAATACATTATACAACAGTCGGATTGTTTTAGTGAGCTTAGTAAACATTTTAGTCAAGAGTTGCCACACTTAATATTTTTTTGTCTATTTTTTATTTTTTTAATAGTTACAGATATCATTTTAAAAAACAACCTACTTACATGGCTGGTTTATTCTTTATTGTGATTTCTACAAAATAAGCTATTTTGTATAAAACATCCACGTCTAAAATCGCAATTATTAATATTCATAGCCACGTTTCGAAATTCTGTATAAAATACAAAAAAATACAATAGTTATACCAATATGTCTCAAATATAAAATAATCAGAACACTAATATACAACCGAAGTGCAACCATCGACAGAAAAATGCTTATAACTCTGTTTGTACTTTTCCTGACATGGCTGCCTTCTTCATAACACGGTCTATTTTATCTCAACTCTATGACGCCCAAATTCAATATTCTAACGGGACACGCGCCACAGTAATGCTGGGGCCACACTACGGTCAACGTCAATGCCCATCACCGCCTCAACGTGGTACTGCCGATAATGTTCCTTCCCGCCCGGCCGGTTTTTTAAACGACTGCCCAAAAAGGAGTGTAATGTTTTCAGGGTTCATGTATGTATGTATGTAGGTATGTTAGTTTCTGTAATCCACCATAACTTTTAAATGACTGAACGGATTTTGATGTATCGTTAGAATCCTTAGGTACATCTTAGATTAAAAAGTGTTCCACAGAACGGTCCCCCGACTGCAATGACAATTTTATTAACTTTTTTTTAACTTTTTAGTTCGTGTTTTACCAGGGCAGTCTTGTTTTTTTACCCGACTGCCCCAGGAGGAGGGTAAAGTTTTTAATTATTTATTTATATTTATTATAGCAATTTAGTCATTGGTGCCGATTCTCTTGTCACAAAATTCTAAAAATTACACTAATAATAAAAATCAGTAGTTTATTCCTGTCAAAAGACGATTTTCCATTCTGAAATAGACTATAGTGACAGCTTAACTATATTTTAGTTTGACAACACTAAAATGGCACTAAACTATATTAGTTTAGTGAATTTTTTTTTTTTTAATTACTTTAAGCACACAAATGTACAGAGGCGGACTTAATGCCATAAGCATATTAGGCCATAGGCTATTTGACGTTTCTCACCGAAAATTTAGATTTTCTAAACAAAATCTGACTATTTTTAATAGCGATTAAAAAGGTGTGGAGTAAAATTAGATGTCATGAACCTAAATTCAAACCAACACCTCGACTTGAGTTGTAAAACAGTACTGTATCTTTTTTTATTTTCTTTTGCTTATATCTCGAAAATGGTGTGTCCTATCTAGCGTTGCAAAACTTCGGAAGTATTCGCAATATTTCGGTAATATTCGCAATATTTCGGTAATATTCAAAAGAATACTTACTTCGATTGGATGGAAGGAATACTTCCGCAGCACCAGCGCTCGCTTGGACGTGGTGTGCCTTATGGCGTGTTAATAAAATTAACGTAGTATTATTCGATGATTTTAATAAGATTTTAAGTCCGTTCAACCGATTTTGGCCTCTATTGCGTTGGTAGCATGACAAATGGCAGCTGCAGTAGACAGTTGGTATTGCGTAACGATTTTTGCTTTTAATGCCATTGGCATCCTTATGCCTACGGTATAGACGTCAAAATCGGTTGATCTTATTTCAAATGGGAAACTTTGCGGGAATATTTCCCTGTAAGTAGTTATGTACTGGTATGTATTATCCATTTTAAATGTGGCCCTGGACGACCGAGCGTGGCTGCAAGCCACACTTCCCATCCGTCTTGGTGGCCTCGGCGTCCGCAAAGTTGTATTAGCTTACCGGCGTTCCGGTCCTCTGTCCACAGCACTGAAAAGTTGACCGGGAAAATTTTAGCCCCCTGCCTGGTTGACCCTTAAGTGCCGTGCTTGACCGATGCAGAGAACGCCTGGAAAGTGGCCAACCCATTTTCCCAGAGGCAGTGTGGGATGAGCCGCTCTGCAGGTTGGTACGGAATAATCTTATAAATACGCCCACCAATACTGATGAGCGTGCCCGCCTGCTGGCTGTGGGTGAATGAGAGTCGGGCCTCTGGCTTCAGGCACTACCGTCACCCAACGTAGGCACTATGCTGGGTGACACCACCTACCGGCTCGCTATTGTCTGCGTCTAGGCGCTCCTTGCGTGGCTCCGCATCGCTGCCAATGCGGTGAAGGTGCCGACTGCCTCGGTCACCATGGCCTATCCTGCAGGAGAAGCGCAGGCCGGATAGCACGGCACGCCAGCATCAATGACATCATCCGTCGTGCTCTTGTCACCGCCGGGGTGACAGCTGTTCTAGAACCCAATGGCCTGGCACGCGACGATGGGAAGAGACCAGACGGAATGACCATAATGCTTTGGAAGGTAGGTAGGCCTTTGGTGTGGGATGCAACGTGTGTCGACACCCTTGCGCCATCCCATCTTCCTAGCACGGCGGGCTGTGCTGGAGCTGCTCCTGCAGGTGCAGAAAACCTCAAACGGCGCAAATACCTTATCCTTCCAATCTTATCGGGACGTATATGTTCGAGCCGTTTGGGGTTGAAACCCTAGGGCCATGGGGTCCGAGTGCCTGCACTTGGTTTTTCAAGACATCGCCAAGCGCTTGGTCGACTCTTCACGTGACCAGAGGGCTGGCCTATTTTTTGGCCAAAGAATCAGCATTGTCATACAACGTGGCAATGCGGCCAGCCTTTTGGGCACTTTTCCTGTTGACAGCGATGCGGACGAATTTTTTGATGCCCTTTGATAATTTCCCCTTGTACATAATTATTATTATTAAGTAGATATTACAAATTAGCTTAGTTATATTTACCTGTAATTATGTGAGTATTTATCCAAATAAAATAAAAATTTCAGTTATGTACTTGTGTGTACTTATTATTTTATTTTTGTACGGTTGAGTTTAGAATGTGTCGATTTTGTGCGGATGTTATGTGCTTACAAGTTTAGTTTTCTTCGTAAAAATGTTTTTGTATTTATTATGATTTAATGGAAAGAAATGTAAATAATTAAGTACGTACTTACATACTTTACTAGTTGAGTAGGTAGGTATACCTACGTTACCTACTTTCTACGACGATGTTTTACCAAAAAGTTTGTTTTGTTCTTTGTGTTCAACCGAAATTAATAATTCAAATAAGTACATATAGAACACTTGAAATAATATAATATTTAGAATGAACTTTTTATTAGGTACCTACCTATTAAAATATGGTACTAACTATTTTATAAACTCAATATCTACCTATGTATTTACCTCTATAGCACTTTCACACCTAAACCGCATAAAAAAACTTATAATGTAGGTAAATACTTTATCTAAGTCTTCTAAGTAGATGATAAGAAACTTTCGGAAGATTTCAAATCGTATTTTACTCATTTCAAAAAAGGCGGGTTTCACTAACAAAGCACCGTAATTTAAAAAAAAAAACTTTTCGGTATTGATTCATTGATTCGAATTCGAAAATTTGAATTCACGTGCCTCGTATCCCGCCATTTTTGTTCGATATAAGGGCGCGTCTACTTAGAACCGATTTACAGGTCCGTTTAAACGTATATGTTATTAGCGTATGTAGTTGTATGACCCAGTTCACACACATGACAGTATTCTGGACCCAGTAAAGTTTAGATTCGTCTTCTTGCAGCTGACGCACAAGAGCATCTCGACAAAATCATTGCCTTAAAAATGGATGTATCCAATAGCGCCGGGGCTTCCTCCGACGCAGACGACGATAGTACCAATACAACACGACAACGTCCATCCTCGTAGAAAGTAGGCGATACACTGAAGAACGAAAGTCAAGTAGCGTCGGATCTGTTAAAATGGGTCCTGTAAATGCTCTGTGAATATTACCTCCAGTAGCGACGGATCCGTTAAAATCGGTCCTGTAAATGCTGTGTGAATATTACCTCCAGTAGCCACGGATCAGTTAAAAAGGATCCTGTAAAATCGGGCGTTCTATACTTCTATGTGTACGCGCGTAAGTAAATTTCCAATCGATTAAACCTGTGGAAGATTCTCACATCCATTCATCAACTAGAAAAGAGCTGATAATCTTCAAACGGCTGAACCGATTTACTTGAGTAATAGCTAAGCACACTCTCGATCATGTCATCTTTCAAACAAAACAAAAAAAAACAAAATTGGTTAAAAAAGAGGGATGTTATAAGTTTAACGTGTGTATCTACACACGTTAAACTTATAACATCCCTCTTTTTCCGTCCGGGGTTAAAAATAGTAGTAGTAGCCCATCGGCATCAGGATCAGGGTTCAAGCTGCCGGTGGTCAGGGCTCTAGAGAGAGGAACCTCCTCACTATGCATGCCGTGTCCAGGAGTACTCCTTTCTGAATCAAGCCCTTGACCACACCTCAAGAGGCTCTCCGCTATTAGGCCGCTATTGACCGTAAAGATTATCGGTACAATGATTGCAGAGTCCACATCCCACATGTCGACAACCTCGTGTGCTAATTCAAGATACTTGTTTTTTTTTATCTTTCTCAGCTTTCACGAGATTCTCGTCATGAGTTCTGCGATATCAACAATCATTGCACGGCGCTCTCGTCTATCCATCACCACAATATCAGGCTTATTGGCTACAATAGTCCTGTCAGTGATGATAGATCGATCTCAGTGCAATGTCGCGTGACCATTTTCAAGAACATAGGTACCTGTAATATGGTACTTCATACTCCACAAGCTTGTACTGCAAGGCAAGTTGCTGGTGGATAAACCTAGCCACTAGATTGTGTCTGTGCAAGTACTCGGCGTTAGCAACATAAGAACAACAGGAAGAAATATGTCGGATAGATTCACCGGGTCAACCAAACCGTTCTTGACAAATGTATTTCCGATCATTTATATTACCTATATAAGTATATTAGTAATTTCCTTAACATATAAGTAGGTACTTTATAAAATCACGTGGCGCGCGCCGACCGCCACGGGGAGTGCGGCCACAGATACTCTTGTGGTGCGGCTACGTGGGTTGTGCCACGGGAACGATACATTGCGTGTGAGGTAATAAAACAAATCAAATCGTTTGCACGAGCCTTAACGTTCCTGAAATAATTTCATGTACCGGTCGTCTTAGTATGATAATACTGAATTCATCATATCAGTCTGCAGAGGGCTGTCCTTTACACCCTGTTTAAGTTTATTTAAATAATTATGTAGGAACTACGATAAAATAGGTTTACTAAGAACATCTTATTTTTGTTCAATAAAATAGGAGATCAAAACACGTTAAAATAACTTTGTTAGGAAATTCTGGGTACGATTGCTTCACGAAGCTATAAGTTTCTGAAGCTACCAAATTTGGTGAAGTTATTGTAAATGAGTGTTTTCATTTATGTGGATTGTTTAGCGAATTCTGTTTTGACGGGGATCATCGGTACCTCGCTTGAAGTCACGCTTTCTAACCAAGTCTTCGTAGTCGTCAGAGTCAGAGTTGAATACTTCCTTCTGGGTAAAGAGAGTGGTTTTTAATATTCTTCTAACATTAAGTAAGTAATTGAGTTTCTTTGAAAAGAAGAACGGTATGTAATCAACGTCATGTAACAAACGGAAAGGCTTTTCGATCATCGTTTTTATGTTTAGGACTGCAAGTTGTGGTTTTTCTGGGTCTACGAGGAGGTGGCAGTGCCACCCCAAGCTAGGATACAGTAAGATAGAACCGGCTGGCATAAAGTGATATAAATAAAAATTGTCTTTATTGGTCCTGACTCCTGATCCTTTAACTGTTTCATTACAATCAAGTATCATTTTCGTACCTTACATCTAAAAATTTTCTGTCGCCCGATTCAACCTATTCTTAACACACTTGATTTTCCAAATACGTCATGATGCCGCTTGTTGTATACCTATCTGTCGATGAGATACGCTCGCCGGCGGGTGCCGGGCGCCGCGGCCGATAACCGCTGGTTCGGCACTTGAGCACATTGATCGCCAGCCAGTTTACGCGTGTGACGGCGGCGGGCGGCGCGCACACTACGGTCCTTTCATTTAGCATTCATGATAATAACGTAGACTATTATTAAGCCTTTTTGTCTAGAATGCTAGATATAGTGCATATTTTCTCAATAAGCCTATTATACACCTTCTGGATTACGCTGAGGCAGTGTAGGTTTACATGCAAATAGTTTAGTAGTAATGTAGACATATTCCACGTGGGAGCGGGGCTGTGGGCCAGCGGGCTGCGGGCTTCGGGGTGCTACGCGGCTGTACGTATTCAGGGGAACATCAATACACGCATTGAAATGAGCGCTGTTTTATCTAATCTTAACTAATATAATATTATAAACGCGAAAGTTTGTAAACTGTATGGATGGATGGATGGATGGATGGATGGATGTTTGTTACGGGTGCGTCCCATATCATATAAACTTATTTGGTATATTTTCATTTCAATAACGTTCACAATATATAATAAACGTGAGTTATACCAACTGTCGATATAATTTTTTTATATTTAACATTTATACACTCTAAAACTTATTTCGTATAATGTTATTGGTTATAACGTTTATTTAATCGAAAATCATTAGGCCTATCGTTTAAAATATATAATATTGATAGGTACCGTTTTTATGGTTAACACCCCGATTCATAGCAATCCGACTCGGATGGGTTATATTAGGTTAGAAGGGAGCGGAGCGGAGTGCCAGGTCCCCTCTATGTTGGTGAATCATTTGGGTTAGGTTTGCGTGGTTAGAACCATAGAATAGTGATCATTAACGCGCGAAGACAAACGAGTGAAGCGAGCGTTCTGCGGGAGAGAAACGAATCGCTGCAAAACCGACTCCACGTAGTCTTTTCTGCCCTACCTGTGTTATTTAAAATCGCGTAGGCGCGGAGGGGCCAGGCGGCCCGCGAGCTGAGGAGCAGGTGGTTTCAATACTTGGCCGGCCAACAAGCCGAAGCCGTGGTGGTGAGCGTGAAACACATCTGCGACGATAAGCTCGCATGGGACCGCCGGAGCCGTGACAGAAACCATGACTGCTGCATGTTGCATGCTTGCTTGCATGCTGCATGTATGGTGTATGCTTGTTTACATGCCTGCTGCATGCATGGTGTATGCTTGTTTGCATGTTTTTTACAGCGAAATAAAAACCACATAATTATGTTTTTTACTAGGCGTTTTATCATATTAGACTAAATATGTTTAAAACTTTTATGTCTTTTGAGTGATTTTTCATTCAGTGATCAAACGATTTTATATTCAATGTATGTTATGCTTATAAAAATTAGGTACTTTAAAATTATATCAATCGTTTATTATATTAACTGATCATTATATCAAATTAAATTATAGATTCAGTTGTTATATCTTGTTTAATAAAAAATTTATATATTATATCTTGTTTAATAAAAATTTTGTAATTATATCATAAATTACTTACCCGTTTGTTACTCTTTCACGCAAAAACTACAGAACGGATTTGGATGAAATTTGGCACACAGATAGTTTATAACCTGGATTAACACAGGATACTTTTTATCCCGATATTCCCACGGGATCGTGCCCTACGCGGGTGAACCGCGGGGCGCAGCTAGTGTACCTATATTATGAGTATGCAGCGACGCACCGCTCGCCCTCTGCCTTCCGCGCTCCGCGCTCTGCGGGGTCATGCGGGGAGGTGGGGAGAGGAGCAGGCGCAGTGACGGGGACGCGGGGGGCTGGAGCTCCCGGGTCCCTGCAACTAATTGCCCTCGTCCTCGCATTCAGTCTATAAATAGCGTGAAATAGATCCGCCACAGAATCGCGCGCGGGTCAGTCTCGCTGACGTGCACCCGGCGACCATTTTGTCCACATCTGTGGCGACACTACACCACTTCTTTTAACTGCTTCCGCAACTATCTATGACTTAACAGTGTCTATATTTCACATTCAAATAAAAAATCTTCTTGAGGCGTGGGATGAAATACTAACACCGAACGGCACAGGTCAATGACCGACGATGTTTTAATTAAGAATCGTACCACGACCAACTTATAAATGTATATTTATAATGAGTCGACCGAAATCTGAAAATGATTAGAATTTATTTATGAAAACGAGGCGCCCGCCGTTTTCTCTCAAATAATGTAATAATTTATAGGCATCGTAATTGAATCGTAACATAAAGCTGATGTTATTTACGAGCGGAGCGTGTAATGCGGCGGCGTGTGACGTCACGCGCGCGCCGAGTAGGCAGATTGCGGCTGATTGATTGCGCGTGAACTGCTGACTAGTGCTGACACAGCGCGTGAGCTGCCACGCGAACGACCACCATAATCCGCGCTCGTTAGCATCCTCTCGTCGACACCAGCGACTGTGGGCGGTGGCGACGAACCCTGCTAACACTGCACTAAACAGGATTCTTGTCGTGCGTCTATCTGCATCGCCGAAGACGCACGCTCGGGGAGCACGTAAGTAAACTATACCTACTTACCCCATTTGAAATAAGATTAGACATTAAAACAAACCCTTTTACAGTCCGTTCAACCGATATTGACTTCTATACCGTAGGCATAAGGATAGCATTAAAAGCAAAAAAAAGTTACACAATATGACAATACCAACTATCTACTGCGGCTGCCATTTGTCATGCCACCAACGCAATAGAATTCAAAATCGGTTAAACGGAATGTAAAAAAGGTTTAAAGATTAGACGTATAGATCGTCTAATCTTATTTCAAATGGAGTATAATTCATAATAAGTTTTATGGGTCTCCCTTGTTTCATCGAAAAGAAATTGCCAAAATAATAATATCAGTTTCCTAACTTTTTTCCGTATAATTTCATTTGCCAAATTGTTACTTAGCAAAAAAGCTCTTCACAAATAATTGTAATGCAAACCTAATGTTTGGCAAATGAACGTTTAAACAATAACTTGTTTACCAACTAGTATTTTTCCCAATTTTTATGTAGTCAAATATTTCAGTTGGAATAACTCATTTTACGCAAAATAAAATTTGCCGAATATTTAGTATCGTCAGTTTCGGGTAGCCTGTTTTTTTTTCTTTTTTTTTTTCAATATAATCTAGTCGTAGGAGGTCACATAGGTTAACCTAACACGTAGTATTATAATATTATATCTGTGACCTAACCTAAGCATTTTTTTAAAATAATTAACCTCATCTAACTAGTTCGGCTCTCGATAGCCTTTTAGGGGTATGAGGAACAGGGTGTAAAGTTCACTCATCCACCATAGAAAAGGGAGGATCCTCCAACCAGACGGTTTTTGTGTCTGGCGGGCAACTGCCCTACGATTGATGTTGGGTTCTTGTATTTATGTCCATTGCACGGTAAACTTTAATTGCGCGATGCAGGATTTTTGTGACGTCAGGATTTTTGTGTGACGTCAGATCTTTGATGCGTAGTTCGCATGTGGGGATGTAGATACCGACACAGCTTGCTAAAAATAATCTATTTTTTTTCCATATTGTTTTCTATATATAATCTAGTCGTTTCTGGCAACTTGTTTTTATTAAGGATCGCTGACCCCGTTCTAGATTGATAAATTTTGTTTTAAGGCTCGTACAAACAGACGCGATATCGCGGGCGCGACAGGCAGCGGTACCTTTGTCGACAAAGGTACCGCGATTTCGCGTCTGTTTGCACGAGCCTTTAGCCTCGCCTCGCCTCCCCTAGGTATGCAGTAAGCTATGACAGATTGCGCAAGTGTTAAATAGATTCCATTTAGGAGATTTCTAGGAGATCCGCGGTTTCCTTTTGTATTTTTTGGAAGTATATATCTGAGAGATTTGAAAATCCAACCCAGTTTCCTAAATCTCGCAGTAACGTGTTCAAGATGGGAATACCAGGACAAGTTTGATCAATTATGACGCCTAAGTATTTTGTCTGCGAAACTTTGTCAATTATAGGGCGCTTACAATTTTTATCTGAGGTGGTGTTGAATGAGTGCACTTTAATGGCTACATCTTGAGATTGATTAGAGATTGAGAAACATATATAGTTCGTTTTTATTGTATTTAGTGACAGTAAATTATATATGAGCCAATTGGCAATTTGGACCATACCCATTTCAGCTTTGAGTTTTACATCTGACCAATTGTTTCAAGAAAAAACCACAGCAGTATCATCAGCATACGAAAAAATATTTGCGTTTTTACATTTAGGTTACAAAGGTCATTTATATACGTGAGAAATAATGTAGGGCCCAACACACTCCCCTGAGGTACGCCATATAGTACGTCAGCATCCTCACTAGTATATGCTCCTATCTTAACTCTCTGTTTCCTGTTAGATAAATAATCTTTAAAAAATTTAGGGGAGTTCCCCTTATTCCAATTCCCTATTCAAACTCAAACTCAAAGCATTTATTTCAATTAAACCATTTACAAGCACTTTTGAATTGTCAAAGAGTCGGTCAGTTAGTCAGAGAGTTGAAGCTAGTTGCCCATTCCAAAACGTATATCTCTATGGAGAAGAACGGGCAAGAAACTCCAAGGACACTCTTTAAAAAAATGGATATAGATATTACAAAATCCTGGGTACAGTATTCATGTTGCTTCTATATGTGAGAACAATGTAAAACAAAAAAAGAATCAAAAGCAATTCAAAATTTAAGATTAAAAATAAGCTCTGGCAAATAAGAGGTGACCAGTCTCAACTGACGGCGCCCGTTCACGAACATGACATGTGGATCAGCACCATCCAGCTCAACCATTTTGTAGGGAACCGAATGATCCAACACACGTGCCACCATCAGCGAGACATTTAAGTGAGCATGACATACTCTCATCTGCCATGCTATTTCAAGTCAACATACATCATACCATACTAAACGGCTCCATGGTACTCACATTTACAATAATTGAAAAAATGCTTCTAAATTATACAAAACTAGTTTGCAAAGAAATTGAGCAATTAATTTAATATTATTTTTAGATAAGTTAAATAAGAATAAACAATAAGTTCGTAATGTCAGGAAAAAAAATAAAAAATAGTAAAAAGGGGGAAGCAACACTTCCAATTATGAAATTTTAACTAGTGAGCCCAAGTGCCTGTGGAGTAGGACCAGCGTTAAGCCAAGCATTTTTATCTACGATATAATCATCCAACTTATAATATGCTTGTCTATGCATGTTTTCTTCTCATTTAGTTGAAGAATATCGAGTGGAATTATAGCTTTGCTAGGAGGGCTGGAACAGAAACGGTGTCGAAAGCTTTTTTAAGATCCAGGAATATCGTTAGGCATTTCTTTCCTGCATCAAGATGTTCAGTTACTAACGAGCTAAGAGCGTCAATTGCATCCATTTCGGCATTCATTTCATATAGGTCAGTCATTAAAAGGCGGAACTATTGTAATCTCAGAAAATTCACAGTTAGAATCATCTTTTGGCATACTTTTCTTATAAACTAACTACTTTTCATATAAACTATAATAATCGACAATTTTTTAACAAGGAGGTTATAAATGCGGCTGACGTGATGTTTTATAAATAAACATTCGCTCTAAAAATAGACTTGCTTTGACACACGCACTCGCTACGCTCGCAATAAAAAAAAAGCTGCCGCCATATCTTCTGTCAAAAAAGCTGACGGTCCGGCCTTCGGCTACGCTCGAGTACCAGCGAGTCGGAAAAAAAAATTGTCGATAACCCCAGCGATGCAGGTGGGAAAATGGCAATATGCCTAATAAAATTATTCCAAATCTGCCATCTTCATAATTATGCCATGTGAAATTCTGCCATCTTAAAAGTATGCCATTATAAATTCGGACATACAAACCCGTACACCAAATTTCGTCCAAATTTGAATGACACAATGAATTGTAATGTACTTACTTATTTTATGTTATGATTTTATTTGAATTTGAATGTTTCAATGAATGAATGAATGGTAATGTAATGTACCTATTTATTTGAATTAGTTTGTTATAATTTGTAAGTATGTATATTGGGACTTAGTGCCTTAAAAATAAATAAATAAATAGGGCATCAAAAAATTCGTCCGCATCGCTGTCAGTAGGAAAAGTGCCCAACAGGCTGGCAGCATTGCCACGTTGGATGGCAATGCCGAGTCTTTAACCTAAAAATTGGCCAGCCCTCTGGTCAACTGAAGAATCGACCAACCGCTGGGCGATGTCCCGAAATACTCAATGAGCACTCGGACCGTCTCGTCGGGTCCGATTGTATATTTTTACGGCCACGGCCCTTCAACCCCAAACGGCTCAAAAATATAACTACCAATAAGGTTGTTGTATTTGCGCAGGTTTCGCCGTCTCTTCGCAGGAGTTGGCGCAATGCATGGTCTTATACGGAGCGCCTATGTGGTACCAACGCCGTGACCTCTGGTAGTTGTAAGCACTGATTGCGTTGATGTCTTTTATACTACATTTTTTTATTTTTTGGATTAGTCTTTTCAACGACGAAATTGCCGCAATTGTTGGGTTGTCGCCGCGGCCGGGATTGGTGACAGACAGACTGATTGACAGCGTGTGTACATTGTTGTGGCGTACACGTGGCGGCTACGAGGAGCCTCCCAGCTCGACACCGGTGCGGCCTTACAGAAAGTCACTTGCTAAGGCTATATCTTTTTGGAACGAAGTTCTTAAACGCGGCTTGCGGAGTTAACTAGTAGAAATCGTCCCCGTGTGACTTTCTCTCTGCCAGGATTTAATGTCTCTGGAGTTAGTGAGAGAGAGAAAGTGTGAATTTAATACAGAGAGCCATCTGTGGGTAAAACTGTCTATACAGGCGAGGTAAAAGAAAATTCGAAAAAAAAAGTCAGTTTAAAGGTCTCGAGTAGGTGTTGAGTCCCTTTATTGTAGGTGTTGAGTAGTGTAATGTAGCCTTGTGTAGGTCAAATGTACTGTTGTTACGGTTTTACAGTAATTTATTGTCCGAACTCGAATTAGACACGATTATATGGAACGCGTGTTTACACTACCATTGATCAGAAGGGACTAGCGCTCGCGTACGCCATGATCCCGCTTGGCGACTGAACATTTTGTCGCGTCAGCCCCCCACATAGGTATCAAGTGTCAAAAGTGTTGGTTTAAAACCGAACGTGAACGGAACGAAATACGTGAACTTCGTTCCTGAGTGACGGACTATAAAATGAAAATACCAAATATTTTGAAGCGGTTGGTGGCGACACTTTCCGTGGATGGGTCTGGATTTTACTTTAGCCAGAAGCTAACGATTGCCAACGTGGCAACGCTGTCAGTCTTTTGGCATACTAACAGTAGAAAGCGAAAGCGAAAACACAGTAGGTGGTGGTAAAATTGAGCGATGATGCTGGGTAGGTACCTACGGCAAGTCGTCGAATAGTACAAGAGATAAAGGCCCAAATTCTTGAACGATAATTATCATAAAATTAATGTGACAAAACTGACAAATATTGTCAAATGCGCGTTAACTGCTGGGTGCTTGTTCGAATCATTTTTAACAGCCATCACTGTCAGCAGTTTACGCGCACACTGAAAAACTCTGGCCGAAGCGGGCGGTGGAGAATTCCATGTTCCTGTAGAGTACAGCGCTCCATTTTTGTCGGCATATGCCTACCGAGTACCGACCGGTTAACCGAAGTTTCATTGTTATCTACCCACACATAAACAATCTCATAGCTCAAATTGATCCATCCATGACCCTCCGTTATATCGAAAATACTGCAGCACTAATTTTGAAATAAAAGTAAAATAAAATACTTTGTTAAAGTTGAGGATTGGGTGGAGTGGTAAAAAATATTGAAATCCAAACATTCCATTTTCAAAATCCGACTTTCCACACTTCACAGTCAAACTCGTCGTGTGTGCGAGATGCGTACGCGCAGTGCGCCCAAAACCCTGCCAACTGAGCGCAAATTCGCAAAATACATTATTGTATGTATCGGTCACAGACGAGCGGGCGCGGCGTGTAGACGAGTGGGCGCACTCCGCGGTGCTCCGCGTACGCATGTCGCCCACACTATGAGTTGGATTGGGGAGTTTGGGAAAGTCGGATTTTGAAAATGGAACGTTTTGATTTCAATCATTTTTACCTCTCCACCCAATGCACGTAAGATTTCGCATACGCGGTCGGTTTTTGGAGTGTTGCCTTGGAATGTTATGAAATGCGAGTGCTCGCGTAAGAAGCTTTATAAAGTTGTCGGTAAAACTTGCCTCTCTGCACTACCTTAGGCTGGTGATGACAGACGCAGTCGCAGTTGGCAACTAACAATACAGTGATGCTTGTTCAGCATCCTCAACCTTATATATGGGGGCAGT
This sequence comes from Lithophane ornitopus, assembly GCA_948473465.1. Lineage (NCBI taxonomy): Eukaryota > Metazoa > Arthropoda > Insecta > Lepidoptera > Noctuidae > Lithophane > Lithophane ornitopus. The sequence continues at coordinate 16,815,651 of OX419628.1, forward strand.
TGGACTTAGTGCACTCACAGCGACAGTAGGTTCTCGTGTAGCGGCGGCAGGCGGCGCAGCGCGGCGGAGCGGCAGTCCAGCCGCGCGCCACCCTCGCCGCACGCGCAGCCCGCCGCCGCGCGCGCCGGACAAGCGCCGCGCGCCGGCTTTGCCGCGCACGCCAGCCACACCAGCGCCGCCACGCACAGCAGCCAGCGCGCGCGCCCCATGCGAGCGCGCCCTTACCGCGCGCGCACCGCACCGCCGAGCGCTCGCTGCGCCGCCGGCTCCTCGCTGCAAACCATGCTGCGCCCGCACCACTGCACCTCACTCACAGCGAACGGTGAACGTGACACTGTCACTCCGCTCTGATCGAACTATGTTCACTTACGACGACTTAATTAGATAGCTTCCTAAGTATTTGGAAAAATTCACTCTTTTTTCCGCGACCGCCACTGATCGTAACTAGACTCGCGCTGGCCGTGTGCGGAGAGAGCGGAGCGCCAAAACACGAGATACGGCAGCGAGGGCGCGCGACGAACTGGCGGCTAGTGCCGTGCCGGCTTGCCGGGAGCGACGCGCGGCGCGTGTCCTCTCTCTCCTCGCCAAAGCGGGCCGTCGCGTCGCCGCCGCCTTGTCTGCCGGCTCCTCCAACACAACTCCGAGCTTTCGATTCCGACCGGCAAGCAACGTTAAGGTAGTTGTGACGTCACGACTCACTACATAATTATAATAATAATAATAATTTATTTTCAATATTCGGATAACAGAAATCCATAGTGTTGGTAACATACCTTATACCTAGTGTTAGTACACAATAATAATGAGTAGGAGAATCATTTTTCATAGAAGATGAACAAGTTTTTACTCGGTCATCTTCTCCACAAAATGCCTCATGAAAGGAGAAAACACACTCTCGGCCACTGTTTTTAGGATGCTGTTGCCACTGGCCCGGGTTCTAGCTGCCAGCGACGCTATTTTCTTCCGCACGATTGCGTGGAAGCCATCAGTACGATTCAATGTAAACATCTCTGACGCGCTACAGAACCGGGGCAGTCTCAAGAGCATCCTAAAAATATTATTATATTGGACGCGCAGGACATCTAGCGACCTTTTGGTGTAATTGATCCATAGACCCCCCGCGTACAGACCCTGACAATACGCCTTGAAAAGTGTTATTTTGACCTGGTCTGCACAGCGGGAGAATCTACGAGCCAACATATTACCACGGACCGCCAATGCCCTGCGCTCCCTCTCAATATCCACATTATCCTTCAGGTCGTCGGTAAGTATGTGTCCCAGATATTTAAATTGGTTTACTCGTTTTATGTTCAAGCCATTTAGGGTAAGGTTAGGATTATGAGTGCGAGTCGGCTAACTAACATCTCATCATCCACCACAAAACTGAGCACCAGCTTGTCCAGATTTCTGGCTAGTACCTAGATGATATTATTCAAAGAACAAGTAGAGCGTGTGGCCAACGATGGACTGCGTTTATTTCAGTCTGGCCCATAGATGTAAGAAGGAGGAGGTTTCCAATTCGTTTTGATTTTATGTTCTGCACACCTCCGTCTTAAAATTAGATGAAAATCCTGAAATTTACACCCAACATTTCATTTTCATCTAATTTCAATCAATTGATCAACTAAGTATCAATTTGGGACCAAAACTGAAATCGCGAAAAAATCTGCTGGTCTCTACATTTTGACGAGTACCTAAGCGAACATAAATGTAGGGAACAGCAATTTTTTTTTCGCGATTTCTGGCATGATTTATTACATTACTTAAGATTGAATGGAGGGGCTTGTGTGTTAATCTACGCTTGTCGCAATTGGTCCGTGGATAGGTGACCATCTTTGCCGAATCAAGACCCCCCCGTGCCTCGGAAAGCACGTTAAACCGTTAGTCCTGGGCTGTCATTCGGATGTCTTATCATCTTTGACAGTCGTTAAGGATCCCGCAAACAGTCGCGACAGCGCGACATGTTTTTAACAAAACAATTTCTGAGAAAGCTTCATGGCAGAACAATAACCGGTATCGCGTCTCGCGACAAGTCAACTCTAGATTCGAAATTGCAATGGGGCGCCCACATTAGAGCTCTTTCAGACGGATTAAGCTCTGCTGCATATGCAGTAAGAAAAATAAGGCAGTTGACTGATTTAGCCACAGCTAGGTACTAGATACTTTGCTTATTTCCACAGTATTATGTCTTATGGCGTCCTGCTGATGCTGTGGGAATCGGCAGCTGACGTAGATTCAATTTTCATTTAGCAAAAGAGAGTTTTGATACCTAAATAGATTTTTATTTTTAGTATCTTATTTATCTTTTATTATAGATTCTTTTATACCTTGTGAAATGAGAACGTTGTAGGCTTAGCCTAACCTATAAGCCCTAAGTTGTCATGGCTGCAGGAGGACCTCAGCACAAGACCAAATAAGAAGACCTCAGTACAATGCCTTAGTAGAGCTTCCGAAAGAGTGGCTCTTAAAATGAACATGGACAGAAGAAGACAAAGGTCATGTCAAATACCAATGTAACACCCACTTTCATGAAGTTTTAACTCAGTTTTCATCAATGGCTATACTGGCGTGCGCCGCGTAAACCCATTGAATTGTAATGAAAACCGCGGTAAAAATCCTGGTACACCCGGTGGTACGTTCCTGTGGGTTATTTTTCGAGTGGATGTCGGTATTTTGAATCCAGATTTCAGTCTGGTTCGCTTAGGTTAGGTTCGCTCAGGTTAGGTTCGCTCAGGTTAGGTTCGCTCAGGTTTTTTTTTTTTTTTTCGGCAGGAGTGGGAAATCCTCATGTCCAGGCTGCTTCACATACGAACCAGTCTGGGCAGTGCCGGACTCTTACCGGCTAAAACCACACTCCTTCCTTACAATTCATCCGCAGACTCTTGGTCCGCGCCCTTATGACTCTAAATTTTTATTTTATTCGCTTATGTGTTACTTTACAGGCAATGCTTAATGCTACTCCGCCCCACCACAGGTGGAGCCGTCACAACTTATGCTTAGTTACATGTAAAATCTTGTTACTGTTTTTCCATCACATTGAATATACTACTTAATAACTAAAATTTACTTTAAGCTACAGCTGTATAACTATAGTTATGAGACGAACTTAATCTAGGCTTTATGACTATGTGAATTATGACTTAGTTTTTTTTTTTTTTTTTTTGTCAAGTTTATAGTCTCTTAGTAGTTATTTTCTTACTGACTGCTGTGAGGGATGTGAAAACTGGGAGGGAGGGAATTGCAAAGTGTCATCAGCGCCTCCACGATCGCCATGTTGCGATGCATTATTGCTGTCTTAAGGTTGTAATCGACAACTGTTTGTGTTGGTGCATCCATTGCTTTCTTGGCGAAACGGCCTATGGCATCACTTGCGTCGTCGGTGTAATAGACACAGCTGGTTGTGTGTCTCGGCCACGGCCACTACCGCGTGGGGAACGCTGTAACGAATTTGGGTCTTTTCTGTTCGGGTTTTGATGATGATGACGCGCTCGTATGTGAGACCCTGAGATTCGTGGATGGTCAGGATGCGGGAACCCTCGCCAGATCCGTACCCCTGGCCACTCAGTGAGGATTTCTCCTCCTGTGTGTGCACCAGGAATAGCGTGTTCTGGGATTTTTTCGGGATATCCGCGCCGGAGAAGCCACATACCCTCAGTGAGTGAATGTTACTCGTAGATGTTTTTGACGAGTAGATCCCACCGTAGATGTCACTCAGTGTGAACGCGACGTCCATGGGGTTCCGGTGAGTACAGAGCAATTCCTGGGTGATCGCAACCACCATATCTGGACGGGTGTACCTGAGTGGAAATAGGTTTTCCCTGTCCAAATATGGTAGCTGATTGACATCCCCGATGAGGACAACTTCGTTTGCACCCGACAGCTTAGCGGCCATGACTATGGCCCCAAAATGGTTCATAAGGGCCTCATCCACCGTCAAACGATGGCACCTGTCTCCCTTCTTAAAGCCATTAGCTAGAACGGAGGCCATAGTTCGCACCTTAGTCTTTGCCTTATCGCCTAAGCGGTGCGAGAGCTTCTCTCTCAGGTCTTTTGCCGCTTCAGTTGTCGTAGTTACCACCACGTCGTTCTCCCCATCGAAGTGCCTCACCACCCACGTCGTCTTCCCGCACCCCGGAACGCCGTTCACCCACTTGAAATTAATTACATTTGAGGTTCCCGAAATGGTTTGCGCCATCTCGAGAAACCTGTCGTCCAGCATTATTTCTGTGCAACGAGCTACCACCACTATTGGGTCCTCGTCGGGTGTCTCGAAAACCGGCTTTCCCCTCTGTAGTGTATCTATTTAATAGATATGTAAACACTATCTCATGCACGCCAGCAGTGAGGTCACTGTCACTAATGTCAACTGTCAGTTCACTACGAATGGCGGGAGACTGTAGAAGGTGAGGTACCGTCACGCTATGGGCTGGGTCGTTGTGATGAGCCAGTGTAGTGATATAACCAGCTTAACACGGAATCTAAAGGATTCTACAAGTGGCGACGAGGATAAAGGTCAGACAAAATAAAAATATTAAGGAAAATGGTATGTTGTAATTGATCAAGTAAAATTGTAAAAAACATGATACCTACCTGCAAAATTTAATGTGAATTGTTATAAGTATTCCGGAACTTACTGGCGTCAAGTATTTCATGCAGGAGGGATTCTGTTTGTGTTGACAAGTGTACATTTAACCGCCGAAGCTGATGAGACGGATCACCTAAGATATCCACAATATTGTATTAAGTAAGTACCTACATGGATTAGAATATGAACTACAGTCAATAAGTCATGTGGAATTGCTAATTACTAACTTATTTGAAACAGTTAACATATTACCTGCAGAATAAACTGGTGCCTCTATCTACCTAACCACTGGACAGTGTTTTAGAAGCATGATAATCTTTGCATTTCATACATCTAATGACCTATGTATAATATTTACTAAAACTTTACATTCTTGTTTCATTTTACTGTCAGCAGCGGGTTGGGACATGGCAACAATATTCAAAATAATTATATTAGTCCTTTATGATTTTAAGTAATCTAAGGTACCTGAACTTAGTAATGACTCCATTAACTCTGACAGTGGGATGTACTGACAACCTGCCTACACATTTAATAAGAAAAAGTACTTTTATTTATTAATCTGTAAATGTATGGATATCTGTTGGTTTAAAAATTATACAAATGTTAGCTGAAATACAACCAGTATATTTTGATTGTGCCAAGAAGCAGTGACAAAGTTAAAAAAAAAAAAAAAAAAAGGGGGAAGAATAAGCACTAGAAAATGGTATAAAATGTTATTGAAATGATTAATTAGTTACAATAACACAGTGACGATGACGAGGTATGTTGTTGGTAAATTAATTAATTAATATGTTTGAGTAGGTATCTCACTTCAAGGGACCAGGGAATAAATAGCCTTCTTAAGTTTGAGTAAAGTCCTTTAACGTGGCAATGCCTACAAAGGTCACCAAGTCACAGGTGCCATTATATAATTTAGAAGTAATGCCTATTCAAACAAGAAAATCATAATTTAAAAAAATACTCAATTTTATGATATGCTGCTGCGAGTGTCTTAATGTTAAGATTAATATATAATCTTATTAGTAACTGATACATGTTGGTGTAGTGGTCGCAAGCGCTACTGAATACTGCTGACCTGGGTTTGTGTTTCGGTTGGGGCCAGGTGTTGTAGGGTTTTGCCATCAGGAATTTCTCTGTGGTGGCCTGGATTTTGGGTGTGTGCCTGGTAGATGGCTGTGACTCAATTACTGCGCATGAGACTTGGACGAGACCAGTGGAATGTAAGTTTACTATACTGATGCTATATCACATGCTTGCCTAACTGTGTGATTTTAATTCTTATTTGATATTATGAGATCTGGGTAACACTACCCTCTGAGTTCTTGTACAAATATTACAACGGGTCTGTGTGAAAGTATTGATTCCTTTATTATGAGACCAGCACCATCTTTTGGATTGTTTGTCACATTAGGAGTCATCATGTATTGCTGGAAGATTAGTTATTAAACTAATTTTGATGTCTTAGTTAATAACAATCTATTGTTAAAATTTTAAGGAAGTGATTATGAACTTTGGGTTTTGGACTTCAAATAACAACTGCACAGTTGTCATCATCTGTAGCTATGTTGGTTGGGATGCCATGTTACCCAGTTTTCAGGAAAATACCTAATGCAATTAAGTATAGGTAATTATGATTATTGATGATTTGATGTTTTGATTTAAAATTAGAATTAAATTAGTTTCTAACGTAAATCACAAACTTATATAATTAGATTATTTTACATGAGAATTTATAAACATAAAACCATGGTTGTCGGTTTTTTGAACTAGATACTGGGAGTGTTGTCAAGCCTAATAGGTATTGAAATTGTTAAAGTAATGAAGTTATAGTATCTAGAAGTTCTAACGTGCCTTAGCATTGCTGAATATTAGAATTTTTCACATTGACTCCTACAATATCTTCTTCTAATCCAGTTATGGTTTAGTATGGAAATAAACTGAAAGAAGGGAAGAAGTAGAGTACCTATAGTTACAGTAAAAGTAATGAAGTTATAGTATTGAAGTTCTAAAATGCCTTTTTTTTAATATTAGCATTGTTCGCATTTACTCTTACAATATATTCTACACCAAATTATTGTTTTAGTATGGAAATAAACTGAAAGAAGGGAAGACCAAATTGTTAATAGTTATAGTGGTAGGTACTCAGCTATATCAAAATATGGAAAGCTCTTTAATATTATTTGGAAGTTTTCTTAAACTGAGTAATTTAGAGGTTTTTGTATATTTGAATTCTGAACCTCGGATAATTGAAAAGTTTTGGGAACACAAAGTTAATGTCATATTTTTGTACAAGCTTAGTACAAGTAGTTTCAGGTGGTCAATCAAAAGTTAACTGAGACTGGTATAATGTGTAATATTGAGTGAATCTAATATTGAGTATTCAAGGTACTTGAATATGGAAAGAAAAAAAGAGAGACTTATTTTGGTAATAAGTGTAACACAACAACAATGACAAAAGTAAAAGAATAGAATAGAATGAAAACGTTCGCATGCACTCAGCGTGGTGACATTGGCGTCGCGTGGACTGGAACTAAATTTTAATACCTACATAATGTTTATTTTTTTTATAGCACGACAGTGGTGGTGGCTTAGCCCGACTTAGGTCGTGGGTTCGAAACCAGGCTGGCATTGGTGTGTTTTCACTCATCACCACTGTCCATCAACGGTGAAGGAAAACTCCGTGAGGAAACCGGCATGTCTGAGAACCAATACTTCAAAGGCATGTGACATCTACCAGTACGCACTGTTTCCGCGTGGTAGATTGGGCTTCCATTAAATTGGATGCATTGGGCTTCCATTAAATTGGATGCATGGGCTTCCATTAAATTGGATGCATGGGCTTCCATTAAATTGGATGCATGGGCTTCCATTAAATTGGATGCAATTCAACGGTGAAGGAAAACATCGTGAGGAAACCGGCATGTCTGCGAACCAATACTTCGAAGACATGTGACATCTGCCAGTACGCACTGTTTCCGCGTGGTCGATGGGCTTCCATTAAATTGGATGCATGGGCTTCCATTAAATTGGATGCAATTCAACGGTGAAGGAAAACATCGTGAGGAAACCGGCATGTTTGCGAACCAATACTTCGAAGACGTGTGACATCTGCCAGTACGCACTGTTTTCGCGTGGTCGATGGGCTTCCATTAAATTGGATGCATGGGCTTCCATTAAATTGGATGCATTTCAACGGTGAAGGAAAACATCGTGAGGAAACCAGATGTGACTCTCCATTAAATTGGATGTATCAAAATGGTGAAGGAAAACATCGTGAGGAAACCAGATGTAACACTCCATTAATTGGATGTATCAAAATGGTGAAGGAAAACATCGTGAGGAAACCAGATGTAACACTCCATTAAATTGGATGTAAGTATCAAAGCGATGAAGCAGTGCATCGTGGGGGCGTGTGCTGGAGCCGGTACTTCGCTGACGTGGACATCCGCTAGCCTGCGCTGGGCCCGCGTGGTGGCTAGCGGCCCATCATTTAATTTTACTTTAACATGATTTCATGTCCTTCCAGAAAGGAGGTTAGTATCTATACATGTTGTAAATTGGAGTCGTTTTTCGTGTTTGTCTGTGTGTCCGCGTTGTTCTGTTGGGCTGCGGGACGGATTTTGGTGGGGTTTTCCACCACCGTTTGGAGGGTTTGTGTGTGTAGAAGTACATAATAGAGTTGTTTAAAACTGGGAAGTCTCGCTGTTTTGTCGGGTCGTGGAAGCCGTGCGGGGCGAGAGCGGATCACTAGTGGGATGTATAAGATAAGTACTGGGTATTTATCAAGGGCATGTTATAGAATGACTAAATTTTCTATAGGTCTAGTCATGTACGTAACTGATTTTATTCAACCGCTCAACTGTCGTTTGGCCTTTGAGGGGCGGTGGCAGTTTGAGTTCCGTTGTGTCTCGTTGGCGACCGTTGGAGGTTAATAGAATAGAATAGAATAGAAAGTTTTTATTTCAGACCGGAGTCCATAGGGTTAGTAACAATTTTACTTAAGTTCTAGTGTTAGTAGGTTACAGACATGAAAATATACAATTAAAATTCAGCATGGAGCCGCATCCACCTCCGCAACATTGGGGAGTCCCACCGATCTGCGAATACGCTGAGAATACTGTTGGTGCTGCCGCGAACACGAGTCATCAGGGATGCACATCTATTTCTAATAATGGCTGCAAAACCATCAATATTATTATCTGCAAACATCCCTGACGCACTACTACGCCACGGCAGCCGCAGCAGCACTCTCAGTGCATTATTGTACTGAACGCGTAGGTCGCTGTATGTCCGCTGAGTAAAGTTGACCCACAGGCCGCACGTGTAGAAGGACTGACAGTAAGCTTTGAAAAGCGTTATTTTAACTGGCTTCGTACAACGTGCAAACCTGCGAGCCAGCATGTTACAACGGACAGCCAGCGACCTACGTTCCCTTTCAATGTCACAATTATCCTTAAGATCTTCAGTGACCCAATGACCCAGATACTTAAACTTGTCCACCCTTCGCAGCGGTTCTCCACAAAGAGCGACAGTTGGAATACAAGAATAAAAAGAATAAAAAATTAATGATGACTGTTACCTGATAGAATTATTATTAATGTTTACGTTCTTATTTTTCTTCTCTTTTGAGAGAGTTAACCTATGATCTTACGCACGGTGCGGAAGTAAGTGTGTAAGGAAATTTAAATTGAAAAGGTGAATGATAATAATGTAGACGAAGCCAGAAACTTTCAGGTGATGCGACAGGGGTTAGGAATGGTGACTTTTGGAGCATGTAAAGTGTGTAAGAAGGCATGTTAAGAGTGTTAAGACTTTGTGTAAGAGCCTTGGCACTACACGGCTACACCGGTAGATGAGAGTACTATAGGGACGATATGGACGATTTGTGTTTTCCATTGCATTTATATGATTTTCATTTATATGGCGAGGCCTTGGTACTTACTAAATTTTTCGGATATTGTAGTTTGAATTTTGTGAGTTCGGTATAGCTATATCTATCTATCTTTGTCGTGAACAGTGATATCAGGTCTATTGTAATGTATAGTTTTGTCTGTAATTATTCTTGGTCATGTCGGTGTTTTACAGGCCCCTGTTATATGTTAAAAAAACAAACAAATTGATAGTCAGGTGACCATGATAATAAACCAATTAATAGTAAATATAATATCTTCCGAGTTCCGAAATAAATTTTATTATGGGCGTCAGTTTGAAAAAAAAAAAACTTTTTGAAATTTTGAATGAAAGAGGGAAGAGGTTGTAGGAGCAAGGAACTGGACAAGGGATGAGATGAAATAAAAATACCGTGTCCAACATTTTATTAAGGTCATATCTAAAGATGAACAGACTTCGTTCGTTAGTTTTAACTTCCTTTAATTATTGCTTTAAATTAATTGGTACTTATATAGTTGAAATAAACATGTTTATGATTTTGATTTTACACGTTTATTTGATAACGTGTTTTGAGTCGATCAAATAAAAATATAATAAGAAAGGGATGTAGTGTATCTATTTAATAGATATGTAAACACTATCTCATGCACGCCAGCAGTGAGGTCACTGTCACTAATGTCAACTGTCAGTTCACTACGAATGGCGGGAGACTGTAGAAGGTGAGGTACCGTCACGCTATGGGCTGGGTCGTTGTGATGAGCCAGTGTAGTGATATAACCAGCTTAACACGGAATCTAAAGGATTCTACACCCTCCTTTTCGACTCATCCTCGTTCCGTGTCACGAAGCCTCCCGTCGCGCTGTAGGCCGCCATGTATGAATCTTTCATACTCCCCACGATGACTCGGGATGTACTATTGTCGTACACAGCGGCGTCCGCCTCCTCGAGCAGGATCTTCAGCAGTCCCTCTGACTGAAGGTTGAAGCATTGTAAGAGCTTTTTACAGGTGAGGGTGTTTGCCTGTTTGGTAGCTCTTACGATCGCCAGGAACTCGAGGAAGGCGTTGTGTATGTGGTCCGAGGGGCTCGACACCGGGATGTATTCAGGGAGGCAGACCTGTCCTTTATCAGCTCTTGTTGGGGTCTTTTTCGGAGGAGACTTGCCCGCCTCCTTCGGAGATTTCCTTAGGAAGCTAGCGAGAGCCTCCCCCTGTCTGTGGGCAGGTTCAGAGATGCCAGAGCGGGTTGCCCCGCTATGACGATCTGTGAAGATGTTTTGTAGGAAGGTCTTGATTCCGGTCTTGATTCCGGTCGGGGGAAAAGTGAGGTTGTTTTCTAACCAAAACCACGTGTTTTCGACGTTTTCCGCCCCTTAATATCTCCCTGACGACTGGTCCGATTTTGATGATCTTGGTGCCACTGGATAGGTCTCAACCGCTTCCTTAAGGGTTATTGTTGGTAGATCTGTTCCACTGACCTTGACGTTGTTGTTGCACCTCTAAGTCTCGAGGGTCCAGCTCAACAACCCGTGGAGGTACCGACTTGCCCACACTAATCCAGGTGAGTTGGTACTTCACAATTCCACTGACAACTTTTCGCACTTGTAACACAATGCGTGTATTTTTCGCGATTTTTTTGCGCGGAGCCGATGTTACGTGTGTGACTTAGAGTCGGTTACTGGGTTCGCTCAGGTTAGGTTAGGTTAGGTTAGGTTAGGTTAGGTTTTTTTTTTTTTTTTTGGTTTGGCAGGAGTGGGAAATCCTCATGGACGCCCAGACTGTCTCACTATTGAGCCAGTCTGGGCAGTGCCGGACTTTTACCGGCTAAAAACCACTCCTGCCTTTCTTAGTGTCCCTCTGACATTATCAGAGCCCTTGGTTTTCAAATGTTTTTAAATTAATTGCCTATCAATTTTTTTCCAGCTTTCTGTTAAAGTTAAGTTAGAACGGCTAATTCGGGTTTCCTGTGGTATGACCACCAAAAACAAACGAAAAAAAAAAAAAAAGACGTAATAAAATTTATATCCGAAGCTCGACTATTTGCAATACTTTACACTAATTTACTTTTTACTACTATTTATGCCAAACTATTTAGTATGATACATAAGCTATATAATTATTATACATTTAGTATCATACAATTTCTTAAGCTATTTTATTCCTTCTATTGACAATGGTTGCTATCATGCAACAATATTTTAAAAACTCTCTTCTTCTCTTTCCCTGCATTAGGTTTGGTAGGTTCTGGACAACCAATGCGACTGGAAGTTTCTGCTCTGCTTCGAACCGCATCTTGGCAGTGATGGGGCACTCCAGCAATATGTGCAGGACTGTCTCTTCCACACCAGGCTCACAGGCGCACGATGGATTCTCTTTACACTTGAAGTGTTTCAGGTATGCAGAGAATCCCCCGTGCCCCGTCAGAATTTGTGTGGTTAAACTTGTTGGAGCCATCCTGCGCACCACGCCATACGCCATCACCGCATCAGGGGGTTAGGTTAGGTTAGGTTAGGTTAGGTTAGGTTAGGTTAGGTTAGGTTAGGTTAGGTTAGGTTAGGTTAGGTTAGGTTAGGTTAGGTTAGGTTAGGTTAGGTTAGGTTAGGTTAGGTTAGGTTAGGTTAGGTTAGGTTAGGTTTTTTTTTTTTTTTTTTTTTTTTTTTTTTTTTTTTTCGGCAGGAGTGGGAAATCCTCATGGACGTCCAGGCTGCTTCACATACGAACCAGTCTGGGCAGTGCCGGACTCTTACCGGCTAAAACCACACTCCTTCCTTACAATTCGTCCGCAGACTCTTGGTCCGCGCCCTTATGACTCTAAATTTTTATTTTATTCGCTTATGTGTTACTTTACAGGCAATGCTTAATGCTACTCCGCCCCACCACAGGTGGAGCCGTCACAACTTATGCTTAGTTATATGTTGAATCTTGTTACTGTTTGTCCATCACCTTGAATATACTACTTAATAACTAAAGTTTACTTTAAGCTACAGCTGTATAACTATAGTTTAATCTAGGCTTTATGACTATGTGACTTATGACTTAAATGAACAATAAACTAAAGACAAGACATTTTTTTTTTTTTTTATTATTATTATTGTGTTGATGTATGCATGCATGTTGACTTCTCAATTATGTTAACGTATATATATTTTTTTTTTTTTTTTTTTTTTTTTTTTTTTTTTGTCAAGCTTATAGTCTCGGGAAGTTATTTTCTTACTGACTACTGCTATGAGGGATGTGAAAAGTGGGAGGGAGGGAATTGCAAAGTGTCATCAGCGCCTCCACGATCGCCATGTTGCGATGCATTATTGCTGTCTTAAGGTTGTAGTCGACAACTGTTTGTGTTGGTGCATCCATTGCTTTCTTGGCGAAACGGCCTATGGCATCACTTGCGTCGTCGGTGTAATAGACACAGCTGGTTGTGTGTCTCGACACGGCCACTACCGCGTGGGGAACGCTGTAACGAATTTGGGTCTTTTCTGTTCGGGTGTTGATGATGATGACGCGCTCGTATGTGAGACCCTGAGATTCGTGGATGGTCAGGATGCGGGAACCCTCGCCAGATCCGTACCCCTGGCCACTCAGTGAGGATTTCTCCTCCTGTGTGTGCACCAGGAATAGCGTGTTCTGGGATTTTTTCGGGATATCCGCGCCGGAGAAGCCACATTCCCTCAGTGAGTGAATGTTACTCGTAGATGTCTTTGACGAGTAGATCCCACCGTAGATGTCACTCAGTGCGAACGCGACGTCCATGGGGTTCCGGTGAGTACAGAGCAATTCCTGGGTGATCGCAACCACCATATCTGGACGGGTGTACCTGAGTGGAAATAGGTTTTCCCTGTCCAAATATGGTAGCTGATTGACATCCCCGATGAGGACAACTTCGTTTGCACCCGACAACTTAGCGGCCATGACTATGGCCCCAAAATGGTTCATAAGGGCCTCATCCACCGTCAAACGATGGCACCTGTCTCCCTTCTTAAAGCCATTAGCTAGAACGGAGGCCATAGTTCGCACCTTAGTCTTTGCCTTATCGCCTAAGCGGTGTGAGAGCTTCTCTCTCAGGTCTTTTGCCGCTTCAGTTGTCGTAGTTACCACCACGTCGTTCTCCCCATCGAAGTGCCTCACCACCCACGTCGTCTTCCCGCACCCCGGAACGCCGTTCACCCACTTGAAATTAATTACATTTGAGGTTCCCGAAATGGTTTGCGCCATCTCGAGAAACCTGTCGTCCAGCATTGTGTCGCACAGCAGCAGCAGGTTAGGTTAGGTTAGGTTAGGTTAGGTTAGGTTAGGTTAGGTTAGGTTAGGTTAGGTTAGGTT